>SJYQ01002425.1:328501-493379 GCA_006410935.1 Redunca redunca
ACACACACATACAGTCACACACACACACACTCACACACTCACACACACATACACAGTCACACACACACAGAGTCACACACACACTCACACACACTCACACACACACACATACTCACACACACATACAGTCACACACACACACACACACACACACACGCTCACACACCCACACACACCCACAGATGAGTGGGGACAGCCAGGCTCACAGCCTACACTGGCCGCCTGGGAGGACACGGGCCGCAGCCAGCAGGTCACCTCCTTGGAAGGCTGCCTGTCTGTCTCGGGCTCCCAGCCCACTGGGCTGAGGACACGTGCTCACAGCTTCGCTGCAAGGGAGGCTGGGAAAGTAAGTGTCTGTTCTCCAAGCTTCTCGATAGGGGGGTGGACCCTGCCTCCTCTCATTAGATAGTGGAGTTTCTCAAACCTAGGATGGGTTTTCACAGGGCAAGGTCCAGCGTCCTTCCCGGCCTTATCCCACACCACTCATCCCACCGCTCGCCGCAACTAGGGCCTCTTCCGTTTGGCTACGCCCAGTGATGTGGTCCCCAGCTTGGGGCTCTGCCCAAGCTCCCCCAGGTCTGTGATGCTTGCACCCCCTCGTGGCCCTGTGGCTCCTCAGTGAGGCCTGAGCACTGCTTCTCAGTTCCCATCCCAGCTATGCTTTAACACTTTATATTATTTTCCTGCCTTTCAAGCGCTTTGCACCTCCTGCAATCATTGTAACAGAAGGTGGATAGAGGCATCCCGCTGCCAAGGATTTTGTTTAGAGCTTACAATCTGGGGCAATGGCTGGGAAGTAACCCTAGCTGAATAAATAGAACAAATAAATACAGTTGCTGGATGCATGTTAGACTTGCCGAGAAAGTGGGATGGCCTTCATGGCCATGAGCCCACCCAGTAATTCAGTGTACAAGAGGAGGCCAGACATTGTCAAGGAGATGGGGAAGGGAGTTTGCAGGAGGAAGTGTGCCTTTGATTGTTCTCTTCCCCTTGATGAAGGGGTGCTCCCTTGGGTCACAGCTCAGTGCTGGGGAGCCAGGAGAACTTCCCGCAGAGATGAGGGTGCCCATGTCCTGCCCTTCCTTCTCCGGGGGCTTCTGAGCGGCATACACATGGTGCAGCCATTGGCCTGAAGCTTGGGTGTAGAGCGCTTGAGAGAGCTTCCTGAACTCCTGGAGACTGGGATGTCCGTGAACATGCGACTGGAGTCTGTCGCCCCGGGGCATTCAGGGCTGGGGACCGCGCTGAGGCAGCCTCAGGTGGCCGACTACAGAGACAGGGCAGCTGGACACTGCCATTTGGTGAGGCGAGATGCGCCAGTTTCCCACAGCTGGGGGCTGAGGGAGGTAAGCACGCTGGAGACGTTTGCATGAGACACCCTCGCCCCTGCCAGGAGGGCTGCTGGCTGGAAGAGAGCACCCAGGCAGAGAGAGGCTGTGCCTGGTGGGGGGCAGAGGGCCAGGAGCTGGGGGCATGAGGATGGTTACAGAAGTTCAGCTGACAAGGGCATCTACCAACAACAGACTGGGGGAAAGCCCTTCATGAAGGAGCTCCACGCAAGGGCCAGCATTTGGAGGCCAGATGCAGGCATCTCCAATTTTGGAATTGGTTTCATTATTTTGGATGAACAGTCATGCAAAATGATTCAGACAGTCACAGAAACTTGGGATGGAATCTTCCATAAAAATCCCCTAGGATATTGTACCAAGCCATTGTTCTTCCCTTAGTCTGCAACTGCATTAATGTTTGAATTTAGCATTTTGATGTTCTAAGAGGTGGCATTTCTTCAACTTCCCCATATAATTTCTTATAACTTAATAAATATATCTTCCTGACATCTAGCCTTTTCTCTAGTGAATCAACTCTTGACTATTTAGAAAACAGACTTAATTAGCCTTTTCCCTTCTCCTGGCTCCATGATCACTGTTGAGATGTTAGGCGGTTTCTTAGCACACACTAAAGAGGCAGTTCAAACTCTGTGTTCCAATATTCAGTTTGGTTTAGTCCATTCTTTATTGGGCTTCCCTGGTGGCTCAGCGGTAAAGAATCTACCTGCCAGTGCAGGAGATGCGGGCTCAGTCTCTGGGTCAAGAAGATGCCCTGGAGAAGGGAACGGCAAGAACTCCGGTATTCTTGCCTGGAGAATCCCATGGACAGAGGAGCCTGGCGAGATAGGGTCCATGGGGTCACAAAGAGTCAGACAGGACTCAGCGACTGAACAACAGCAAGCTCAGCACAGGATGTGAGAGAAGAGCCCTCCTGCCTGGGGGAAAACCGCCAGGAGCGCCAGCCTAGTCCAGAGACCCTGTCTCTCCCCAGCCACGCCTCCCTCCCGCCCTGCGCCAGAAGGGAGGGCCAGGAAGGGAGGAGAGTCTGGGAATGCAGGCTGCACCTCCCCCTGCCCCCCGCTACCCCATCCCTGTCTGAGCTGAGGCAGTGAGAAATTTAAACCTGCATGTGAGACTGAAGTTCTAATTGTATGGGACTTTCAGCCACTTGAAGTCTGAAATTATTCCTGAGATGAGAGCTGAAGTGATTGCAAAGCTAAGAGAACAGCTAGAGATGTTGTAAAATACAGAGGGAGGGATATGAGAGACTAGAGCGTTGAAGACAGTTTGGAGAAAACGAAGCTCTTTGTTATTTGTACCCCATTTGTATTTAGACCAATCCACAGGTCTGTTACCTTCTGGGTCATTTATTTATTAATTCGTTTCCTGCCTCCCCACTCCCACTTCACCCTGTGTTCTACAAGACCAGGAATCTTCTCGGCCAAGGTCAAGGTCACTGTTGTGTCCTTAATACCTAGAACAATGGCTGGCACATAGTAGATGCTCAACAAATTTATTTTAAATAAGGGAAAGAACAAATGTCCAAATACATTTATCAGTATTGCTGTGACCTATTTTATTAAGTTGGTTGAAAATGTTATTTGATATTTGAGGACAGAGTTTCCCCCAGTTAAACTGGCTTGGACTTCTCAACCCCAGGAGCTGGTCAGTGGGCTGAGCCACTGATCACCCAGCTCAGTGCTTTAGGCAGGGCTCTGTCCCCCAGAGACCAGCCACCAGGGGCGGGGGCAGAGCCCAGGAGAGTCTGGGGTGACGGGAAGGCCAGGCCTGGCCTCCCCCTGGGACACAGCTGTCACTGAGCTCCAGTTAAAAGTGGCTGCGAGGGCCGGTGGCTCAGAGTACCTGAGAGGAGCACTCTTGATGTCAGATTAAGGACTTTTCCCAAGGACTTCCCTGATGGATCAGTGGCTAAGACCACATACTCCCGATGCAGGGGGCCTGGGCTTGATCCCTGATCCAGGAACTAGATTCCGCAGGCCACAACTAAAGATCTCCAATGCGGCAACAAAATCCCACTCCTGCTACTGAAGCCCTGTGCAGCCAAATAAATACATCAAAAGACAAAAAGGGCTCTTCCCAGAGCGCTTCCGTGGGCCGGGCGCTTGGCCCTTCTGTTCGTCTGCAAGCCACCAGCAGAGGGCGCTGCCACCTCCCCATATCCAGGGTCACCCCTCCTGCCCATCCTTAGAGCTGCCTGCACCCCTCACTTCCTTACCTGGAGCTTTAGGAAGCAGCTTGCACGTCTGCTTTGTTTAGGGAAGAAGGTTGGAGGAAACAGGGTCTTTAGTGTCTTAGGCCTGCTGTAACAAAGTACCGCAAACTGGGGCTTAAAACAACAGACGCTTATTCTCCTTGGAGGCCAGCAGTCTGAAATCACGGTGCCAGGTGGGCTGTGCCCCTTTGAAGGATATAGAGAGGAGCCCTTCTTTGCTTCTCCTAGCTTCTGGTGGTCCTGGCACTCCTGAGCTCCTCAGACAGTGGCAGCAGCACTTTCTCTGCCTCCGTCTCCACAGGGTCGTCTTCTTTTTATAAGGACGCCCGACACTGGATTTAGGGACCACCCCTAACCTCAGGACGATTTCATCTCGAGGTCCTTAATGGATTACATTTCCAAAAACTCTACTTCCAAATAAGGTCACCTCTTGAGGTTCTGAGTGGATGCGAATTTTGGCGGGACACTACACCCCGACCCCAAAGGACTCTCGATTGATGACCCACCTTGCCCTAGGGCCTGTGCAAGTCACCTGCATCCTCCAGTCTTCATGTTCCAACAAACTGGGAGACATGTGTTACTGTTTCCCTTTTTCCCTTGGAGGAGGAAACTGAAGCTGCTCATGGAGGTTCCCTGACTTCCATAATCGCATGTGAACCGGGGTTGAGCTCAGGGCTGTCATCCTCCAAAGCCATCTATACTGGTTTATGAGAAGCTTGGGGACAGGAGTTTTAGCCTTATTCATCTTTTCATCTCTCTTCTCCCATCATTTCTGGAGCCAGCACTCCGCACACTGATAGTTCTGAAAACTGATAAATAAGAAAGGGACCTTGAGAAAGACCCGGAACTGGTGTATCACTGACGTGGTTGCAGAACCTTATGGTTGCTGGGTGTGTGGACCACCCCCAAAAAACCTCCTTCAAAACCCTCTGTGCTGACAAGTGACGACGCCATCTCTCATTGACTAGATGCCCCTGCTCACCCGAGAAATCTTGCAGCCCCTACAATCTCAGATCTGTGCTAGCCCTGGAAATCAGGAAGGGCAACCACAGCAATGGCGAAATCTAAACAACGGTTACAATTTGTGAAATGCTTACTACCCCACAGGCCAGGCGTTTTATATAGGCGATATCTTGAAATTTTCATAACAACCCATATAGGTTAGTAGTATTATCCCTGTTTTGGCAGAGGTTGCATTCTGATCTGAGTCTCCCTGACTTTGAAATTGGTATTTCTGCACCTTTTTTTTTTTTTTTTGCTTCTTTCCAACTTCCCTGCCAGAAGGACAACATTGTACTACCACAGATTTCCTGGGCAAAGGGTGGAGGGAAGTGGGGAGATGCTGGAAGCAGAATGTTTAGGCTGAGTTAAGAGGATTCCTAGGTCCATGGGGAGGGCGCCCATATTGCTCTGAGTTTTAAAGACTTCAGAGAGAAAGAACATCATTCCCTGAAGAGCCAATTAATGAAAGTTAATTTGCATATCTAAATTGGTTCATGAAAATCGTAACAAGCTCCTTGTGGATTTGGGGGTGAAGTTCAGGAGTGTTGAACACTTGAAGGAGATTTTTGTGTTAAGGTTTTTCATTTGCTTGCTTTATTTCTTCTAAAATTTGACTTCACCTGGCTTGAAAAGAGAGAATTCACTAATTTGTGGATCAGGTGTAGACCCACTTCAGCCACAGTCTGATCAGGACTTCAGCATCATATTCTGTGCTGCTTGCCTCCTCCTCACGTTAGTTTTGTTCTTGTAGCCAATTCCTTCATCGTAGCAAAGTGACTGCGGCAGCTGTAGTTCCAACTCTTTTATCAAACTCCTTCTAGAGATAGCTTTTATCTTCCAATCAATAAACCAGATTTCTGAGCTTAGATCTTATTGAGGGTCATGTGCCTTCCCTGAACCAATGATTAAGGCCAAGGGAACTTATGGGATTACACTACTGTGTTGAAGCCCATCGGAGTCCACTCCTCGAGCTACAGGTGAGATAATTACACCTCAGCTGCTGCAGGACGGGGAAACGGTGGGACGGGTGTTGGGAAGACATCCCAACCTCCTCTACAAAGATCTCCAAGGGGAAGGAAAGTGGAACCGACATCCTTTGAGCATTTGCTGCGAATCAGACCCTTTTAAAATTCTGGCAGCACATTGTATGACAGGTGTTTTTATTTCCATTTTCAAGATGAGTAAATAGATTGAGATTCAGAGGTCTGTGTCTCATAACACTCTTGCATCAGTATGTAGTGGACTTTGGGTCTGAATCCTGGCCACGTGTCCCTGCTCCTCCCATTTGCTGAGGGGGCTCCAGCTTCGTTGTCTCCCCTTCCTCTGTCTCCTTCTTCAGACCCCTCATGCTGCCTAACACTGGGAACTCTGTGACTGAGGGATATTGGCACAGAGATCTGAAGATGCTTAACTAAAAGGTGGACAGGGTCCAGCGCTGAGTGTGCCAGGGCCTGGCAGGATCATCTCATTTTCCCTAGTGCCATGAATCAACACTTCTCTTACCAGGTTGTTAGATAAAGGCACAGAGAGGGCAAGGCATTTTATTAAGGCCACACAGCAAGCAATGAGGGACCAAGATCAGCAGGCGCTGGAAGGCCTGTGTTCTAACCATCTCTTCTCTCAACTTTTAAAATTAAGTTTTACTGGCGTATAGTTGCTTTACAGGGCTGTGTTAGTTTCTACTGTACAGCAAAGCGAGTCAGCTGTATGTATACACAGAGCCCCTCTTTTCTGGATTTTCTTCCCATTTCCATCTCCACAGAGCACTGAGAAGAGTTCCTGAGCTTTACGGCAGGTTCTCATGAGTTATCTGTTTTATGCGTAGTATCAACAGTGCGCGTGTGTGTACATCAGTCCCAAGCTCCTAATGCTCTTCTTTCAGTTGCTTTTAAAGCAGCACACGTAGCATTTCTGCACTTGGAACTGGTGGACATTGCTGGCACCCCCGCCAGTCTTCACAGGTGGGAGTCAGCTTGGCCAAGGCCCCTTTCAACCCAGGTCTGATTTCTGAGCTCCTTGGGGCCTGCTAGAAACTCACTCTAATCCAACAAACCTTCTTACATGCTTCCAACCTATACATTCCCAGGAAGTTGTTTGCAGCCGTTATCTCTTTAAACGTCACAACTGCTCTGTGAGAGGCGGGGCTCACTCTCCTGGGACCCAGAGGGGTAAGCTGGAGCTCAGAGTTTAGCCACTTGCCCAGGATTACGAGCCAGGCTATGAACTGGCTCCATCAGATACCAGTGCCCGACTGTACCACTTCTAACGGAGGTGCTGGGAAAGGATTTGAAGGGGAGGCGGCATAACATCTGTGCTTTGCAGGATGAGGGAAGAGTTAAGCTGTAATAGAGTCCCCTCATTGGTCCAGTGTTTCTCAGGTTCCAGTGGTCTTGCCTGTAGAATCACCAACTCACTCACTCACTCAGTCACCCATTCGACCCTTCAGTAGCTATTTATGTTTATGATTTTAAAGTAGTTATTATTTATTTTGGCCTGCACTGGCCTTCGCTACTGCATGCGAGCTTAGCTCCAGCTGTGGGGAGCGGGGCTGCTCCTGGCAGCGGTGCGCAGGCTTCTCACCGCGGCGGCTCCTCTCGTGGAAAGCGGGCGTGCGGGCTCAGCAGCTGCGGCTCACCGGCTCAGCCGCCTCGAGGCATGTGGGCCCTTAGTTCCGGGACCAGGAATCGACCCACGCCCCCTGCATTGGCAGGCGGTTTCTTAACCACTAGACCCCCAGGGGAGTCTCGGGAGATGGTTACTGAGCACTGTTTGGGTTCTGAGGATTCAGTGATGAACAGGACAGGGTCTCTGTCCTGAGGCAGCTTCTGGTTATCTCACAACAGCATGAGGCAGGCCAGATGTCAAAGTGTCATTCCCATTTGGCAGACTAGGAAACTGTTGCTCTACCAAGTCACGTACTAGTCCAAGATCATCCCATTACGCCGGTGACATTACTAGGGTTGGAACTTTGGGTTTCCAGCCCCCGCAGTTACACTGCCCTGGACACCGGTGGTATCTCAAAGGAGAAAACGTCAGCTTGCTTTCTTTTTAAATTTCTTCCTTTCTTCTTCCTTCCTCCTTTCCTCCCTTTGCTTTCTTGACATAAAAATGTAGAGAAGAAAGTGCGTTCTTGCAAGAAGAAAGTGCGTTCTTGCAAGACTCTATGTGGAGAGCTGCAGTTAGGAGGGACCCTAGGCCTGGGGACCCTTCCTGAGCCCCCAGAACTTTGGAACCAAGGTCCTCGCAGAGAAACTGTTAGCATGCAGGCAAGTTACTGCAACCAACCCGGGCTTTTAATCAGGCAGCATTTAAACTGTCCCATTTTGTCTGCGATTTCGCCGGATGTTTACATCATTTGTAATGAGACAAATTGGGACAAATTGCCAAGGACACTTATGTAAATGAGACCAACAGACATGCTCCCATCTCCAGTGGTCGATGGAGGGCCTCTTTTACTTTTTCCTCCCTTTCTCTCTAGGGATGTTGTAGGGAAGAAATGGTGCTTTAAATTCTGCAAACCTTCTCCCTGGGCAAACAGAATATTCCTTGTAAGACAACAGCTTTGTATTTCTGGTTGTGACTCTCTCCTTCATCTTATTTATTTACTCTCTCACCCACCTCGAAGGGAAAGTAATGTGCGATAAACACAGTTGTTTTAACTGTTTCTGTGTTTCCCTGCACAGAGAAGAGTTGGATCTGCATTTCCTGGAGTAGGTCTGTGGAACCTTTGGAGAACTCTTCATTCAATTGAGTTTGGGAAACAGGGCCACTAAAGTTAGCCCAGAGTCTCCCTACAGGACGTTTCAGAGCCTTTGATAAGCTAATGAGCAATAAGAATCTCCTAGAGCAGGTATGGCTTCCAGGAGACCTTTCATGAATTGTTCATGAGCAGAACCAGCTTTGTAAAAAGTCCTGTGAACCCTGTCTCCAAAAGACTTGGCAGAAACACAGCCTCTCTGGCAGCAGCCGGACACCCTCCTATCATACCTTGTAAGTCTGGCTGATGACAAACCCAGATGCTGGAGGGTGAGGTCCCCGTCTCAGTGGACAGCATGACTGGGATGTGCAGGAGCCAGAGGACTGTGGTGTGTGGGCCCGGAGGGGCCAGAATCTGACCTCAGCCAAGCAGTCCACGCGTTGTACCCTGCTGGCCTTATCAAAGGTGTGTCCTTACTGGCCCCCCTGCCTTGGCTTCTGCGGGGTCCTCAGCCTCTGGGGCTTCCTCCTCCCATGCTCTGCAGTGCAGGCACTCTGCCCTGTCCCCTCATCACGTCTTCCCATCCAGGCCTGGGGTCTGCAGGGCAGACAGCCCACGTTCCGATCTTGAGATCCATCTCCAGCTCAGCTCAGCTCAGCTCAGGGCCTGGTGTGCTCACTAGGTATCAGATCTTAGGCCTAGAGATGCCAAGACAAATAAGACATGGACCCTGCCCAGAAAGAACATGCTGCTTAGGGGAGGCGCAGACAGGAAACCAGTTACAACCAGGGTGATCACCAGGGGGATGGGGACAATCAAAGAGCAGAGTGGCCTTGCCCAGCCTGGGACTGTCTGGAAGGCTGGATTCCAGAGGGCAGGCAGTGACATGAGGGTAAGCAGGAATTCCCCGGGTGAAGACGGGTGTATGGACCTGTGCTCCAGGCAGACAAAACAGCCTAAGCTAAGGCCATGGGCAAGAGATGGCATGCTGGTTTAAGAAACTGGATGAAAGCTGGGGTGGCTCTGGGGGGAGCACAAGGGATGCAGAGACTGATGAGTGACAGATAGGGTGTCTGAGAAAGAAGGAGCCCCGAATCCTGCCTCCTTCACATGTAGAGGGGAGCTTGGGGCAGAGGGAATTGTGGCTTTCACAACGCATGAAAATGAAGACCTTGGCCCCTTACCCAGCCCTGATCTGAGTACCTGGGCCCTGCAAGGTCCTGCCCGCACCCCTGCCTGAGCAAGAAGCTATTTGAAATTTACCAAAAAAAAAAAAAAAAGACAAAGAAGAAAGAAAAGAAGGAAGGAAAGAGGAAAGAAAAAAGTTAGTGGCAGAAACACTCCATGCTCCAGCCTTTGTTCCTGCTGTTCTCTCCCCCTAAAACTCTTCCCTGTGATGGTCACATAGCTTCCTCTCTGTTTATTAAAACCTCTCCTCAGATGTCACCTCTGGTAAGAGGCCCTTTCTGAACATCCGTTTGAAAAGCAGCTCCAGTGTGGGCTTCCCAGGTGGCGGTAACGGTAAAGAACTCGCCTACAAGTGCAGGAGACATAGGAAGCAGCCCCAGCCTTCTCTACTTCCTCACCCTGCTGTATTTTCCCTCCGTTTTACTTTCTTCCTCCTGATGTTCATTTCACACTGATTTGTCCACATGGCCTCCGTCCATCTCAGTGCAGTGGAAAGCTCCGTGGAGATGGGACCATCTTGCTGATTCCCAGCGCCTAGCTCAGTGCCTGGCCCACAGTAGGTGCTCACTAAAAGCTTCTGATTGACAAACAAACAAAAGACGAGTTATAAGCACCAGGTGCTTCCACATGTATCGGATCATTAGATTCTCAAAATCACCCGTGTTTCTGGGGAAGGCTCAGCAGGAGAAGGCAATTGTGTTGGGCCCCCTCGTCAGCCACAGGTGGAGACAGGATGTAAATTCAAATGGAAAGATTCCACTTCTCTGAGCTTTGTTGTTCCATCGCTCAGTCGTGTCAGACCTTTTTCCACCCCCTGGACTGTAGCCCACCAGGCTCCTCTGTCCATGGGATTTCAGCCTTATTAAGTAGACATTATAGTTCTCCAAAGGCTGCTCCCCTGCTGAAGTAACCCTGCTCTCAAACACACAGTTTTGCCTCTTTGGAGGTGATGCAGCTCCCTGAGCTTTCAGGAAAAATAATAGAATAACTGCCAAAATGAAAATCAACAACAGGCGCTCTTTATTGCATGATTACTATGTTCTGGTTGCTGAGCTACGGACATTCCTCATAACAACTCAGTGAATCCTCACAGCCACCTACAAGATAGAGATTACTATTATTATCCCCATTTGGCAGATAAAGACTGAGGCAGCTTAAGTAGCTCAAGGCTCCGACAATAAGTAGTGAGTTCTAGATTCAAGTACTGCTGCTGCTGCTGCTGCTGCTAAGTCGCTTCAGTCGTGTCCGACTCTGTGCGACCTCATAGACGGCAGCCCACCAGGCTCCCCCGTCCCTGGGATTCTCCAGGCAAGAACACTGGAGTGGGTTGCCATTTCTTTCTCCAATGCATGAAAGTGAAAAGCGAAAGTGAAGTTGCTTCAGTTGTGTCTGACTCTTAGCGACCCCATGGACTGCAGCCTACCAGGCTCCTCCGTCCATGGGATTTTCCAGGCAAGAGTACTGGAGTGGGGTGCCATTGCCTTCTCCAGATTCAAGTACGAGCAGCTGCATTTGGAGCTGGCATGCCTCTGTTCCCATGGCCTCTGTTTCCACGCCTAGCGGGCAGTGAAGGATCCTCCCTTTGACCTTCGCCAACTTCTGTCTTTGCCAACAAGACTGTCCTTTGTTTTTTCCATTAGTCATATATGGATGTGAGAGTTGGATCATAAAGAAAGATGAGTGCTGAAGAACTGATGCTTTTGAATTGTGATGCTGGAGAAACTCTTGAGAGTCCCTTGGACAGCAAGATCAAACCAGTTAATTTTAAAGGAAATCAACCCTGAATATACATTGGAAGGACTGATGCTGAAACTGAAGTTCGAGAATTTTGACTACTTGATGCAAAGCGCTGACTCACTGGAAAAGACCCTGATGCTGGGAAAGATTGAAGGCAGGAGGAGAAGGGAATGACAGAGGATGAGATGGCTGGATGGCAAACTCGTGTCAACGGACATGAGTTTGAGCAAACTTCAGGAGATGGTGAAGGACAGGGAAGCCTGGCGTGCTGCAGTCCATGGATTTGCAAAGAATCAGACAGGATTTAGCGACTGAATGACAATAACAACTTCCATCTGGCGGAAAACCTCAGGCCACTGAGATTCTCTCTGCAAGGAACTTGTGAGATCACGATTGTGATGGAAATGGCTTTTTTTTTTTTCTAGGGCAGACAATTAATCAGGGGTATTAATGAAAATGCCAGCTCTATTATTGCAGAAACGTAAGTAATTTATTGGGAATTGGACTGAGGCCATTAAAATGTTATTACAGGCTTGTCAGTCAGCCCTCCATGTGCTTCTGCTAAGAAACCGCTGCCTTAATGAAATTGTTTGGTTCTCCCAACTCAAAGTTGACGATGCCTGGGCTGTGCTGTGCTAGTGAAAGTGACATCCTGGAGTCCCCAGGCCCACACAAAGCAGCTTTCATATTCTGTCTTGCGTTAATGATCTGTGAAGCTCCTACTATGTGCCAGGCACTGAGACAGAGAAGAAAGCATGGAGACACAGGCTATGCCATCAAGGAGCTTGTAAACTCAGGGGGGACGTATATGAAGATAGCTATATGAACATGCCGGAAAACAGCACATGCAATGAGTTTAGAGAATTCAATTCTGGCTCAAGGTGGATGGGAGGCTTCCTGGAGGAGGTGTCACTATGCAAAAAAAAAAGTGTCTTTCCTGGTAGGTTGCTTCTCTCCCCTAAAATGTGATGGGACTGACAGCAGAAGTTGGTGATCTGAGGATTTAGTTTATGACATGTGTTCTCAATGGGGATGACAGAATTTTCACAGGGGTAAAAACTGGTTCTTTCAGGTGGAGTGTGTGTGAAAAATGACGACAACAAAAACTTAACCTTTTTTTATGTTTAAAGCACAGGTATGCATACAGTACACAGGCAGGTATACAGCATATTTTTGGCATTAAAATTTCATAGTGGAGGGGAAGAAGATGAAGGGAAAAATGCCTAAAAAAGACGTGAATGAAGAAAAAAACCAGGGGACTTCCCTGGCAGTCCAGTGGTTAAGATTCCACACTTCTACTGTAGGGGGTGTGGGTTTGATCACTGGTCAGGGAACTTAAGATCCTGCATGCTGTGAGGTGCCGCCAAAAAGAGAATAAAAGAAAAAAAGGAAAAAAAAATTGCAGCTGAGAAGCAATCAGCAGTTGGACCACAGATCCCAGTGCACAGATGGGTGAGTGTGCCCTCCGGGCCATCGGCTGATAGGAAACTGCATGAGTTATAGCCCACAGTGAGGAAGGGGGCTGAGGTTTCGGCCAGCCCCGATGCTGGCCAAACAAGCTGACAGCTTTGCTTCGCTCCTCGTCTCCACTCATGCCCAGTGAACTCCTGTCGCCAGCCCCCCAGCAGGGTCTCTGGCTCTCCTCTCGGCTGTGGCAATGTTTGGGAAGCAGATGCAGGCAGTTCCCAGAGACCGACAGTCCTTCCCAGATAGCTGCCCCACCTGCTTTGTGACGTGGCCGGAGGAAGCAGGTCTTCCCTGGGAACACATGCTTAGCCACTGCATCCCAGTTGCTCCCTGGGACTTGATGGTTGTTTGGGAATCGCCTGTTTCAACTCATCACCTCTTGTGGGCACCAGAGCTGGATGACCTCCTCTTGAACACATTCAGTTTGCTCACTCCATTCAGGCTGCAAGCCCCTGGTGCATCCACGCCATTTCCTCTCTTGGGCCATGAAGAGCCAGCCACACAGAAACCAGCCACCCCTTGCTGAGGACTAACCAGGCAAGGCCTTGTGATCCTTTGCAGAAGTTCTTTACTGTCCTTCCTGATTAAACAAACCTTCTAACGTGTCTACACATTGCTATTTATTCTATCAGTCAGGACAGGCTGAGATCTGATGCAGTAACAAACAACCCCCAAATCTCAGTGACTAAAAGTAACAAAGGTTCATTTCTAGCTCCTTCCCCGCCCTCCCTTTTTTTCTTTTCTCTTATTTCTCCTGTCTCTAACATCTCCATCCATTTATCTCCCCATCTCCTGCGCCTTTGGTTTCAAAATCTTGGCTCTCTCACTAGCTGTGTAACTTTGGGCATGTCACTCAGGTTTAATGCCTCAATTTCCTAATCTTTCAAGCAAGAGGTAATCATATTACCCATTTAATGGACTGTTGAGAAATTAAATGAATTAGTGCATGTAAAGTTCTCAGACCACGCTGAACATAACAGAAATACTCAGTGTTCTGTCTAATTACTAGCTATATCACTATGACTCTGGGCAAAGGAGTCAAAAATGAAGACTGTGTGAAGACTCACAGTCCTGATGGATGGGAGACAGATGCTGGGCAAGCACAGGGGGTGGCAGTGGTCCACACCAACTGGTGGGAAGGCAGGTGGGGGCTTAAAGTGAGAGACTGCAGCTGGGGGTTCAGGGAGAGGCAGATGTTTGCCAAGTGGTGACGAGTAGAAGAGCATCGAGGATGGGCAGATCAGACACTACAGTCAGTGCGAGAAGCCACACAGCTTGGGGAGTGTTGGGGGGGATGTTCCATAGGAGGGAGTCACGATCAACTGTGAATTCTAGCAAAATCTCTGCTGTGTGAAAAGTGGATAAGACCAGGACTCAGCCCAGGACCAGGCAAGTGGTCGAAGGGGAGCTGATGCTGCAACTGAGGGAGACAGGAAAGACTTCTGGAAGGAGGAATCAGCAGAACCTACAGCCCGACTGGCCCTTAGGGGTAGAGGAGGCATTAGCCACAGGTTTCTAGCCTGCCCAAGGCGGGCAGGACAGGGCGCACACCTTTAGCAGAAAGGACACACCGTGGGCCCTGAATTATGCTGGCCACATTCACTCAGAGCCAAACCTAACAACGTTAGTCTGGGGCATGGTGCTCAGCCTGCCCTCCTGCTGCCACCATGATGATGAGACTCCACTCCATTAAAGCAATTTACTCCATCTCTTTAGACTCGGGAAAATGGGAGCGATCTCTAGGGAGGGCTGTGTGATACCTGACCTCTGGCTCACCCTGGGAAGTGGTGCATTTTCAGCCCTGCAGGCGGAAGGCCTGTTTGCTGTCACTCATCCATGCTGTTATCGAGCTTCCCGGGATGTGTGATTCAGCTGAGGGCTCTGCATCCTCCTCCGCTGTCGCCCCATCAGTCTCTGGAAGGGAGAGCAAGTGCTTCCTACCCGTGATGGCTCAGTTTCACTAATTGCACTTAATTCCTCTGCACTGTGCCCGGCGAGGGCCTGCTGAGAGCTCTCCATCAACTCTCTGCAGAGTTGGCTGGCCTGTGGCTGGGAAGGAGGGCTGGCAAAGGGAAGGGAGGGGACACAGGCGCTGAGAGGGAGCATGTTTTGTGCCAAGTGTTTCTGGAGCTCACACATGCTGTTGCCTCCTGCCTCGTCTGCGTTGTAATTGGGTGTCGGTGTGTCTGGTTTTCTCGTGGGCCAGGAGCTTGCTGAGGGCAGCGAGGCTGCTGCAGACATCTCTGTCTCCAGCACCTGTCTAAATCGCTCATAACTGCTTGTGGATATGTCAGGAGGATTACTCACTAGCATGGAAGCTCTGGGAGGGCAGGGACTTGTGTCTCTCATGTTAACTGCTCCTAGCACAGTGCCTGGCAAGTGTTGAACACACACACATTGAATGAATGAGTGAACGAATCTTCCCTCCCAGCAACCCTGCAAGGTGGGTGGGCTAGACTCCGTCACTGGGTCATAATCCCCTTTCCCCACCGCCCTTCCCTGCCCCACCGGCCCTAGGCTTAGCCATGTGACTCGCTTTGACAATATAACAACTGGGAACCTGACTCCAAAATTTCTGCTCTTTGCTGTGAAAGCTGGGAGGAAGAGTGGGCTTGGGACCTGGGTGTCCCAGGTTCCAGGAAGGCAGCCGTGGCCATGAACTCCAGGTGAGAAGGCAGGCTTGACAGACGGCTGTCTCTGTGTCCCTGACCACCCAGCATGTGATGCCTCCCACAGGGCTACATGGATGATTCCACATTCTCTAACATTTTCTTACTCTGAGCAGCTGGTTCTAACACTGTCCCCTGCCCCTCAATCTCATGCTAACTCTGCCATGCTGTGCTTTTCATGGGAATTAGCCTTGCCTTTCAAAGATGCCATGAGGCGTGGGGTGGAGAACTGAGTACCAGCTGTGGATAGCGGAGCACGGGCTCTGCCGAGCTCTCAGCATGGGACACCAGGCGAGTCCAGCCCCTCCAGAGCCTGGACAGCTGGAAGCCAGGGGCTTGAACCAGATAAGCTTGGATGACCTGTCTTGCTCCAATTCTAAAAGCTGCCTTCCTCCTCGACCCCCAGCTGGGGCTGAGGACCATTTTTTCTCAGAATCAAAGTTAATTAGAATTGTGAGCTGAAAAGGCATCTCAGAGATCCTCAAGAAATGATCACTGCATCTGAGTCTCATTGTCAAGCCAGAAGATCTGAAATCAAATCCTACCTTTAGCATTTCTTACCTATGTGACTTCAGAAAAATCAGCTGGTCTGGGAAGACCTCAGTTTCCTGATGCAGAATATGGGTGATAATAGCTGTTGTGTAGAGATATTTATGGACTTTCCTGCTAGCTCAGTGGTAAGAAAAAATTTACCTGTCAACACAGAAGACACAGGTTCGATCCCTGGGTGGGGAAGATCCCCCCGAGAAGGAAATGGCAACCCATTCTAGTGTTCTTGCCTGGAAGTCCCACAGACAGAAAAGCCTGGTAGGGTAGAGTCCATGGGCTTGCAAAAAGAGCTGGACATGACTAGCAACTAAATGACAGCCACAGGGCTACTCACAAGATGAAAGGGTGAATACATGTGCAAAGACCCTGACTGCATTAGGTGCCCCTTAAGTTCGGAACATATATCTCTAGAATAAGCTCCCAGCCGGAGGGGAAGGATACGCGTATCACTGTTGATGGTGGCTGGCGGGCACAGGCTGATGGTTTGTCTATTGTTGTTTAGTTCCTAAGTCGGGTCCCACTCTTTCGTGACCCCAAGGACTATAGCCTGCCAGGCTTCTCTGTCCACGGGATTCTCCAGGGAGGAATACTGGAATGGGTTGCCATCTCCTTTTCCAGGGGATCTTCCCAACCTATAGGAAATACATCCTAGAAGTTTATTACCATTGGAGCATTTATTAAGGACTTATTGGTGGTCACACTCAGCACATTACTTATGAGCTTGTTGAATTTTTAGAACAACTCCATGAAATAGGTAGAATACTCTAATTTTACATATTGATGAAACTAAGGCATCGAGAGGGGATTCATAGAATTGGCCAAGCTCATTCAGTTACTGGAAGGCACGGCCAGTGTTCAAATCTGGATCAACCTGGCTCCAGAGTCCTGGCCCCTAATAGCTATGCAAGGGCACTCTCCAGGCTTCTTACTACTTGGAGCCTTGTGAGAACAGGAAGCCCGCCTGGCATGCTGTGTCTGACAACACCGCTTGACTGCCTAGAACTGCTTTTATTAAACTGTACCTTGAAAAGGTTCCATGTATCTATGCAAAGAAGAAACTTAAGAAGCGTCCCTACAAAACCCTGATGGTGTTTATAATAAGAATTTGGTTAAAACACTAGCTCACCCACATCACACAGGCTCGGAGGAGAAATTACTCTCACATATCCATGTTACGACCAGTATGTTCTCATTTGAAGGTAAGTGGTTCTCAAATTTAAATGTGCATCACCATTACCTGGAGGCTTGTTTAAGACACTGATGGCTGAGCCTCACTCTCAAATTCTAGGCTGGGGCTTGAGAATCTGTTTATCTCACAGATGTCCAGGTGAAGCTGAGGCCTCTGGTCTGGGGACCATATACTGAGAAACAGTGCTGTGGAATTTTGTATAACAGATCATGTTTCCTTCTTTGCAGGGGCTACTAGGAAGCTCAGAGACAAATTAGGAACCATCCTAGCAAGAATTCATGCACTTTTCCATTGTAGCTTTATATCCAGCCACTTTTTATTTTTTTTTCACTTGCATTTTCCTAATTGTCACAAGATCCTGACTGAGATAAATGAGTAAGTTAGCATTTAAAAATTTTTGTTCAACTGTATCTTTTATAAGTCACCAAAAAATCCCTTTTGAAATGTACACACACAAAAGTAAAAGATTCTTTTGTGAAAGAAGCTTTTCACAAAAGATGAAATGGCTAAGTGCTTAGATTACAGCATTAGGTTGCCAAGGGATTCACATTCACCTTCTCTGTGCATCAGTTTCCTCAGATGTAACACAATACTTCCGCTTCCTAAGCCCCTTGGGAAGATTTTGCATGTGATAAGGCATGCAACGAAGTGCTTATTAGCATGGCGCCTCACATCACCAGCTCGATAAATGCTGGTGATCATGATAATTATCGTCTGCCAGAAGCATAAATAAATAGCCTTGTGGCCGCCATTGCTCTCTGTTGACTCTCCCACTGGGAGGAAGTGAGGAAAAGCTGCTCATTCTGTGTGGTAAGAAGCCACCGTGCGGAGGACGACTTTCTCTTTTCTGGTCTTTGCTGTGTAGGATTCTGCAGGAGAGAGAGTGAACTCCACACGCCGTGGTGAACAACTTTTCCTGCCCAGAGCACGACGTTGTGGGGAGCCCTGGGAGGCCCCATTATATCGCTGTCACACCGGGGGAAACAGGTGTCTCCCTGCTGGAGAGCGATGACAAGTAACATTAAGGCACCAAACCCCAGTGTTCAGAGCCTGACTCAGAGCCAGAGAAACCTTCCCCGCCTCCATCTAGAGTCACGCTTCCAACTAGGACCTTAATCCTGAGTTTCTTACCCTTCCTCCAGCGGAGACGACTCTACAGCGCACGAAAGGAACAGTGTGGCTTTGTCATGTCTCTCAATGAAGAAATTCACCACCTTCGTGCTAGTTTCACCTCCATTATGAGTCAGCTGGGTAGACACACTTCTGCCTGTTGTTAGCATTTGCATTTATTTACCTTTGGCTGCGCTGGGTCTTCGCTGCCTGTGGGCTTTCCTCTGGCTGCAGCGCGGGGGCTACTCTCTAGTCGCCAAGCAGGGGCTTCTCCGCGTCGTGACTTCACTGGCTGCGCAGCGCAGTCTCTGGGGGCCCGGGCTTCAGCAGCGGGGGCACGTGGGCTCGGTCAATGCAGCTCCTGGGCCCTAGAGCACAGGCCTGACAGCGGTGGTGCGCAGGCTCCGTCGCCCCACAGCACGTGGGGTCGTCCGGATCAGGAACTGAACTCGTATCTCCTGCACGGGCACGTGGACTCTAGCACTGAGAGCCACGAGGGAAGCCCTGATTTTCCCCATTTTGTGGGTGAGTAAACTGAGGCTCAGAGGAGCAGAGTAAATTGCTGAGGTTACATCACTGAAGTTGGCTTTCCAGGTGGCACAGTGGTAAAGAATCCTCCTGCCAATACAGAGACGGGAGACGCAGGTTTGATCCCTGGGTCAGGAAGATCCCCTGGAGGAGGAAATGGCAACCCACTCCAGTATTCTTGCCTGTAGAATCCCAGGGACAAAGGAGCCTGGTGGGCTACAGTCCAGGGAGTTGCAAAGACCTGGACATGACTGAGTGCGCACGCACCATCAACGTTATCTGACTGCAGCAGCCATTCTCAAGCGACGGCAGCGTGAAGCCCAGCAAGTCGGCTGCCTCGGGCTTTAAGCTTCTTTCACCCTCCTCCATCTGCTCTGGTGTCTGCTTACCAACCCCGATGACAGCTGGACGAAATGACGTCTTATCTGGAAAGAACTTAATGATGTTCTCTTTCCCAGGAGAGCCTGGGGCCTGAACGGTAGCATGAAGGCCTGGGGAAGAGGGCAGGATTCAAGGTGTGTCCCAAACAGGCTTCTGTATCAAGCTTTGGTGTCCACTCTTTTCCGGTGCTCACTCCCCTGACCCTGGTACAGTTTTGAGGTGAAACCTGCCAGATGATATCTGGGTGACCCGCAGAGGCCCAGATTAGGAGCCATTACCACGGAAGGCCCAGCAGAACAATAGGCAGAAGGTTAAGTTGCAGGGAAGGGAAGCTTGCCCCCAGGCTCGGCAGACCCGGCTCTGGCCCTCGCTCTCGCTGACAGAGATGGTGTGACCTTGTGTGGGACTCAGGGTGATGCGGCCCCTCTGGACAGCCTGGCCTGCAGCTTCATGCTCACCCTGAGGCCGGTCCTCATTCCATCCTCCTTCCCAGCGTACACTGACTGATGGCCCCCAAGAGGGCCATATCCCGATCCCTGGGGCCTTTGTTTTTAGCCTGGCAAAGAATTTGAGATGTGGTTAGGCTAAAGATCTTGAGACAGAGCCATCATCCAGGATCATCCAGGTGGACCCTGAATAAAATCCCAGGTGTCCTTCTAATGGGAAGGCAGAAGGAGTCTTGGCACACGAAGAAGAGGAGAAGGAGGCAGACGCTGGAGGGACGCGGCCGGAAGCCAAGGAGTGCTGGCAGCCACCAAAATCTGGAAGAAGGGACTGCCCTGGCAGTGCAGTGGTTGATTGCCTGCCTTCCAAAGCAGGGGATATGGGTTCTATCTCTGGACAGGGAACTAGGATCCCAGAAGCCTGCACATCACAACTTCAGAGCCCACACAGCCAGAGAGATGCCCGAGCCCCGCAGCCGGGACCAGACTCAGCCAGATAAGCACATTAATAAATAAAGTACACATTAAAGATCTGCGAGAAGCAGGGAACTCCCTTCTTTTGACAAGGGGTGTGGCCGTGATAACACTTTCACTTCGGCCCAGTGATACTGATTTTGGAATTCTGAGCTTCAGAATGGTGAGAGAATAAATTTCTGTTGTTCCCAGCCCGTCTAGTATGTGGTAATTTGTTACAGCAGCCAGAGGAAGCTAATACACTCCCAAACAAATTCAATTCTAAGAGTATTGGCAAAGCATGTAGATTTTACTGAAGGTTTCAAGGGGACATGAGAAAGGAATTCACATTGAACATGATATATTAATAGCTGGAGATGAACCAGGCTCCGAATTAGAGCTCTGCTCTCCAGGAATCCTCCCTCATTGTGTCGCCGTACGATCCTGACACCCCCGAGTGTCAGGGGCACTTTACCAGTTGCCACTCTCAGACAAACAAAAGGAGGCTCTTTGAAACAGAGCGGTCAGCAGGTGGGGACTGACCATGTATAAGACACCGTGTTTTCTTTTCCATGAGTGGACTGAGCTGGGATTTAAGGGTCAGACAGATCCAAAGTCCCCTTCGAGGCACTCACTGGCAGCTGGGAGACAGTGAGTTCTTGGCAGGAGCCTCATGATCTCATCTGTAAAGTGGGGGTTTGAATACCTACCTCTTGTGGTCGTGTAAAAATAGGAAAGGCACCTTGGCCTGGGTTTGGCACATAGTCATCACTCGATGATCATTTATATTAGAAAATAATGCTTAGATTAACTGAGCACTTACTGTGGGTCGGAGAAGGCAGTGGCACCCCACTCCAGTACTCTTGCCTGGAAAATCCCATGGACGGAGGAGCCTGGTAGGCTGCAGTCCATGGGGTCACTAAGAGTCAGACACAACTGAAGCAACTTCACTTTCGCTTTTCACTTTCATGCATTGGAGAAGGAAATGGCAACCCACTCCAGTGTTCTTGCCTGGAGAATCCCAGGGACGGGGGAGCCTGGTGGGCTGCCGTCTATGGGGTCGCACAGGGTTTGACATGACTGAAGTGACTTAGCAGCAGCAGCAGTACGTGTGTGTCAGGCATCACTCTATACTTGTTACAGGGATGAGCTCATTTATTCCTCTCTTCTGCTCTATGAAACATGCATGAGAAAATGGAGGCACAGAGGCAAATACAGAGAACTGAGGTGACTGTGAGTGATATGTGGATCCAAACCGGGATGTCCCACTGCAGAGCCACATCTTTAGACTTTAAAATGAGATGGTAAGCAGGGATGTGGCTGTGTTTGGGCATGCTGGCAAACCTGAGGGGGCCTGAGCATTTCTTATGAGAGCACACAGCTCGGGAAAAGGACTTTGCAGGAGCAGCTGGCAGTGAGAGGGCAGCTTGGTGGCTGACAGCGGCATCTGGCCCCAGCCTAGGGCACTGTGTGGTGGGAGAGAGAAGTTTTCTGGATGAAGCGGTGCTTCAGGGGAGAAGCAGAGCAGCAGGAGACAGAAGCAGCGGATGCCGCGTCTTTAGCGGAGTTTCTGCAGCTACAGGGGGAATACGAGCCAAGGACTTTTGAGTTATGACTGTACATGTGGCCTCATGGAACAGCCTGTCTGCAAGGTAACGGTTATTAATTTTAATAAGTGTTGTAATGAGGACTCAGTGAGGTCACATGCATGTTCTAGACATGTCACACAGGCTGCCAGGGTCAGGCTCCTACACTCCCCAACCCACAGCCCAGAAAGAAGGAAAAACCTGAGATGATCCAGGCTCAGGCTCCTACACTCCCCAACCCACAGCCCAGAGGAAGGAAAAACCTGAGATGATCCAGGCTCAGGCTCCTACACTGCCCAACCCACAGCCCAGAAGGAAGGAAAAACCTGAGATGATCAAGTTTAGGGCCTGGGACTCCAGGCTCTTCCCACCCTCTTGTTCTCCAGAAATTTGACTGGCCACAAAGAGCTGTCAGTCATTTCATAGGCTGTCCAGACTGCTTGCTGCCTGCCAAGGATTAAAAACAGATGGTCTTCACACCACTGAGAGTCGCTCAGTTGTGTCCGACTCTGTGCGACCCTATAGGTGGCAGCCCACCAGGCTCCTTTGTCCCTGGGATTCTCCAGGGAAGAATACTGGAGTGGGTTGCCATACCCTTCTCCAACTCATGCATGCACGCTAAGTCACTTCAGTCACGTCCAATGCTGTGTGACCGCATGGATGGCAGCCCACCAGGCTCCTCTGTCCCTGGGATTCCCAGGCAAGAATACTGCAGTGGGTTGCCATTTCCTTCTCCAAGGCATGCATACATGCCAAGTCGCTTCGATCACATCTGACGCTGTGTGACCCCATGGACAGCAGCCCACCAGGCTCCTTTGTCCACGGAAGTCTCTAGGCAAGATTACTGAAGTGGGTTGTCATTTCCTTCTCCAAGTCTGTGACACTAGATGGCCATAATTGTATTTTTTTAAAAAGGAAAACAAGTGTTAGCAAGGGTGTGGTTACACTGAAACCCTTGCAAGTGACTGGTGAAAGTGTGCCAGTCTGTCAGTCACTCAGTCGTGTCCGATTCTTTGCAACCCCATGGCTTGCAGCCGCCAGGCTCCTCTGTCCATGGGATTGTCCAGGCAAGCATATTGGAGTGGGTTGTGATGCCCTTCTCCACAGGTACAAATAAAATGGTGTAGCCACTGTGGAAAGCAGTTTTTCAGCTACCCAACAAGTTAAACATAAAATTATCCTAAGACTGGCAATTCCACTCCTGGTATGTACTCCAAAGAACTGAAGACACGTGTTCAAAAGAAAAAAAACAAACCCATAGCAGCACTATTCATAGTAGCTGAAAGACGGAAAACTCTTACATGCCCATCAAATGATGAACTTATAAACAAGATGTGGCGTATCCATACAATGGAATATCACTCAGCCGTAAGAAGGAATGGAACACTGCCGTGTGCTACAAGAATGACCCTTGAGAACGTGATGCTGAGTCAGACACGAAAGGCGACATGTTATTCCACTTCCGTGAAATATCCAGGGGAGGTGAATCCGTAGGGGCAGAAAGCAGGCGAGTGGTGGCCAGGGGCCGGGGGAAGAGTGGGCGCTGGGCTTGCATCTGGGTTGATGACGAGTTTGGGGTTTAGATGGTGGTGATGGTGCACAGCGTTGTGAACGTATTTAATGCACTGAATCGAACACTTTAAAATGGTTAAAATAAGGGTACAGATGGACCTGTCTGCAACACGGAAGTGTACTCACAGACCTGGAGATCAAACCTGTGGTTGCCAGAGGGGAGGAGAGGAAGGAGGGAGAGCTTGGGGGTTTGGACTGACAGGTACGCACCGCTAGGTTTAGAGTTGATAACCAAAGGGGAACCTGTGTTTGTATAGCACAGGCAACTCTGCCCGATACACTGTAGTAATCTAAATGGGGAAAAAAAAATTTGAAAAAGAAATTGTTGCTGTTGTTCGGTCACCAAGTCGTGTCTGACTCTTTGTGACCCCGTAGACTAAAGCAATACAGGCCTCCCTGTCCCTCACCGTCTCCTGGAGTTTGCCCAAGTTCATGTTCATTGAGTTGGTGATGCCATCCAACCATCTCATCCTCTGTCACGCCATCCTACTCATGCCTTCAATCTTTTGCAGCATCAAAGACTTTTCCAACGAGTCGGCTCTTCCCATCAGGCGGCCAAAGTATTGGAGCTTCAACATTAGTCCTTCCAATGAGTATTTAGGGTTGATTTCCTTTAAGATCAACTGGTTTGATCTCCTTGCAGTCCAAGGGACTCTCGAGAGTCTTCTCCCACACCACAGCTTAACAGCATCAATTCTTCGGCACTGCCTTCTTTATGGTCCAGCTCTCACACCTGTACATGACTACTGCAAAAACCATAGCCTTGACTAGATGGACCTTGGCAAAGTGGTGTCTTTGCTTTTTAATACACTGTCTAGGTTTGTCATAGCTTTCCTGCCAAGAAGCAATCATCTAATTTCATGGCTGCAGTCACCATCTGCAGTGATTTTAGAGCCCAGGAAGAGGAAATCTGTCGCTGGTTTTACCTTTCCCCCTTCTATTTGCCATGAAGTGATGGGACCAGATGCCATGATCTTAGTTATTTTAACACTGAGTTTTAAGCCAGCTTTTTCACTTCTGGCAAGTATTCAAAAGAACTAAAAACACGTGTTCAAAAAAAAAAAAACAAAACCCTGTAGATGAAAGTTCATAGCAGTGCTATTCATAGTAGACAAAGATGGAAAGATCAGAGAATCAGATACATCATCCCATCTTCATGTATTTATTGTGATAAAATACCAGTCACAAAAGCTTGACTATATTTTAACCACTTTTTGGACACATTATTATTGTTATTGAAGTCGCTCAGTCGTGTCCGACTCTTTGTGACCCCATGGACTGTAGCCTACCAGGTTCCACTGCCCATGGAATTATCCAGGCAAGAATACTGGAGGGGGTTGCCATTTCCTTCTCCAGAGGATCTTCCCAACCCAGGGACTGAACCCAGGTCTCCCACATCGTAGACAGACGCTTTACCGTCTGAGCCACCAGGGAAGTCACATAGTGTAAGTCACAAAGCTAACACATAGTGTTAGCTTTTCTTTTTCAGTTTTTATTCTGTGTTGGCATGTAGTTGACTGCCAGTGTTAGCTTCGGGTGTACAGCAGAGTGATTCAGTTATGATGCACATACCCTTGGGGGAACCAAAGCTCGGAAAGGCATGCCCACTCAAGAATCAAGTGCAGGCCTTTAACCACTGCTCCATACTGCACCCCAAGTTGCGTTGATTCCTGCCTAAGTCATTCCCTGAGCTGCAGGACGGAGAGAGGGAGGCCCACTGGCTTAGAGAAGCAGAGCTGCTCGGGAAAGGGGAGCTGCATGCAGCCCAGTGCAAATGGATTTTCTCTGAGCCAAGAAGTTGTTTGCAGAGGACTTCCTGGCCTGCGTGGGGTATGTCTATGCCCCAGCCCGTCCCCTCCTGGGGGCTGAACCTGTCTCGCTGGCATTCCTAGTCAGTTTGGCCAAATGGGCCACTGACTCCGTTCCCAGGAAAGGGCAGGTCTGGGAAATGCCTGAGCAGCCCTGCTGGAAGGTTCCCATGCTCAGCCCCGCAGGCGGGCCTGCTGACCTCCATGAGGCACCAGGAATGAGCACAGAGCAGGGATTTTTCTTTCCGTGGCTTGCTTGCCTCCATCCGCCATCTGGCTGACCTCCACCGCCTTCCCCAGGCTTCTTGGAGACCAAAGGCACCAGGAATGAGCACAGAGCAGGGATTTTTCTTTCCGTGGCTTGCTTGCCTCCATCCGCCATCTGGCTGACCTCCACCGCCTTCCCCAGGCTTCTTGGAGACCAAGCAGCCGGCATGCACACAAAGCCTCGCCCTCCAGCTGCTGCTTGGCTTCTTCCTACAAGTGTGATGCAGGCCACAGTGAAGGGCACGAGGGGCTCCGGGGACTAGCGTGGTGCTCCAGTGGCCAAGACTCTGTGTTCCCCACACAGGGGCCTAGGCTCAATCCCTAGGGCCAGGGAACTAGCTCCAACATGCTGCAACCAGGGGTTCATATATCACAACTAAAGATCCCACACGTTGCACCGAAGGTCAAAGATCTCAGGTGCTGCAACTAAGACCAGGCGCAGACAAATAAATCAAATAAACAAATGTTTAAAAAACAGATAGGCTCTGGGCCAAGGATCCTAAATATCTTGGCTGGCCTCGGGGTGGCTCTGCCGTTTCTTTCCTCTGCTACTCCAGTCCCCCTCCACTGAGCCTGCTGTGTCCAACATAAATTGCTGTCCCCACGGGCTGCGGCACTAGAGTGGGCTGGTCAGGCTCTGCTGCACCCCTGCCCTACCTGCCCCCTGTGGCATGACTGAGTACACGCCCAAGTTATTCCCGTTGACTTTCTGTCACTGGCAACCAAGAGAATCCTGAAGGACAGAACCCTAGGGAGTTCCTCGAAAATCAGACCTACGCTTCATCCCACCTTCCCCATTTCAGTGCGTGGCGCCACCTGTTGGTCAAGTCAGACACCTGCAAGGCTCCTACTGCCCCTCACACCCACGGCGGATCAGCCTCCGTGCCCAGCTGACTTTACTTCCTACCTCTTAACTTGGCCCTTTCTCTCTACCTTAGTTCGGGCCTCCTCATCTCTTGTCCTTATCGGTCTTCCTTAATGGTTTCTCAATTGACTTCTGCACCCCTAGTGTCTTTCCTTCTAACTTCTGCTTCTCCCCCAGTTCACCCTCCGGTAGTGAGTAAAACAAGAGGAATTCCCACAAACCCCAGATTTCATGATCCGTCCCCATAGGAATAACACCTAGGTCTGTGTGACAAAGTCCGGACAATTCTGCCTGGCACTAAAGGCTCTGCCCAGCCTGGGCTCCACTTACCCTCCGCCCCTGACCACACAGGATTTGAAGATGTGCTGTGCTCTCTCACCTCACCCCGGCTCATGCTGGCTCTCTGCGAAGGCAACCTCTATCCCTCTCTGTCCGGCTAACTGGCCACCTCCATGAGCCCTGCCCTCACATGCCCCCAACCGTGTCATTTGTCCTCCCTGGGGCTCTTTGCCCAGACGCCTTAACACTCTATCACACGTCCACGACCCTCTGCGTGTCTGTTCCTATGGTGTCTGTCTCATCCATCATTGTGTGCCTGGCTCCCAGCACAGGGCCTGCCACATAGTAGGGGCTCATGAAGGAGTCAGTAAATAAGTGAATAGAAAATGATCAGTGAGTCTGAGCTCAAGGCTCTTGACTCTCAGGTGAGGAAAGCGGAAGCTTTTCCTTCCCCTCCTCCTTCCCTCCGAAGGTGTGATCCGGACCACTGCGGCTCCTCTCTGCACCAATTCGGCTGAGCTGAACCTCCAGCGACACTTTGAATTCCTGTAAATTACTTCCCTGCTATGACTTGTAAGCTGGGTTGCCAAGCAACGAGAGGGGATTTGGTCCTTATCAAAGGGCCTCATCCGCACATTTTGCACTCAGAAGCTGTCCTAGTTCACACCGGGGGTGGGCAGAACCCCACTCTTTCAGCCCCTCTGCTCTGCTGGGCACCCCAGCCACAGCCTCATCCTTGGCCTTGAAAGGAGCTGGCCACGCTGGGGGGCCCCCGAGACAGTCTCTTTCTGAGCTGTGATGCTGACTGGCTCACTCCGGAGGTCAGGAGAGGAGAGAGTGCTCATGAGCTATGAGCTGGCCCATACCCAGAGACCACACACTTGGAAATCAGGAAGCTTGGGGTTTGCAACTCTCAACTGGCACTTAGCCACATGCCCTTGGGAGTGCACTTCTCCATGCGGGGTCTGGTTTGCTCAGCCGGTCAGTGTAGGTGGTAAGACCACTCGCCAGGGCTGGCGAGGTGGGGGGATTAGATGCGATGATATGAATCCCTCTGTGACACCTGGCACCGAGCCCTGGCACGTGAATGGCTGTGGTTATTTGTAATCTAGGAGGTCTGTCACCAACCACCCTGGACAGCGGAGACGCCAGCACTGGGCTGTCAGGCCTTGAGTGAGAGCCCTGCTTGTGCCTATCAAGTCACCAGAGGGAAACAAAAGGAGCCCAAGTTACACTGTGGCCCTTTGGGAGAGTCCTTCACCTGCCCTAGGTGGCACAGCCCACTGGACAGAGGAGTGGATGCCTGCCTCGTCTACAAGTTCCTACAGCCCGGAAGCAGAGGGGGAGGTGGTGGGTGGTGGAGAGGTGTGGGCCCGGAGAGAAGCCGCTTCTGTGGACTAGATGGGGGCTGGGGTGCAGAGTCCTCAGCAAGTATTTCCTGATGACTGGTCTTAAAAGCAAAGCGAATCCATGCTTTGTGCAGGAACTAGTCTTAACCCTTCAGAGTCCTGCAAATTAAAGACATCAGAGGAAGGTCTGAGTGTGGTGCAGGGTGGGGCGCTTGGGCTTCCAGGGTCTCTGAATCAGACCCAGAGGGAGCTGCCTGCCTCGCCCAAGCGGGGAGAAGCCAGGGTGAGGTCCTCTGAAGCTGACCTCAGCTTGGTCCCTCTGGTACCGTCCCCATCTCAGGGACAGCTTTGTCCCCTGCTGCCTGCTTCACTGCCCTCTGCCAGGGTCAAGGCCCAGGTTAGACTCCAGACAGCCTGTGCTTCTTCAAGGACACCGTTCCAGATGCCCAAAGGCTGCAGGATGGTCCCTTACTGTGCTGTGATGCCTCCACTGTAGCAGGAAGCACACGTTCCGGCCTCCTTCTTGTGACCTGTGCACACGAGCCAGGTCTGGTCCTCGTATGGTCTGTAGCCCCCACACAGGAAAACAGATTAGGTGTCTACTAGAACAGGTGAGAGGTGTCATGAACGCAATCTCTTTTTCTACTTTCTCCACTGCGAATGCATTTATTGCTTCTGCCCCTACCTGCCCTCCGGTTTCATTCCATTTCCTTCTTCCATCTTGCACAGCTTTCAAATACCTTGTGTCCTATTGGTATTAAAGCCTGAAAGAAGCCCTGAGCAGCCAACCTGCCTCATCCTAGAGACGGGGGTGGAGCCAGAGCCCAGGGTTCTCAGGGCAAAACTAAAGCCAGGCTGTAGTTTCAAGGGATGCTCTAGTCTGGCTCCCAGGAAAGGTTCCACCTTCTGCCTCCATCTCTTGCTCCGTCTCTGGGGATGGCTGGCAGTTGATGGTGGTTCTGATCCATTGCTCTCATAATTACCTCCAAATGTTATTTTCTTGATGCCATATTCTCCTCCACACCACTGTGACTCCCAGAAGTCCCCACCACGTGCCCCATTAGTTTCAAATCTGGAGCTGGTGAATTTAAAAGGTACTGCAGCCCAGCTCACAGCCCTGCTGTATGAACCGGGACAGGGTGCTCTGGGGAGAGAGCAGAGGAACAGAAGCTCACTGAATCCCTCAAGGTGTCTTGAACTCGCCAATGGCAGGTACGCTCTTTGCAATGACCCTGGGGGGTTGGTACTGCATTTATATTCCTCGCTTTAAAGACTGAGGAAACTGGGGTTCCAAGAGGGGGTGCAACTTGCCCAAGGCCACGCAGGCAGTCCGTGCCAGAATGTGGGCTCACACCACGGCTGTCTGTTCCCAAGTCTGTGCTCCATTCCCTGCCCACACCTCCCACATTCTGTCCAGAAATGCCACAGGTGATCCAGGGTCACCTCTTGGGAAAGGTGCCCCTGTAAAGTTCAAAGTCCTGGGGGCCAGAGGCCCTCTCTCACCCAGGAAGCTCTGATCCCACTCTCTGTCCCCACAGAGCCTGGAGCTGGGAGTCCGACCCCAGTCTCACTCTGGGCTGGCCTCACTTCAGCTTTCCTGGTGAAATTTCATGTCGCTGAAGACAGAGGTGTGCACCCATTGCTGAGTCCCTGGCAGGCTCCATTCAGAAACACGCACTCGCTTCTTTACTGGGGCAGTAAGTAGGGAAGGATGACTGAGTGCTCACTGTGTGCCAGCCACCATGCTCAGCATCAGGGTTCACAGCAGTCTTCTGATTTAAACCCCGATGTTCAGCCCATTTTCTACATGGGCACACAAGCTCAAGGAAGCTGGCTGACTTGCCTAAGGTCACAGAGATGGTAAGTGGGAGAGCTGGGAGTCAAAACTAAGCCTGTCTACTTCCAGCCCAGTTCTGAAGTACAGTATTTCCAAACGTTAACTGGCCATCTTCTAGCTGCCAGGCATGCTGTTACCCAGTTTGTAAGAGCTCTCTCTTTGAATCAGCACAGTGGCAATGGATTGTCTGTTACTAAATTGAATAGGGAAACTGAGACTCCAGGCATCTAACTGATTTGCCCAGGGTTGTGCAGCTAGAGTGGTGGAATGGAGGTTTGGATCAAGTCCTTTCGATTCCTCAGCTTAAGCTCTAATCACTTGCTGTCCTATCCCTGAGTGCCTACTGAACACAGGGCATGAAGCTAAGCTTTTGGGAAGCAGCCATCAATGAGACACCCTTCAGGGGTAGATGACAAAGAGGTCCTCAGTCATAATGAAGTGTGAGACGGGCGGTCTGAGATGACTGTCGGGGAGGGCAGGCGGGGAACGTGGTGGGGATGGGTGCACGGGAGCCAAAGATGGCTTCCAAGAGGAGAGGAAGCTTAGTTTGGATCTTAAAGGACAAGCAGGATTTGCGTGGGGAAAGAAATGAGGAAGGAAATTCCAGGCAGAGGAAATAGCCTGAGCTGAGGCCCAGAAGCAGAATATAGCATGATTCTCTCAGGGAAATGCAGGTCATTTCATGTGGTACTGACTAAGAAAGAGTTCCAGGCGCTTAGCAATTTAAGGTGAAGCTGGAGAGGCAGGCTAAGGCCGGGTTGAGTAAAGTATGGGGTTACAAGTAGCAGTGTGATCAATAGTCAATTGATCCATGATCAGTCCATCTATGACAAAGGAGGCAAGGATGCACAACAGAGAAAAGATAATCTTTAGAAGAAGTGGTGCTGAGAAAACTGGACAGCTGTATGTGTAAGACTGAAATTAGGACATTTCCTCATACCATATAAACAAATAAACCCAAAATGGATTAAAGACCTAAATGGAAGGAGTTCTATGGTTTCAGGGCAGAATTTCATTCTTCTTTTTGGCTGAATAATATTATATTCCACTGTATGTGTGTACCACAGCTTCTTTATCTACTCATCTCCTGATGGACACTTAGGGTGCTGTCCTTGTTTAAATACCTCCTTTCAGTCAGTGCTGAAGGAAGGAGAAGTGGAGAAGATATCCAGGTGAGATTTACACGCCTGCCTTGGCTTCTGCAGTCCCTTCTCCTCCCCCATCACAGTGTTCTAACTTCTCGCTCTGCTCCCAGACCCATCACCTGTCTCTGCCCACCACACAGTCCTGAGCACCACAAAGTCTTAGGCTGGGAAAGCACCTTTGGTTCCTCCTGTCTATTGCCTCCTCTTCCACTTGTGAGAAATACTCCACTGGATTACTTCCAACGATGGGGGGCTCGTTATACAAGATAAAGGACAAGCTGGGCAGTGGCAGGATCTCACTTGCCCTGATCTCACTTGAGATGGGAGAAAACTAAGCAGGTGCCACCATTAGATTGCACACAGGGTTCCTGGGGGAGCAAAGGGCCTTCTTAGCTGTTTCTGGGTGAGAGGTCACAGTCACTGTATGGCTGGTATTGTGTACTAGCTCATTTTATTTTATTTAGTATTTATTGATGGGCTTTCCTCGTAGCTCAGATGGTAAAGAATCCACCTGCAAGGCAGGAGACCTGGGTTTGGTCCTTGGGTTGGGAAGATCCCTTGGAGGAGGGCATAGCAACCCACTCCAGTATCCTTGCCTGGAGAACCCCCATGGACAGAGGAGCCTGGTGGGCTATTTATTTATTTGTCTGTGCTGGTCTTAGTTGTGGTATGTGAACCCTTAGTCATGGCACATGGGATTTAGTTCCCTGACCAGGGATCAAACCCAGGCAGCTTGCATTTGGGAGTGTGGAGCCTTAGCCTCTGGACCACCCAGGAAGTCCCTGCACAAGCTCGTTTTAATTGCTGCTTCCGTTTTTACCTATAGACCGATGCCAGATTTTTAAAGGCGACATTTGCTAGAGGAAAGAGGAGTGAGTTGGCTCTGTCTGGCTCCTGTTCCAGCGCTTCTTCCAGCCTCCCGTTCAGGCTGAGGCAGTGTTACTGGGCCTGGACTCCAGGGCAGCCTGTGGGTCCAGGCAGGCCGATGGGATCTGGAAACAGATCTACAGGATCTTATTGCGGTCTGGGGCCTCAGCCTCTGCCCTCTCTTCCCTCCCACCCTACCGCCCACACACACGTGGGACTTGGTGTACCAGGTAGGGCACAGGAGGCAGCATTTCAGATGTGGTTTGGGGACTGCCTGCATCCTCAATATCCCGTTTCTGCTTTGGCCCCTAGGGCGGCAGTAAGCCTCTTTCCCTCTGGGCCTCAGCTGACTTCTGACCCCTGGTCCCAGAGTAGGATAGCGCCCTGTTCCTGCACAGGGTCTTGCAGAAGTGTGAAAGGACCCCCATGGACACCTCCCACACCTCCCCTCTGCACAAGACCAAGATCTGTTCTTCTATCACCCCGGAGCCTCTGATGTGCCTGTATCCTTGGGAACGCGCGGGGCTCGGGCAGGCAGCAGGCGGGAGCCCTGCCCTGCGCTGAGTGTACGCAGCTGTAGGCAGATAAGCACTCCCGCTCCCAGGGTGCCAGTGTTCCTGCCAGGCTCCTAACACTGAAATGACACCTCTGCTTTCCACTTGTAGAATCTCAAGTGTGTCCACCCATCTCTCTTGCTCCTTCAATTCTTATGAAACCATGTGAGAGAGGCCAAGTAGGTATTACTGTCTCCGCTTTACGGATAAGTATTACTGTCCCTATTTTACAGATTAAAAAGTGAAGCTTGGAGAAGCGATTTGCTGCCCAAGAGTTGGAGCAAGAAATCAGGGACTTCCCTGGTGGTCCAGTGGTTAAGAATCCACCTTGCAATGCAGGGGACGCAGGTTCGATCTCTGGTCTGGGAACTAAGATTCCACATACCGCAGAGCGACTGAGCCGGCACATCACGCTACTGAAGTCTGTGTGCTCTGGAGCCCGTATGCCACAACTCGAGAGTGAACGCAGCACCAAAAGATCTCACATGATGAAGCAAAAGATCCTGGGTGCTGTAACTAAGACCGACGCAGCCAAATAAATAAACGTTAAAAAAAAATCAAAGTCAGTCCACCCGAGTCCTGGTTCCCTGCTTTCATGCACGGTCTCCATGGGTTTGCATCTATACACACAGGGCTAGGTAACTTGTCTGGGGTCACCTAGCTAGAAGACGGGATCGACAGAAGTGAAACCCAGAGACCACGGCCGAGTGCCCAGTGCAGGACGTGTGGAACCCAATGACCCTTCTCTGTCCCTTTCGGGCCGGCTTCCTCCTCACCTGCAGGCCCCTGCGGTCTGGGATCCCACAGGCGATCCATGGGGCAGGGTGTGGGGGTGGTAAGTCCTTCCTTCTCCCAGCTTCCCTGGCTGCCAGAGAGGCAGGTGGCTTCCCCTCACCTCCCATTTAAAGGGCGTCAAGCTTGCAGAAGGCAGATGGATGAGCTCTTCAGCCAGGGAAGATTTTGTTGCTAAAATACACGGTCTGATTACGAGTGATTGAGGGGCTGGAGAGGGAGATGCTCCTTGGCTGTGATTTGTTCTGGTTTGAAGTATCTCTAAACAAGTCACCGGGAGGCAGGATCCGGGCTTGCAGGGTTCAGCGTCACAGGTCTTTGGCAGTGACACATTCCCTGTGGACGCCAGGGCTATTTCTGACAATCCTGGACAGGGTTTTCAAACAGTTTTTGAAATCAGATTCGGTACATTTATCTTGACTCCTTTCCATCTGGCATGAAAGCTTCCCTATTTCTTTTCTTTCTCACTCCCTTTTCTTTCTTCCTTTTATACATATATGTCTTATTTGATTGTTTTTTGTCCTCTCCAGCATCAGAAGTGAGCTTCAAATTAAGGGAAGGTGGCTTGGGAAACTGAAACCAGCCTGCTGCAGATAATGATGCTGTTGGTGCCTGAGATTCGTGGTGGTACAGCCTCCGTATCTGTCTGACAAGGAGAATCTGCTTGAGGGAATTCATCCTGCCAGGACTGAAGGCAGTGATTTGGGCCAGTGATTCATGACCCCTTGATGGGCCCATGAATACATTCATCTTCCAGATTTATCTCATTTCCGAAATCCATGATCGTCCGTTCTGGCAGGAGGTGGCGATGGGCGGGGGACAAGCCTCTCTGCAAACGAAGACGGAGGGGGAGCCTGGCGGCTCCTCCACATGCTGGGAAATGCGGCTCTGGGAAGAGGTTTCAGTGAGACAGTCTGCAAGATGACCCACTCAGCCCTGTGAGAAGGCTGGACGGCTTCTCCCTCGCAGAGAGGATGACAGTCAGACCCCCATCTGTCACTATGACTTGGTTTGAGTCATGGGACTGCCGCAGCTACAAGTGACTGTCCCGTTCCTGTCCCTTAAACCAGACTGAGCCAGCCACCCACCAGTTGTGGACTCCCCGGGTTTTTCAGGGATGATGGCCTCGACCAACCCCAACAGAGGCAGAACGACCGGTGGTGAGGAGCAGACACTGGACCAGGTCAGCTGGGCTCAAACCCTGGCTTTCCATTTTGGTGGCTGCTGCATGAAAAGTGAGCATGTTACTTAAATGCTCCGTGGCTCAGTTTCCCCAGAAAACTCACTTATACAGCCTGACTGTGTGACTGAAAGGAGTGAATACACACTAAACGTTGAGCCTGGTACAGCAAGCGCTCGGTGTTGGCTCACACCACACAGTCTCCCTGCTCTGCCTGCCAGCTCCCCAGATGCTCTGTCCTTGACTCTGATGTCTGCTTCCAGTCCCATTGGTTGGAGAACCCCCTGGGCAATGCCCTTTGGTTTCCAGCATCTGCACTTCCTGTGGGGTTTCCCAAGTGGCTCAGTTGTAAAGAATCCAGCTGCTAATGTAGGAGATGTGGGAGATGTGGGTTCAATCCCTGGGTCAGGAAGATTCCCTAAGAAGGAAATGGCAACCCACTCCAGTATTCTTGCTTGGAGAATTCCATGGACAGAGGAGCCTGGTGGGCTACAGTCCATGGGGTCACAAAGAGTTGGACACGACTGAGCGGCTAGGCACGCACACAAGTATCCTCATTTTGGCCTTGGTCACAGCTCCAGCTCTGGTGCACCGGAATCCCACAGCTAATCAGGCCCCAAACCGGAGTGCGGTTCAGACAGGATGAGAGCTTTGGAACTGTGATCCAATGCCGGCCGAGCTGAGACCAGAGAAAGGAAGGCACTTGCCGGGGCGTCCACCAGACTCCCAGAGCTGGTGCCCCTGGCTCCAAGTCCAGTCCTCTCTCCACTGACCCTTGACCCTTTGAATGATGTTTCCTTATGGATGCCATTTCTCTTTTTGTTGACTGCCTCAGGCTGGAGTCCCGGTTCCTAGACAGCGCTCTGGAACATGCCTCTGAGTCTCTCAATGGCATGGGTCTCAAATGTAGGGTCCCTCGGTTTTTGATCCAAGAGGCAGCTGCAGTTACAAGCTCTCCAAGTAGCAGCCATGGCCTCAGATCCAGTGCGGAGGGTGGATGTGGTGCAGGCATGTCAGCATTTGCAGAGAAACGTGCTTTGCTTTGTGCTTTTTAACAAATGGACAGACGAGCTTGCCTGTTTGGGGTCGGGGCTGGGGGAGTCTAATCTTCTAGAGCAAATTGTTTGACTTTTTCCCGAGTACAAAGGGATAAACGAACCCTTTGCATGTGCTTCTTTTCTCTGTTTTCAAAGCCATGTTCTCAAAACCTTGGTGTTTCAGTAACAACTTCTGCATCTTAATGCCGGAAGAAGCCTCAGTTCACTTGCCTGTGCACACGGGCAGCCCTGCTGCGCAGGCTGGCATGAAAGGAGCCTGGGTGAGGCCCAGCACTCTCCTCTCCACGCCCCCGTTCCTCCCACACATGCCTTCCTTAAGGCTACTGCCTGTCAGCTGCACTGTCTACACCACAATGTAAGGGGATGATGGACCGGCTGTAAAGAGCCTGGCTCTCTGGAGTCAGAGCCTTGAGTTCAGATCCAACCACGTGCTAGCGGTGTGACCTCGGCAACATTAGCCTTCCTCTCTAAGTCGCAGCTTTTCCTTCTGTAAAGTGGAATAAAAGATTTCTCCTGTAGAGTTCTCAGGAAGATGGAGCGAGCTAACACGGAGGCTAGCCCACCTCTCCTCTGACTCATACGTTTTAGAACCTGAGCACTCTGGCCCATCACAGGGTGGACCCCATAGAGTGAGTCCTGGAGACGGGCGAGGGGTCGGCCCTGAGGGGCCTGGAGGGGAGAGACGAGCCCCTTCCTTCCATCATCTTAGGATCGCCACCAGAGCCCTTCCAGGCCGAGTGCTGCAGCACCCCTCATCAGTTGACCTCAGCCTTGCCCTCTGGGGAGGGCTCATCTTTTGAAATGTCTCGGGATAGAGCCTGGGGACCTGGGTCGAATGCAGGGCCTCTCTGGCCAGCGACACATGCTGTGAGTTACTTTCACAGATTCCCTCACTGATGACACAAAACACGGTCCTCTCAAGCACAGCTCCCTGACCCAGGGGTCATCCTTGGGGCTGCGCTTCAGAGCAGACGCACAGCCGGGGTGCACCGCTGCCTCCCCTTTGCCTGTAGGTGGAGGTGGTGCAGGGGTGTCAGCGTCTGCAGAGAAATGTGCTTTTTTAAGGAGATGGCAACTTACTCCAGTATCCTTGCCTGGGAAATGCCATGGACAGGGGAGCCTGGTGAGCTACAGTCCATGGGGCGTAGAGCTGGACATGACTGAGCGGCTGAGCATACAGGCCAGGATCTTCATTTTGGCCTGCACTTCATCCCCTAGCCCTGTACTCCACCCCCGGGACTGGAGCGCTGCTGGGCAGGACTCTGGTGGACTTGGACTGGGGACTTGTCTGAAGAAGAGCTGAGCTGGTTGGGCTGACTTGCTGCTCCACCCATCCAGTTGTGCACACAGCCCTTCAAGCTACATGGCCAAGAGGTGCGTGCTACCCCTTCATGAAACCCAGTGGGAACAGCAGCTAGTATTTACCACATGTGCAGCTGGCGGCACTGCCTTTCACAACTCACGGGAGATGTTACAATTGCTATTTACGGTTTATTAATATAGAGAAGGAAACTGGAGTTAAGAGTCAGCAACACCTGGCCCCATGGTGGGAGAGGCCGCCCTTGAACCCTGGCTTTCTGACTACAAAGTACTGCGCTGTTAGTCATGAAACTACGCCCTTCTCTGGGAGGCGGAAAACCCAAATGCCATCTCTTTGCAAAACCCAAAACAAGGCTTTATTGAGGAAGCTCCCCAAGGTGTCCAGCAGCCAGTGGCTGACTCTGTGCATTCTATATAATCCCAATGGATGGGATTTAGGAAAGAGGAGGCACCAACAAAAATAAGGACAGATGGGAACATATGTAGAGCTCCTACCATATGCTTTGTATGTGTTGAGTCCTGTTAAGTGTTCAGAGATCCTGGCCCTGCCCATCTCTAGCTTGTCATGTAGAAGCCGCCCTTCAGGAGCCTTGAACCCTTCATCTGTAAAACGAGAAGGCCCACAAGCAAGGTCAAATGACCCCTCACTGAGCAAGAGCTATATCTGACTCAGTCTCTTAAGGGTAACCTGGTATTCTGTTATACAACAGAGGTCTGGAAAGGTTAATTGACTTTCCTAAGTGCACACCCCCCTGAAGCTACAGCCTACTCTCTCTTACAGTAATGAATGGGGAGGGAGGCCCCCCGACACATGTTCCCAAGCTCCAGCCCTCTGTGAGGGCCACCCCTGTGTAGTGACAGCTCCTCCATCTCCCTCTACTTTGGAAAAGTGACTGAGCACAGTGGGCAGAGGGACCCCCAGTAGGAGATGATATCTCTCTGTTTAATGAGGGACCGTGGGAGGGTGGAAAACACACCCGATTCATCTTTGTTGCCTAAATACCTCTTAAATTCTCCCTCGAATACTTCTAATTCAGCAGAATGTGAACAATTATAGTGGGAAGCTATTCATAGGTGGAAGGGGGCTGATGGAATTATTTATCAAAGTGACATTTTAATTATAGTGAAGAATGAGTTTGTTGTCACCGAGACGGAAGGTGGTGGTACCAGGCCTCCACACACACCCCTCTAGAGTAAATTAAAAATGCTCGCCTCTTCATGATAACTCCATTAGGTGCTGGAGATGCAGGGAGTAAATGGCAGGTTCTTTCCAGCACTCACTTCTGGATGCTGGTAAGATGTGAGGGGTTCTGTTTCATGCTGGGAGGTGGGTGATCTCTGAGATGCATGGGTTCTGCAGGCAGAAGCCAGATGGATTCAAAAGCCTCCTGCTCTCAGGGGTCTCTCCTCCTTCCCACTTCTTTGTGGACCAGCCCACTTGTCCACACTACCTTGGTGTCCCACTCTCTTCTAAAACAAGAGATATCTTCAGAGTAAATTCCAACCATGCAGAACTGTATACAGCCAAGGTTAAGCCACTTAAAGTAAGTGAGCCAACTTCTTTAACCTCCCTGATTCCTGGCTCCCCGTCTCCCCTGAGGCATCCAGCGAGTACGGACTCTCCTGACTCGGTCCTGAGATACTCCACATATACACAAGCACGTCTGTAGTCTGAGCTGGCTTCGGTTCCCTTCTGCGTTATTGCTGGGCTGTTCGCCTCCCCAGCCAGGAGGAAAGCAGGGATTATGTCATGGGTCTCTCTGGTATTCGCCGACTTCCCGGGAGCATGGCCGTGTTTGTTAGTTTCTACCACCGAGTCAGCACCTGAGACACACCAGATTCCATGCTTAGCACCTGGCAGAAGTATTAATTCTGATCTTCCAACTGGCCACAGAGGGCTGGGTTTCCATCCCCATTTTGGAGATAAACCTAGATTTGGAGCTAGTAAGTCATGCCTTCTAAGTCACGCCATGCAGAACTTTAGGGTGGAGCACAGGACCTGTGTCTACTTGTTCAGTATTTAGTAGACTTTTACCTGTGCCCACCACTGTGTCAAAGCTCATTAAGAGGCCTCCTCTGATCTCCAGGCGCACAGCGTACACGTGGGTGGGACGGGGGGAGGTCAGACCAGCCAACACATTGTCAATGACGTCACGATAGTCGGCTTCACAGAACGTGCTTAGTGTTTGGAAAGAGGAAGATGGGTGCTTAAATATAAGCCCTGTCACTTTCTAGGTCATACGTGACCTCAGATAAGCCACCTCATTTTTTTCAGGGCTTAGTTTGCTTAAAAGTAAAATGGGCATAATGATATCCAGTTCACTGGGCTAGCATAAGCACTGGGGACTATATTCATAAGGCATTGAAGGAATCTGAATAGACATTTCTCCAAAAAATGTACACAGATGGCCAATAAGCACATGAAAAGATGCTCAGCATCGCTAATCATGTGTGCCTGCGCAGTTGCTTCAGTCGTGCCTGACTCTTTGCGCCCCTGTGGACTGTAGCCCAGCAGGCTCCTCTGTCCATGGGATTCTCCAGGCAAGAATAGTGGAGTGGGGTGCCATGCCCTCCTCCAGGGGATCTTCTGACCCAGGGATGGAACCTGCATCTCCTGCGCCTTCTGCATTGCAGGCAGATTCTTTACTGCTGGGCCACCAAGGAAGTCCTCACTAATTATCAGGGGAATGCAAAGTCAAAATCACAATGAGATACTACCTCACACCCATCAGGATGCTTATTCTCAAAAAAACATGAACTCGTGTTGGTGAGGATGTGGTTAAATAGGAACCCTCATGCACCACTTTTGGGAACATTAAATAGTACAGCTGTTATGGAAAACAGTATGATAGTTTCTCAAAAAAATTAAAAATAGAATTATATGCTCCAGCAGTTCTTACTTATGGGTATGCTGCTGCTGCTGCTGCTAAGTCACTTCAGTCGTGTCGGACTCTGTGCGATCCCATAGACGGCAGCCCACCAGGCTCTGCCATCCCTGGGATTCTCCAGGCAAGAACACTGGAGAACACTGGTTGCCATTTCCTTCTCCAATACACAAAAATTTTGAACGTAGGGACTTCAACGGATATTTGTACACCTATGTTTAAAGCAGCATTACTCACAATACCCAAAAGGAAGAAGCTACCCAGTGTCCATTGAAGGTGAATGAATAAACAAAATGTGCTATATACATTCAATGGAATATTAATCAGCCTGAGAAAATAAGGAAATTTTGGTGCATACTGTACCACAGATGAACCTGGAGGACATTATGTTGGGCAAATAAACCAGTTACAAAAAGATCAATACTGTATGATTCCACTTACAAGAGGTCCCTAGAGCAGTGGGACTCACAGAGACAGAGAGTATAACGGTGGTTTCCTGGGGCTGGGGGAAGGGGGATGGGGAGTTAATGTTTAATGGGTTTAGTTTCACAAGGTGAAAGTGTTCTGGAGATGGCGAGTGGCAATGACTATACATCAGCATCAGTGTACGTAGTGGTACCGAACTGTAGCCTTAACAATGGTTAAGAGGGTAAATTTCATAAGGCCATTCGCAGCACCATGGATGGACTGAGAGAGTGTCACATTGAGTGAGGCAAGTCAGGCAGAGGAGAAGTATTGTACGACATCCCTTATATGTGGAGTCTAAAACTGGGAGGAAGGGATAGTTAGGGAGTTTGGGAAGGTCATGTACATACCGCTATATTCACAATGAACAACCAGCAAGAACCTACTGTGTAGCACAGGGAACTCTGCTCAGTGTTATGTGCCAGCCTGAATGGGAGGGGGCTTTGCAGGAGAATGAATACACGTACATGCATGGCTGAGTCCCTTTGCTGCTGCTGCTGCTGCTGCTAAATCGCTTCAGTCGTGTCCGACTCTGTGTGACCCCATAGACAGCAGCCCACCAGGCGGCCCCGTCCCTGGGATTCTCCAGGCAAGAACACTGGAGTGGGCCGCCATTTCCTTCTCCAGAGTCCCTTTGCAGTTCACCTGAAACCACAACATTGTTAATGGCTATACCCCAATACAAAACAAAAGGTTTAAAGTCTGGGGAAAGAAAAGAATGAAAACAAAAGATGGCAAATTTCAAGTGATATATATTCTATCACAACTTAAGAAAAAGAATTGAGCGATCTCAACAAGTGCTATTTTTTTTTCTCTTCTTTCCTTTCTATTTATCTTAAACGAATGAAGTGTCCTGGTTCTGGGAACAAGGCTCCTTCCTCCCTGTGGCTCAGACGTTAGTGAGAAGAAGGACAGATGGGTGGGCAGTGATCACTCCCTGTGATATGTGCTTTGCTGGAGGCCAGCCCAGGGCGTGGGGAGCACGAAGTGTGCCTGGGCTGGATGCATGTGTGCAGGGGAGGTGGGTGTGGCTGTGGGTGTGTGCACACACCCCCCCTCAGGTGGCCTTGGAACGGTGGAGGGGTCAGAGAATTCTGCCTGCAGGGTGGCAGCTCAGCACACGCTCTGTGAGCGACGATCAGACGACAGAGCCCAGCAGAGCTCCTCCGCTCCCTGCTGTCCTCCCCTTCCAGACCCACCCCGGACAAACCTCTCAGGCTCGTCCCGCCTTCCTCTCCCCACCGGCAGCATTGGGAAGAGGACTTTGAAAACACAGAGGGAGGAGCTGCTGCGGGAGGAGCAGGTGGGGCAGAAGATCGGAGGCACTGCCCACTCCGCTCTGAGCTGCCCTGAAAACTTACCATCTTAAGCCACTGAAACTTTGGGGCTATTTGTTACAGTGTTTGTACGGTCCATTACAATCCAGCAGGGGACTCAATTATTTAAAATAGACACAGTCTTAGGAGTGGTCATGACAACAGTAAATCCAGCCCCGTCAGGCTGGTGATGAGCTAGCCGGGCGTGCAGGCAATCTGGAGTGAGGCTGGAGCCTTACCTGCCCCTCCCACCACTCTCAAGTCCAGTGTCCCCCAACACTAATTATCACCAAACCGTAATCCAGAGCCCAGCTGCTAAGCCTTGGGAGCTGGATTAGAACATTTCAGCCACTGTCAGCCATCCCCTCACTGGGGATCTCAGCTCTGATTGGACTTGCTTTCCACGCTCCTTCTGCCTGCCTCCTCAGCCTTCAGTTTAATCTGCAGGACGAGGCTCCCTGGTCCCCAGGTTTCCCTCAGAGGAGTTGTGTCTGGCAGCTAGTCATCGTGGCTGATGAGGGCCTGGGAGGGAGTAACTTCAGTCAAAATCAGGATCAAGGTGCCCTGGGATGACAGCTCCCCTGGTCTCTCCCAGGCTGTCCCAGCGAAGGTCAAGGTTTCCAACTGCCTCCGATCCACACTCAGGGTCATCCCAACTTGCTCCAACTTGCCAAACTTGGATCCCATGATATGAACACCAGCACTCATCAATTGTAGTGCATGTACTCCACGACAAGGCCTCTGCTCAGGATCTACACGTCAGCTCCTCTAATTCCCATGCCATCCCTGGGAGTTTCCACACCTCTGACCCTTTGCTGTCGAGGAGGAAAGGGACGCTCAGAGAAGTGAAGCCGCCACTCAGAGCCAAGTGCCTTGACTGCAGTGGAGCTGAGATTTGAGCCCCCAACTGCCGGACTGCAGAGCCTACTGCCCTGGGCCAGGCCTCAGGACTTACCTACAAGGCCAGTGGACTCCCAGGCCAGCTCAGCCCACAAAAAAGAGCAATTTAACTACGATCATCAAGCACCGCCGCACACTTCTCTCATCCTCATCTGTGTTCCCACGGCCCCTCCTCTGAGGGGCCTTCCACAGACTCTTGTCTGAAACAGACAACCCCTGACCCTCCTCAGCCACTTTCCACCCCTTACCCTCACTGTTTAAATTTCTTTCAGAGCAGTTATATATTTCTGAGCTTATATATTTATTTGTGTATTAAGTGTCTCTGCCACACTAGAATGTAAGCTCCATGAGGACGGGGCGTTGTTTGTTCCCCTACTGTACTGCGGTCCAAGGGACTCTCAAGAGTTTTCTCCCACACCACAGTTCAAAAGCATCAATGCTTCAGTGCTCAACCTTCTTTATAGTCCAACTCTCACATCCATACATGACCACTGGAAAAACCATAGCCTGGACTAGATGGATCTTTGTTGACAAAGTAATGTCTCTTTTTTCAATATGCTGTCTAGGTTGGTCATAACTTTCCTTCCAAGGAGTGTCTTTTAATTTCATAGCTGCAATCACCATCTGCAGTGATTCTGGAGCCCAAAAAGATAAAGTCTGTCACTGTTTCCACTGTTTCTCCATCTATTTCCCATGAACTGATGGGACTGGATGCCATGATCTTAGTTTTCTGAATGTTGAGCTTTAAACCAACTTTTTCACTCTCCTCTTTCATCAAGAAGCTGTTTAGTTCTTCACTTTCTGCCATAAGGGTGGTGTCACCTGCATATCTGAGTCCCTTGGAGTGCAAGGAGATCCAACCAGTCCATCCTAAAGGAAATCAGTCCTGAATAGTCATTGGAAGGACTGATGTTGAAGCTGAAACTCCAATACTTTGGCCACCTGATGCAAACAGCTGACTCATTTGAAAAGACCCTGATGCCGGGAAAGATTGAAGCCAGGAGGAGAAGGGGACGACAAAGGATGAGTTGGTTGGATGGCATCACTGACTCAAAGGACACAAGTTTGAGTAAACTCCGGGAGTTGGTGATGGACAGGGAGGCCTGGCGTGCTGCATTCCATGGGGTTGCAAAGAGTCGGACCCGACTGGGCAGCTGAACTGAGCTGACTGAACTGCTCTAGTCCTAGCGCTCAATAGTGCCTGGCATAGAGCAGGGCCAGTAAATATGTAAACGGATTAATCTGAGACTCTGAATACCTAATTAAGTCAAGCAGTAACAAATACCACTTATTTGGTAACTGTTATGTTCTAGGAGGGCTTCCCTGGTGGCTCAGACGGTAAAGCGCCCGCCTGCAATGTGGGATACCCGGGTTCGATTCCTGGGTCGGGAAGATCCCCTGGAGAAGGAAATGGCAATCCACTCCAGCACTCTTGCCTGGAAAATCCCATGGAGGGAGGAGCCTGATAGGCTCCAGTCCGTGGGGTCACAAAGAGTCGGACACGACTGAGTGACTTCACTTTCACTTTATGTTTTAGGAACTGTGCTAATGCTGATAGGAAGGTATTATCTCACTTTTATCAAGGAGGTAGACACCAATATTATACCCATTATATCAGGTGAGGAAACATAAGCCCAAAGCCGTTAGCAAGATGCAGAAGCAGGTGAAGAGCTCTCAGCTGTCTAACTCCCAGGCCTGGATACTAAGCCTCTGTTCTATACATTCCTCTCTGGGCTGACCTTGACCCTTGACCTGTGGCCATTTGTAGTCAGACTGAGTCACAGGAAGCAGCCTAGAAATGGACATGAAACAGGAAGTGATTTACTCTGCAAAGCTACCAAGCTCTCTTGGCACCTCCTGGATTTCCTTCCCGAGGGGAGCCATGTGGAGTAGCCTCATTCAGGGAACTACATTCAGGGAGCCCCATTCAAGGATTTTCGGAGGAGGGTGTGTGTGTGTGTGTGTATGTGTGTCCCTTGGTCCTACTCTGGGGCTGCCTCCCTCCTGACACCATCTAATAAAACAGTACAGGGCATGGCCATTGGTGCAAGTGACAGGCTCAATCACAAGCTGATACTTGTTTTTTAAAATCTTGCAAGACTACAAATCACTCATAGAATCCAGCAAGGAAATAGGAAGGCCCCTTAAGGAGAATGCTGGGTGGCCCCAGGAGGGGGTTTATTACATGTGTGGCTGGAAACAAGCAGGGGCCCCGCAGCCTGGCAGCTGGCGCTGAGTCTCAGTGGGTCAAGTCTGAGCGGACCCCACTCACTGGCTGTGTGGCTTCGGGGCAGTGACTGCACCTCTCTGTGCCTCAGCCCCTCATCTTGGAAATGGAGACGGCAGTGGCTGTTGAAACAGAGGACTGTAAGCCAGATGAAGCACCCTGCATGGGAACTCAGTACCCTGCTGGTTTCTTAGGTCCCTCCCTGAATTTCAGCTTCAGGGCACTGAGTTTCATATATTACGAGCTGGAAAGGTTTAACTCCCTAGCAAGTTTTACCCGATGCCGCAGCGCACATCTATGAGCAAAGCAGCGGGTTCTCAGGGAAGCCATGAGCGCTCATTTCAAGCCTGGACTGCCTGCAACAGGCTGGCCTTGTCTCTCCCTTTCTGAGAGCTCACTCACTCATCCACTCACTACCTCCTTCATTCTCTCATGGTCTCTGCTAGGTGCTGAGCTTGGTGATGTCCAGAATAGAACATATATAAAGTAGATACCCCTGTGCTAGGCTGAATCGTGTCCCCTAAGGCTGTCATCCTAATTCCTGGAACCCGTGAATATGTTACCTTACATATTTAAAGGGACCTTGCAATGTGATTAAATTAAGGATTCTGAGATTATTAAGGGCAAACTCCTGGAATTATCCAGGTGGACCCAATGTACTCAGAGTGGTTCTTAACAGAGGCAAGAGGATGAGCATCAGAGAATGGCAATGTGATGACGAAGAAAGGCTGGAGTGATGCCCTTTGAAGGCAGAGAAAGGAGCCATGAGATGAGGCATGGGGGCGGCATCCAGGTGATGGAAAAGTGAGCAAATGTCTTCTCCCCCAGAGCCTCCAGGAGGAACACAGCCCTGCAGCACCTTGATTTTAGCCCCTTTAGGCTCATTTCTGATTCCAGACCTCAGAACTGTAAAATAATAAATGTGTGTTGTTTTAAGGTACTAAAATTGTGATAATTTGTTACAGCAGTGATAGGAAACTAATGGCCGCAGCCATCCTACATTATTCTGTATCGTGCAACTTGCTGATCTCCTGCAGCGTGTCCATTTGTAATACCAAACTTGTCATTCTTCTGTCTTCTCCACTGAGGTTGTTGACCCCACGAAGGCAAAGATTCCCTCTGTTCTCTTTCCCACCGTGCGGCCAGAGCTCAACTCACGCGTAGGCACCCAGACGCTGCTCCATGAATGCTGCTGCTAAGTCGCTTCAGTCGTGTCTGACTCTGTGTGACCCCATAGACGGCAGCCCACCAGGCTCCCCCATCCCTGGGATTCTCCAGTCAAGAACACTGGAGTGGGTTGCCATTTTCTTCTCCAATGCAAGAAAGTGAAAGTGAAGTCGCTCAGTGTCGGACTCCATGAATAGCTGTTGGATAAATGTTCTGTCCCCGCCCTCAGGGACCCTGTACAACACAGTGCAAAACCTAATTGCAAGGGGGAGTGCTGCTCCATGGGTGGGGGAGACAAGAAATGTACTTACAAGAATAAAAGCAATGCCTACTAGAAATTGAATGCTTATCAGGCCAGGTACCCTTTAGAAGCATGGTGTCATTTCCTCCCATCAACAGTCCTACAGAAGATGAGGGATAGAAGCCCGACCGAGAGAGATGAAGTAACTTCCTCCGGTCACGTGGATGGGCAGTAAAGCACAGCTGCCTGGCTGCAGTGTTCACCCAGTCTCCATTGTGACAGACTGCTGCCTTGTGACTTCTAAAGCCCACGTAAAAGGGCTTTACACTCTCACCTGTCCTCTCCCTCCACCCAACCATCATTATCAGCAGCAGCATCTTAATCCCAGCACGTTACTACAGCACCTAATATATGCAAAGGTGCTGCAAAGGTTATAAAGAAGTAACTATTATCGTTGTTATTATTATTATCATTGCAACTGTCTATATTATACTATACTTATTTTATACGATGACTGAGTGACTGAACTGAAGTCTTGCCTAGAGAACCCCATGGACAGAGGAGCCTGGTGGGTTACAGTTCATAGGGTCACAAAGAGTCAGAGAAGACCAGTGACTTAATACACACACACAAGGACACTTCAACTTGTGAAAGTTTATGGCTTGAGTAGGCCACAGGCATATTGTTAAGAGATCTAGCTTTGAACTCCAGATTTTATCTTAGAAAAGGATTTCTGCTTCTGGATTTACTACTTATTAGCCATGTGACCTCAAGCAAATTACTCTGCCTTTCCGAATCGGTTTTCTCACCTGTAAACTATCGATACTAGAAGTTCCTACTTCCTCGGGCTGCTGAGGGTTCAAGGGGACGATGCCTGTCTGTGAACGGATGACCCTGTGCTGGACACGGAGGGCACTCAGTGACCAGGGGCCGCCGTGAGGGCAGTCACAAAGCCACGGGCTGCTCTGCTCTGGGCTGTCACAGGCTTCTGTTTGGGAGGATGGGCATTGTTAGGCTCCGGGAGCCTGCAGAGGGAGACGGGGAGCGAGGGAGAGAGAGCACCTGGATCTCTCTATTACCACTGATTGGAGCCTAAAATAAAACTGAAATTCAGCTCGAAAGAAGGAGCATGTGAGTCACCGAGGCGAAGAGCCCTCCAGCAGCCGCTGAATCCTGGGCACTGTCCCTCTATGTCTTCCTGTCCTTGTCCCCATGATCTTCCTCTCCCCAGGCTGGGCACCTCCCCACTCCTCACACGGACGACAGAGCTCTCCAAGCTGCTCCTTCAGCCTCCACTGCTTGCTGCCAGATCCTTCTGTTAAGTGTGGCTTTTCCTCCACGATTCCACTGAGCTCAAACCTTGCACAGCTCACAAGCTTCTGTGTTTGGCATTCTGAGCTTTTCCAAGTTCAAGTCCCAAGTGCCCTGCCATTCTTATCTCTAGTGGTCCAGCCTGGCCTCCCAAGACCACTGTGAACCCACTGTGAGCAGCCGCTCTCACTTTCTGCATCCAGTCCCTTCTTTAACCGTGCCATCAATGAAGTAGTTCGTGCATTCATTATTTTACCTAGCCAGCAGATGAGAACAGAATTTCTAAGCAGCACGGAGTCTAGGGAGTGGCTTGGCGCTGGCAGCCCACGAGCGGCGGCTGCCAGTCCAGTGCCCATGACAAACATCACTAATGGATCACACAGCATTTTTCTACTCACTGAGTTCAGACACAGCCTCAAAATTCTCAGAGCAATTTCTTAGGCAGCCTCTACTTATCGCCTGAGCTGGTACAACTCAGATTTCATCTTCAGGTAATATGGTCAGAGAGACTGGCTCCATCCCTGTGCCACCATTTACCCTGGGTGACCCCAGACAAGGCGAATGCCCCTTCGGAGCTTCCATATCCTCAACACTAAATGGCACTCACTTTGACCTCACAGGGCTACTGGAGGACTTGAGCTCATGAATACCACGAAATAACATTTTCAGGTGTTTTCATTGCTTTCCCTCCATTTGCTTAACAGCATTCACTGCCCGAGGGGTTGGGGTGCAACTGGAAAGATAAGAAAGATTTTCAGTTTATTAAGCCTCCGGTGCTGAGCCCGGAAGATAATTTTGTGCCCCAAACAGAAGATTTTGAAGAATGAAGGAAGAGCCAGGCTCTCCTGCCCTCTAGTTCAATAAGGCTTCTCTAAACCAGCACAAGGAGGCGAGTGAAGAAGAGGACTAAGATGCTGGCGGTCATTGAGAAGGATGGGAGGAGAAAGAACCTCTAAATCAGTCTGGACTGAAGAATGAAACTGAAAAACAGGCTGGGCACTGGGGTTTCTGCATACAGCCTGGCACAGGTGCAGCAGAGGTTCTAGGAAGAAGGACCGAGACAGCCTCCCAGCGTGCCCAGGCCCTGCATAGTGCCCATAAATGGACCGTTCTCGAGCATTGTCTGGAGGTACCTGCAGACCTGCCGAGCCCGCCTTTGCAGCGGGATGGGGAGGAGGCAGCGGTGACTGCCCAGGACTGGACGGGACTGGGGAAGTCTGTGCGTTCACTGAATGAGGTGGATAAGGACAATCGAGCTGGGTGTCCTGAACCGCCGGTGATGCACTGACCCGGAACAAGCGCTCCCATCCCCGCTCCCAGCTCCCGCCCCAAACTTCGATGCAGCTGTTGCAAAAGAAGCTGAGAGAGAAACTGAAAACACTGAGGCTAAGGTCCTGCTACCCAAAGGGCTAGGGACTCAAAATCGGTATGAAATTCAGTGATATAAAAACAAATTTACACTTTTTCCTCCTCCGAATTGGAGGGCTGCTGTTAACTCGCCACATAGACATGGTAGCTAGTGTCTATTAGTATTGCGAATGTCAGCTGCCTCACTGCTCATTTTTTGTTAATTTCTAAATTGTTTGTATTTATTTATTTTTGGCTGTGCTGAGCCCTTGTTGCTGCGCCGGCTTTTCTCTAGTCTCGGTGAGCGGGGCTGCTGTCTAGCTGCAGGGCGCGGGTTCCTCCTTGCAGTGCCTCCTCTTGTTGCAGAGCACAGGCTCTAGGCTGCGGGGCCTCAGTAGCCGCAGCGCAGGAGCTCAGTAGTCGCAGCTCCCGGGCTCTACAGCACAAGCTCAATGGTTGTGGCGCGCAGGCTTAGTTGTTCCGCGGCATGTGGGATTTTCCCTGACCAGGGATCAACCCACCTCTCCTGCACTGGCAGGCAGATTCTTTACCACTGACCCACCAGGGAAGCTCCGTTGCTGCTTATTATTGCTAAATGGAAGAGTATCAAGTGTTCTTATAGTGAAGATTCAATGAAACAATGTTCTCTAAGCCCTCTAACACATAGTAGGCACTAGGTGAATATTTATTAGCGTCCTTGTTTTCCCTCCCCCTTCATGGAGTGAAATCCCTCCCATCCGCAGATTCTGAGAACTGTCATTTCCATTGTGCAGGCAACTTCTCAGGGGTTCTGAAGATGATCTGACTGGCCTGCTGGCTCTCTTGTCAAGTACATTTGATCAGTTCATGAAGTGGTCTTTAAAAATGCTCTGTGCTTTGACAAAATTCAGAACAGCAGACTTGGGAGGCAGATTGTTTCCTTGTAATTCAGGGAAACGTGTAATTCTTCAGCATTGAGCTTTCAGTAAACTTCACATTCCTCCTCTCTGGTTCTCCCCCCACATTTAGGACCAGGGGTATAAATGTCAAGAATCCCCAAGGAGAACTGAAGGGTGGAAGGCGTTATGGGACTAAGAGGTCTACCCCTGGATTTTCGAGTCTTCCCTCCTGGCTTCTCCCTTCTCAGTCAGCTAGGAAGCCGACTCCTGTCTCTTTGGGAATAAAGGGCTCCAAAAACATGCCCCAGACCAATAATCCGGAGTTAATGATCTATGTGTCCCCTGGAATCTACTTTTGGGTGGCCATTGCTGCTAACCCTTTAACAATCTGGGAAGATAATAACACAGAGAGAGGGGTAGATGCAATACTATATTGCAAGCACTTGCTCCTATTAATATTTACTGCTGCTGCTGCTAAGTCGCGTCAGTCGTGTCTGACTCTGTGCGACCCCACAGAGGGCAGCCCACCAGGCTGTGCCGTCCCTGGGATTCTCCAGGCAAGAACATTGGAGTGGGATGCGATTTCCTTCTCCAATGAATGAAAATGAAAAGTGAAAGTGAAGTCGCTCAGTCGTGTTGGACTCTTCGAGACCCCATGGACTGCAGCCTACCAGGCTCCCCCGTCCATGGGATTTTCCAGGCAAGAGTCCTGGAGTGTAATATTTACTGAGCAACTGCTAAGTGTTAGGCTGTGTTGGGTATTTCTTTCTCTTTTTTTCTACTTATCATGGAAACCCTGTGAGAATAACCTTATCCCTCATTTTACCAACCAGCAAAAGGACCTGGGAGAAGTAACTGCTTATGACTTCCCAGCAAGTAAGGGGTGGAGCCGCCTGCTACCCAGGGCAAAGCACCTTAGTCAAGATGAACTAGAAATTGTTATTCAAACCATCTACATATCACCTGTCATCTGCTTTATATTCTTGGGGCTTAAGGCATCTGCGTATCTTTTTCATTCCATAGGTGAGTTTAATCATCATGCAAGAATCTTTAAATCATTTTCATAAATGAGGTGGCTAAGGCCTTATCTTGCCTCATAATCTCTTCTGCAATATTCATGTCAGTTTTAGAGAGCTCAGCTTGCATACCCAGAAAGTCACTGAGATGGATGAGCTCAAGGAGCCTGGGCACATAGGACGTTACTTTCCCACCTATGCCCCAGGCAACCATCATAAATGATTCACAGATCTCATTTCCACTGAACCCACATGTGGCCCCAGATCCTGAAACAGCTCTTCAGGAAATCACAACCAATGAATTACAAGTCGGCATGGGGAAGCAAATCCTATTTGCCATTGTCGAGCGAGGAGAATAGCTTCTCAGGTGGCTCAGTGGTAAAGAATCTGCCTGCGAAGCAGGAAATGCAGGTTCAGTCCCTAGGTTGGGAAGATCCCCTGGAGGAGGACATGGCAGTCCACTCCAGTGTTCTTGCCTGGAGAATCCCCATGGACAGAGGAGCCTGGTGGGCTGCAGTCCACGGGGTCACAGACATGACTTAGCAACTAAACAACAGTAAACAGAAGACTGTGAAGGGCCCTTCATCTCTGACTTTCCATGAGGCTCTGTGGCGTGGAGACTGCAGCTCACGCCACGGGAGCCCAGCCCAGCCCGCTGGCTGCTGGGACCGGTCAGCTGCTGTCCCCAGGCCTCAGCCTCTTCCTCTGTCTCATGAGCTCTGTGGTCTCATGTTGGTCCAAGAACCTGTGATTCATGACACATCACCTAATAAGGATTGGATACAAAGTGACTCCTCAAAATTTGCATCCCAGGCCAAGAAGACATTATCTAGGAGTGATGATGATGCCTCCCGTTAGGCTTATTAAAAGGAGTCTGTGCTAGGCATTTTAACCACAACATAGAGTGCTGTTTGAGATGAGACCCCAGTGAATAACAATACAATAAGTGCCTCAAAAGTTATTTGTGTCATCTTACACTGAGACCCCTCTATACCAGGCCAAATGAAATATTTTCCAAGTCTCTGTTGTATTCCTCCTGGGATAGGGAGATTCTCAAGGCAGCCTGACCCTCTTTTGGACACTTGAGTATTTGAAAGCTTTTTCTTATATTCCGGTATTACTTCACCTCACTGGGCCTTGAAACTTGGGCTCATACAGGGCCATCTAGTCCTTTTTCCTGCTTGATACATCATCAGCTATCTGAAGCTACTTTTCAGGTCTTATGTCTCTATAAGGCTTTCCTGGTGGCTCAGAATTGTAAAGAAACTGCCGGCAATGCAGGAGACCCAGGTTCAATCCCTGGGTTGGGAACGTCCCCTGGAGTGGAAATGCAACCCACTCCGTTATTCTTTCCTGGAGAATCCCAAAGACAGAGGAGTCTGCTGGGCTACAGCTCATGGGATTGCAAAGAGTTGGACACGACTGAGCAATTAACACTTCATGCCTCCATACTCCTGTTCAGCCTCTGCCATGAGACCACCCTGTCTTTAAGCTAAAACATCTTTAGGTCCTACATCCTGTCACTATTTCTCAGGTGACATGGTTCTGAGTATCCATGCCCTGGATATGCCTGGGGCTCTCTACGTCAACATCCAGCTTGAACAGAGCCACGCAGGCATGATCTGCTCAAGGCAACATGAAACGGAGCTGGTAGGTGGTGGAGGGCCTGGGTCCTACGGTCCAGGGACTTGGATTTGGACCTCAGCTCTGTGTGACCTCACGTGAGGGACTTTTCAGGACCTCAAATGCTGGGTCTGGAAGCGAGAGTGAAAACAGTACTTGCCTCATAGGGTTATTACAGGGGTTAAGTTGGCTGCTGCATGAAAAGTACACACAGGAAATGCTCAAGTAATATTAGCTACTACCACCCCATCTTCCTAGAAACAGTATTTCTGTTAACACAGACTAAAGAAATAACTACCCAGTTCCTAAGAAAGTGCAGGTCCCTTGGAGCAGTTCTGTCACTTCTGGAATGGGACATAGACTAGCGTATGGTGGTGGAGAGGTTTGGACGGGGTCAGCACACCCAGGCAATGGACGGCCAGGGGACCAGTAGCCAACTCTCCTTAGAGACTCAGAAAATAAAATTCAGAGCAAAGAATGCTAAACCCTGGCCTGACAGAAAGCACCAGGGATATCTATGAACTTGTAAGACACTCATTCTTTTATTTTTTTCTTTCCCATTTAGGGCTGTTCATCCCAGGGTGTTCAAGAGCTGATTTATGGCAAAGAATATGAGCTGGTAATGAGCTTTGGGATGCCCCCCTTCCACCCTTCTCCTCTGGCAGGGATCAGAGAAGAAGCATGCAGAGCTGTCAGAGGAAGGCGGGGAAGGCTGGCTTTGATTCCCTGTGAGCCACGCTAAGTCCTGGCCCAGCACGTCTTCCCGCCTCCAAGTTAGGAGCCAAATCCGGCTCTGAGCAGGGGATGAGGAGCCTTGGAATTCCAAGAAATCTCCCTGAGCTGTTTGAAGAACTTCTAGCTTCACTATGAAATGGCAAAGGATCCAGCAGAGCTCAGCGGGGACGAGAGCCTTAGAGGAGGTTTATTATCCCCAGGAGATGCCATTAACTCACGGCTTTCCCTGCTGGGCCCATTGTAGTGGAGATGTGCTCTCTAAGAACGCCCAGGGGCCTTTCCTGACAGTGGCAGCCACCGGGTCCGGGTCCACGTCTGCCTAACCCTGAAGGTAGGCAGGCAGGGTCATTTTCCCGGCCTGCCTGGGACTGACTTTGGGGACTTTTGCATTGTTGATTCCCCAAATGTGGTCCATGGACCACCGTCACCATCACAAGAAGAGTTACTTCTGAACATGCAGATTCCTGAGGCTTTTCCAGTCCTGCCAAGTCATACTCTCTGGGGTCGAGAGCTAGGATGTTACATGTGTAACCAGCATGGTGGGTATTTTTCATGCTCCTTAGGGTCTGAGACCCACTGCATTCGTGTCAATGTTTGGCAAAACCAATACAGTAATGTAAAGTAAACTAAAGTTAAAATAAAAATTTTAAAAGTTAAAAAAATAAATAAATAAATAAATGCAGGACCACTTATGTACTTATACGTTCTGAGGCTGCCGTGGTTTTCAGAGCAGACAGGTTTACACAGGGAGGAGGTGAATGTGGATGGAAGGAGGACAGAGGTTGCAGAGATTCACACCTAGGTTGTATGCTGCTGAGTACTGGGGTGGCTTGTCACACAGCCTTCCAGTGACTGCCAGACTTACTCAAGCCATTTCCAAACTAGCTCACCAGGCTTCACTCAGGGCCATCTTTCAGCTCCTCAAACATACCAACGTTATTCCCAGCGTTTGCTCTTGCTGGTCCTTCTGCCTGGAATCTCATTCTCCCAGTCTGTTGCTGACCAACCCTCTCTCAATATTTGCGTTTCAGTTCAGAAGGCTCCCTCTTTGTCCTGTCTAAGCAGACCTATGCCCTCACCAGATCTCTTTAGCCTCTCCATGGCATTTGTCATTTCTGAAATTTGGTTATCACCCACCTCTTTCTGCTCATTGGATAGAGTCATTGCTGGGTTCTCAGCGCCTAGAACATAGCCTGGCATCAGTAGGCATTCGACAAATACTTGGTGACAGAAGGCACCACGTTTCCCAGCACCACGTCTTAAGGAACCGCTGCTGAGTGAGTCTTTAAACGCTCTCCGATCTGTGGCACTCAGAGATCCCTGTCTCGCTTTCCCACTCTTCTCAGCCTCCTCCTTGGCATTCACTGCTGTCTGCGAGATCCCTCTAGTTTTCTTTCCTCCCTTCTCACTCTGTTGGCACTGTGAAGGTGGGGGCCTTTTCTCTGCCATCAGGCCAGGGCAGAGCACTGCTGTCTAGTGCATGGTGGCCACTCAAGACACATTTGTTGTCTGAGCAAATTAACAACATAATATGCACTTTGTCCTAACAAATTGCACATCTAGCGACCTATCCTTAAGAGGTAATTACCGCTGCACCAAGTTGTTCATGGAAACACTTTTTAGTATAGCATAAAGCTATAAATAATGTAAAGTTCATCATTAGTTCATCAACTAATAAGCTGCATTCTGGAAGAACATGGAGTTTGCAGCCAGTATAAATGAAGCTCTTTACATACATGCCTTTAGGTGACTTTTAACTTTTTTTTTTCTTTTATAAGTAACACTGCGTCGAACATCCTTGGCCTTAAATACATGCTCATCTCTCCTACGTCCTTAGGATAGACCCCTAGAATTTGAATTATTGGGTTACTTGGTATGAATTCTTTTTAAAAACGTCTACTTTTTCTGAATACACCATGCCATCTCCAAAAATTAATCAACAAAATTGCTTAGAGCACCTGAGGGAATACAGTTTCTTTGTTTCTTTAACCCTTTTTAATCAAACGAAAACAGTATTGGCCCAGAGTCAGAATTAACAAGCAAGACATTCCATATTAAAAGATTCAGTTAGAATGAAGACAAAGGCATCATATGAGCTCTGACATTCACATGCAACAGACCCACAAATGAATTTCTCATAGGCTCCAGCTTTTGATTCAATGTATCCAGGCAACAAAAGTCTGGATTTAATAACAGATGTTCGCTGCATAGCAATCACCATATAATGCCAGGGTAGACTAAAACAGCATTTTATCAACCAATAAATGTGCTGTTTGCTTTATTTTACCATGTTGTTCTTCAGGTCCCTTCAAAACCGAGAGGACAGATTGAGTCACTCGGCATCTGCTGGGAGCAATATGCTTGGCTTCATTTAAAATGAAAAATCAGGCCTGTGTTTACATTCTTCACCAAAGCATGGGATCTGATGTGCTAACACGCCCAACTGGGCTAGCTGGAAGGGTTTTCAGGAGACTCTCAGGGGAACCGGGACATAGCGGGAGTCAGTCACCCTTCTGGGAAAGACATATGGCGGTCCTGCCACTTCCATCAGTGCCGCCGGAGGGCGGTCCAGGTCTCCCAGACCCACAGACCGAGGGGGCAAAGGACCCTGCCGGCACCTTCCCACAGCCGCCGCGCAGCTGTGAGGACAGGAGTCTACTTTGAAAAGGCCCATCACTCAACCACGTTTGAGTAACAACCTTTGTGTAACTTGCGAATCTGTGAATACACGGACGTCCTTTTCTGAGGGAAAATGGTTCCAGAGTGGTAGCCAAGAAAGAATCCCATTTTGAGTCAGTGCAGGTTGGCTGAGATGGAGTCGGGAAACAGAGAAAGAAGCTAACCTTTGTCAGGCAGGTACTCTGCGCTAGCTACCAGGCTAACTTTTTATAGATTATCTTATTTAATCATCATAGCTTCCCAGGTGGCACTACTGGTAAAGGATCTGCCTGCCAATGCAGGAGATGCAAAGGACGCAGGTTCGATTCCTGGGTCAGGAAGATCCCCTGGAGTAGGAAATGGCAACCCACTCCAGTATCCTTGCCTGGATAATCCCATGGACAGAGGAACCCGGTGGGCTAGGGTCCATGGCCGCAAAGAGTTAGACGTGACTGAGCAACCGAGCACAGCAATAATCACAGCATGACTGAGGCAGTGCTCATCTGTCTTCCGTTTAGTGCAGGAGACAACAGCTTAGAGCGTTGAAGTCACTTGCCCAAGCAGCTAGCACATGATGGGGAATTGTGTCAGGGTAGAAGGTCAGCATGGTGCTAACTTGGATGTGACTGTTTTCCAAAGATGCTTGCAACAAGAGCTTTCAACTCACATGTTCTTTTAGAACTTGGCCACTTCTCCATCAAGAGATGGACTCTAAGCCTCTATCCTTGAAACGGAGTGGGGTTTTGCTACAACACCAGCCGACAGGTACTGTGGATTTCTGAGGCTAAATCGTAAAAGGCACTGTGGTTTCTACTTTGTTTGCTGGAACACTTGTTCTTGAAATCTTTAGCTATCATGTAAGCAGTCTGGTTGCCCTGAGGTCACCATCTACTGTCAGGCCCAAACAAGAAACCTATGGAGAAGGCTCTTTAGAGAGGAAAAAGGCCCCTGACTGTAGCTCTCAGATGACAGCCAGCACCACCTTGTCAGCCAGAAGTTGAAAGTGGATCCTCCACTTCCCTACAGAGTTACCCCAGCTGACTCCACATGGAACAGAGATAAAACACCCCTGCCAAGCCCTGCACAAACTGCAGACTTGTGAACAAAACGAACAATCTGTATTGCTTTAAGGTAGTACATTTGGAGTGATTTGTTACGCAGCAGTAGCTAACTGATACACTGGGGGAATGCAGAAGAGGGCTAAAAGAGCTCCATTCATTCTCTAATCTTCAGTGCCTAGGTATAACTTTTCAGTAAAAAAAAAAACCAAAAACACTATGTTTTTTATATAACAGGTGTAATAAAGTAGACTTTTAAGAAGAAAAGGCCATTGTTAGCAGTCCTCTTCGATTCCTTTGCCCATCGCCACACAGGAAAGTCAAGCTAGCATAAAGGCTTATTGAGAAAAATTGTGCTTCCTTTGTCCAGAAGGAGAGAGAATAAAGGGAGAGTGAGCTAAGCAGGTGAAATGGAAGCAAGTGGGAGGACTCGTGAGGGGCGATTCTGAGCTACTCAGCGACAGAGCCTGAAGGATGAATGGTGGCGAGTAGCACACACAGATGCAGTGTCTGTTTTACATATGGTAATGCAAGTTTCCATGTTACTCTCTTCATACAGCCCATGTATGTCCTATGAGCCAAGAATTATTTCTACAGGGTAGAAAGGGGCAGTAGAAAAAAATGGTCACCACCCTAAAGTTGGTTTCAACTTAAGCTTAGGGCTTTTGTTTGACACTCCCTTCTCTCAAACTGGGGAGAGGACCTCCCAAAATAACTAAGACCGAATTTTCTGCCAGGGTGGCAGGTAGCAATTTATACTAGATTACACTGACTGAAAGATATAATGTAACTGATACTTCTTGCATTCATTTTTCCTGCCCTATTAAAGGGGAAAACATTTCAGTTAGTGTTGACTCAAATTATTTTTATCATAATGTTACTTAATATGGGCAAACATAAAGCTAGGTATAAAATCCTTATGCTTATAGCTCTCATTGAGCTATAAAACTGAAACAAATTTCCAAATTAAGCACAAATAAGACTGCAAAATCAGTTAACTTCAAATTAGCAACATTAGTTTAATGTAAGGTGGTTTGGTTGAAAGTGAGTTGCCACTTGCAGTGTGTCTATGGTATGGAGTTGACTTTTTTAACTTTATTTTTAATTGGAGGATAATTACCTTACAATATTGTGATGGTTTCTGCAATCCGTCAACATGAATCAGCCATAGGTATACATATGTCACCTCCCTCTTAAACTTCCCTCCCACCTTCCTCCCCATGCCACCCCCATTTCTCTTCATTTTACTACAGACATTTTACTTTAACCTGCTGGTCTACCTCATGCTATGACGGTTCAAGGCTCTCCTGGCTTCTCTTGGAACTTTCAGAAAATTGTATTTGATCACATGAGGACACTTAGGGTATCTAAGTCCTTCTCTATTTTTCCTTATTAGCTCATAACAATAAAAACGAAAACACAACAAAACAACCCCCAAAATAAACAGATGTCTGACTCAGCTGGAAGCATCAGTGGCCACTAGAATCACATTGCATCAGTCAGGGGTCAGTGAAGTTTTCCTGTCAAGGGCCAAATAGTAAATATTTTTGGCCTTTGGGGCCAGATGGTCTCTGTTGAGACTACTCCGCTCTGCTCAGTATTGCTAAAGCAGCTCATATTAATGCAAACTAATGAGCAGAGCCGTGTTTCAATAAAACTCTAGGTAGAGATATAGAAACTGGAATCTTACAAAATTTTCAAATATCATGAAATATTATTCTTCTTTTGGTTTTCTCCCCCCAGTGATTTTAAACTGTAGAAATAATTCTTGGCTCATAGGACATACATGGGCTGTATGAAGAGAGTAACATGAAAACTTACATTACCATATGTAAAATAGATAGCCAATGGGAATTTGCTGTGTGACTCAGGGAACTCACCGGAGCTCTGTAACAACCTAGAGGGGTGGGATGGGGAGGGAGATGGGAGGGAGGGTCAATGGGGAGGGGACATATGTGTACGTATGGCTGATTCATGTTGATGTTTGGCAGAAACCAACACAATTCTGTAAAGCAATGATCTTTCTATTAAAAAAATAAATACATTTAAAACAAACCAAAAAACAACCCCAAACAGGCTGAGCACTGACTCAATTCATGAACTGTAGTTTGAGGATTTCTGGCATAGACTGTGACAAGGTGGTTACAGCTGATGATCTAGAATATTATACCGATGTTCACATAATTTACTATTGAAATTTTTAAAATTAAAAAATTTTTTAAATTTAAAAAAATTTAAAAAGATATTACCCTTGAGAATTCATAAGCCTTGGAGAATATTTCTGAGGAATTGAGTTAAGAGGCAGGACCCTGGAACATCCCCAGAGAGCAAGCTCACCATGTTCAACCGGAAAAAGGAAGACGATGGGTGCTGGGACGGACGTCTTCAGTCCTCTGCAGCATCTCTCCCCTACCCCCAAGCACAGACAACACAGTAGGTGCTTAAGTACTAGCATTACTCCCAAGACCATCCATGGAAGCGGTATAGCAACGGCAGCTTTTGCAAAAAAGTTCTTTACCCAAGCAGCTTGGAAAAGACTCAGTGTGTCTGTGTCTGGGTTCCGGTAAGAGAACAAAGCCTGAGCTCAGGTAGGAGCCCTGGATACAGAGCTGGCCTTTCTGCTTTATTGCTTATTAGCTGTGAGATCTTGGACTAAACCTCTCTCTGCTTCATCTCCTCCGTATGTAAAATAGTCACACTGCCACCAAGGATCCTTGCCCTCTTCCTCCCCAAATATATGAGGGGTGTTGCGAAGCTTCAATGAGATGGTGTATGCAATGTGCTGGCCGCGATACCCAGAACACAGTAAACATTCAGTGGATAGTAAAGTCGTGGCCATGAGTGTTGCTGGGTGGTTGTTTGAGTTTCCCTGAGCCCCAGCTGTACGTGGTGCCCTGGCTAGTCTCACTTAATCTGAGGTGGACTGAATCAGCCCGCATAGATGGGCCGTGTGGCACACGGGCGCCCCAGGTGGCAGCAGCCCTCCCTGCCCCCACCCCCAGGACTCGCACTTGTTCCTTTACTCCACTCAATGGTGCTGTGTAAGTGGCGGTGGGACTGAGAGGCGACCCATCAGTGGGACCGGAAGCATCTGACCCTACCGGGGAGAGGGAACGGGGCCAAGGTGTCAGCGGCCTCAGCACCCACAGACGCCTTGATCTTTTAAGTGCTGCCTGGCTGGGTCATGAATATTTTCCCTTTGATGTGGGGGTTTTGGAGGATCTTCAAGAAAGCCTGTGAATGTAAGAAGGGAGTGTTCGGGGTGGATCTGAGCTGGGTGGTACCACTTAACCCTAGGTGTTTGGTGGATTGCTGGTGTCGGGGGGCACTTGGGTCCATCTCCAAGGAGCTTTTATCTACCCAGCACGCAAACAGATGCAGAAGTTCCAATCTGTGACCCAAAGGTCTTGGCAGGTGCTTTATTGGGCTTGTTTTGTTTTGGTTTGTGTGTGCGTGCTTGTGTGTGCATGTGTGTGTGTCGGTTTAATTGAGACAACTCTTACAAACTGGGACATTATGCATGTAGTCTATTTCCAGCTTCTTTGGAAAAGTCAGGAAATCTGGCCACATTTCCCTGGAAAACAACAAAGCGGGTGGAGAACGGCAATCTGTTTAGACGTGGTCACGTGCCTCAGTTCACCACCGTCCCTCCCCCCACCCTGATCCCTTTCATCTTCCCGACAAGTAGACCACTTGGGTCGTCATTTATTACTGTGCGTGGGATGCTATTTGTCCTATTGTAGAGACACAGTTCTCTGTATTCACATCTCTATTAAATGTGGGGAATGAAAGATAGATCAAGAGGGATGCATTTTTCAAGGAAAATGATGGAAAACATACTTTCTTGTGATATTGAAGAATATTCTTAGGTACTTTGTATGCAGATGGACATCCCTGCTCACTTGCATGCCTCATCTGGCCCAGAGCTACAACTCTGCCCTACTTCCTAAGCCTCGGGAAATCCCCACCTAAGCGTAGTCCCCTTATTCAGGTAATGCACTCAGCCGATGTCTACCTGACGCAGGGACTGTCAAGCGGTGAGTCAGGCAGATGTGTCCTTCTCTTCTCAGTCTGGCCAGCTAAAGGAATTGCAGCAATGCAAACAAAGCACCCTGCAGTGCTCCCCACAACCCCCCGCCTCTCCCCTCCAAATCCTGGTTGCCTTCATAGGGAGAAAGCCATAGCAATATCACCAAGGTGGGGAATGCCTAGTGAGGAGTCAGCCATCTTTCCAGGAAGACCTGATGCTTAGGCTGAGACCTGGATGGGATGGTGGAGTGTGTTGTTCCAGGCAGGGGAAAAGCATATACAAAGGCAAGGCCAGAGCGAAGGGTGTTTGAGAACTGCAGGAAGCTAGGTCCTGTTGGAGCATGGAGGTGGATGATTGTCCAGAAATGAGTCCAGGGAGGTGAGCAGCTGGGTTGTGATGCGTGTAAGCTGTTGGAAAGGGTTCATGGCTCACTGGGAGCCTGAAATGCATGGATAAAATCCCAGTAGCTAGAGGACAGCAAGAGTAAGCCAGAGCCCATATGAGGACAGTGGGGGAGGGGGAGGGGGGAAGCAAAGACAGACAGATAGTGAGGCTGCTGAAGGGGGGGCGCAGGACGTCAAGGCACAGCCCCTCCGATGGCTCTGCAGCAGGCCCCCCCGACCCAAGGCTGATGGGGGCCGAAAGGACACAGTGCAGGCCCAGAGCTGCACAGATCTAACTGCCAGTTTCTAACAGGCCTTGGGACACTACTTTATATTTTTCAGTCTCAGTCATCTCACTTATAAATTGGATAATGATAAATACCTTCCTGACTTGCTTGGCGGGTTAAATGAGGCTAAAAACATCTGGCACTTAAAGAGATGGTAATAAGAGTAAGTTTATTTTTTTCAATTGATTTTGGTGTACATTTGGAAACCTGATGCCTAACCTGGGATGCCTTAGCTTCATTTCCTCCCACGAGGTATCTCCTGTTCGGGGGCCCCCCCCGGGAGGAGCCCTCCCCGGTGCCTGCCATCTGTCGCTGGCACTGGCCCCAATGCTGACCTGGAGTCTGGCACAGGGCCGCAAGGATAATTACCACTTCTGAATCGATTCCTTTGAGCCCTTTTGAGCAGGCTGAGGAATGCCGTGATTAAAATGATTAAAAACCTGCCTCCTATTTCACAGCTTTTAATATTTGATAAGATTTTGGAGAGAGCGATGAGAACAGGGTATGAAATCTGGCAGTTTACAATCCTAGCTTCCAGCCCTCTCAGGAACTTATCAGGGCCCTGAAAAAGGCAAGAGCCAGAGAGAGAGAAAGAGAGAGAGTGCATATGAGGGAGGGTATGCTGGCGTGCGTCCTCCAAAGAGGGAAACCACAGAAAGAAAAGGGGGGGAGATCCTCCTTCTTTCAGGTTCTTCGTAGTTTTGAAAGCCAGTAATACTTAAGATTATTATCACAAAAATGATGCTAAGACAATGGCAGCGATCCTTTATCAGGTACCCAATATACGCCAGGCATGTATGTAAGGAACAGACCTTTAGTTTTCCCAACGATCTTAGAAGGGAATAGATTTCTTCTTAATTTTATAGAAAACAGAGGCTCAGAGAGGTGATGTGAGTTTTTCCTGGTATCACTCAGTCAGTTACTGGGAGAACTGAGATCCATACTGGGTCAACTGGGCCCTGCACCCCACCCAACATAGCATTGTGGAGCATCAGAGCAGGAGCAGGAAAATGCCACAAAAAAGCAGGAGCCCTCAGGTTTCTCTCCTGTCCCCATCCATAGGCATGACAGGCAGTTATCTTTGAAGAGAACAACGCCAGTGGTCAGCTATCAATGCCCGAATGTTTTGCTCTTTTTGTTCTTCCAGCTCTTAGCCTCCCTCCATGCTCATTTTCTTCCTTTCATCTGGATCTTGATGATGCTGCTGGAATGTTAGTTCACCTAGGACAGCTTCTGTCTGTTCAAATAACCTGACAACGCTCAGCACGGCTGAGCACTTATTGAGTCCTGAGCACTTTCTGACTCTTTTCCCACCTGTCATCCTGTGATACACCACAGCCTGACAAGTTAAACACTGTTACCATCTTTATTTGACAGATGAGGAAACTGAGGCTCAGAGGTGTTGGGAAGTTCATTCAAACAACCCCTACAGGAATCTGGACTGCCCTCCAGGGTGGGAAAGACAGCTTGAGGCTTCTGAAAGCCAGGTCTGGGAGGGCCACAGAATGTCCACCAATAGTGTCAAAGAGTTCATGGTCCTACAAAACCCTGTGCATTTGGGGTCGGTTGTGGGGAGCTCTGCCATATGGGGCCACCTGAGTCAGACAGCTCATGGTGGAGAGTTCTGACACAACGTGGTCCAGTGGAGAAGGGAACGGCAAACCACTTCAGCATTCTTGCCTCTGATGGAAACACGCTGTATCGGAATGGGCTCCCTAAAGACGGTTTGAGAAGTCACTTTGTTCTCTTCTTGTTGGGAAGGTAAGAGAATGTTCCAGATTACAGTGAAGGAGCTCTGTCTCTGTCTTCCGGAGGTCATCCTGCCACCTCCCCGCCTCCACACACAAGGCCATGACTGTTGGGGGAAGGGTCCAAGTGTTGCAGCCACTGGCTGTGTTCCACTTAGAGAGGGGGTCTAAAATCCATCCTGTCCCACAGAGGAGGCTGAGTGGGAGTACGCTAGCCATCGAGAATCCCGAATGGGGTGCAACGTGGGAGAAGAAGTGAACAAGCCTGGGAAGCTTCAGAGGAAGAGCCGGGACTCAGTACAGGTATGAACGCTCTCATAGTCAGAGGGGTCTATGAAAGAGGATCACCATTCACAGTCACGACTAGGAGAGTGTGGGCCAAGGTCACGCACCTATGTGGGATGTTGTAGAGGGTACTTAAGCCTAAGGAGAGAGTTTACGAGCTTTAAGATCTCTTTCAACCTCAGGAGGGCAGCAGACATGGAACCAAACTCAGTCTCTCTTCCTCCATGTCATTTGAGCAGTCAGCACATGTTTGGGACATGTCAGAGATCCAGGAAATGTTTGTTGAATGAATGAATGATCTGCTGCCATAGATACACAACAAAGTGTTGAGAAACACCAATGAGGAAAACACCAATTATTATTATTCTGTTATTAATAAAAGTCACATGAAGTCCTCAACAGTTCAGATAGTCCATACGGATAAACTCCTTTATTGCTCCCATGTTATAGATCAGGAAACTGAGGTTCAGAGTCAAAGGTCACACACGTAGAAGGTGGCAGAGCGAGGATTCAGACCTGCAGGGGTCTGACTTCCTAGCCATGCTCTGCATACTAGGGCCGCCCTGACTGTGGCTACAAAACGCACCCTTTGCTAAGGATGTGGCCTGGGCCCAGGGCAGCTCTTCCCTGAGGCTCTGCCTGCAGCGGGCAATGTTTTAGAGCCAGAACAGGAGGTGTTGCAGTGAGCAGCTGCCCCCAGAGTCAGGCTTGCTAGCTGGTTCCCATTTCTCTGCTTGGAGATTCTTGGTCAGGTCTCTGCTCTCCTGAGAGTCCTACCAATACTCCCAGCACTGGTGGTCTCTTTGTGCCCCTGGGATTTTCCCTGCTACCCCTCCTCTCAGCCACTGCAGGTCACCTCCAACCAGTGACCTGCCCTGACCCTTGCTTAGATCCCACCGTTCACTGCTGGCGCCTTGGCTTTGTTCAAACTTCCATCCATCACCTTGTCTCCCATACACCATGCTTACCCCCCATTCACACTCTGACCAGCATGGCCCAACTGACCCTCTTTCTTCCTGTCTCTGGTCTCAGTTGTCATCCTCATAGCTTCTTAACCTTTGCTTCTTCAACGATTAGATCCTGACTTTCTGTCTGAGCTCTGAAGCCCATTTCCATCTCCTGTCCATGTGAGACCATAAACTGACTCATCACTGAACCTCCTTTTGTCCTCTTAGCTCTTCGCCCCTGGGCTGACCTCTCTTCCTCCTGACTTCCCATCTGATGTCTGGTCTCACCTCTGACTCCTTTACCTCCCATCCCCCACGCTGACTCATCCCTTAGACCAGGGTGTCTCCACGGTGACCCTTCCGGCTTGGGATTGGACGGCTCTCTGTGGTGAGGGACTTCCCTGTGCACTGTGGGGTATTCAGCAGCACATCTGCTCGCCACTCTCTAGAGACCAGGAGCACCTTCCACTGCTTGTACCAATCAAGCACGCCTCCAGAGATTCTCAGACATACTCGGGGCAAATCCCTTTATGGTGAGAATCACTGTGTCCCACCTCTGCGCCTCTGAATTCCATTCTCTGAACACTGACACTGTATCCCATTCTCTTCCACAACTCGACCTGTGCACTGCCGTCTCCAGTTCTCCTGTGCGCGTGCTAAGTCGCCTCAGTCGTGTCCAACTCTTTGTGACCCTGTGGACTGTAGCCCGCCAGGCTCCTCTGTCCATGGGATTCTCCAGGCAGGAATACAGGAGTGGGTTGCCCTGCTCTCCTCCAGGGGATCTTCCTGGTCAAACCCAGCTCTCTGGTGTCTCTGAAGTCTCCTGCATTGGCAGGCGGGTTCTTTGCCACTAGTGCCCCCTGGGAATCCCCCGGCTCCCCAGGTAACAAGTATTCCCACCTCCCAAGCTACATACTCCTGCCCTCCAGAATCCTGAACCAGATTCTTTTTCTGAGTATCTGACTGCTTGCCACAGACTTTCTGTTCTCCATACTCTTGCCACAGCTTCCTCCCTCCTGCTTTTTTGTTCCCCTCCTTCTCTTGCACTGTGATTTTGCATTTTAATGGCCAGTTCAATCTCTCAGGTGCTTTGGGTGGGTCGTTAATTTCACGGTGCGCTACTCCCATTAACAGCATCGCCCCTGACAACCAGGAGCCTGTTTCACTTCCATCCTCCCTCTCCCCTGCCTTGTGTTTTGCTTTGGTCCAAGGCCCCGGTTCGATTCCTGGGTCGGAAAGATCTGCTGGAGAAGGGATAGGCTGCCCACTCCAGTATTCGGGCCTAGAGAATTCCATGGACTGTGTAGTCCATGGGGTCACAAAGAGTCAGAAATGAGTGAGTGACTTTCACTCACTCACTCACTCAAGGCTTCTTCACTAGTCCAGTCTCCAGGAGAGACGTCAGCCCTGGTGCGTGTATCAGTGTGATTGTATGGTCTCTGAACCATGCGAATCTGTTTCCCGAGGGGAGGGAGGCAGCTTGGTGGGTGGGGAGAGCATGGGTGTCTTGGTCCATCCTGTCATTGTGTGAACTTGGGCCAGTAATTGAATTGCTTGGAGGCTCAGTTTCATGCAGTCTTTCCCTTTTCCCTTAAAAGTGTAAATGAAAATACATACTAGTACAGATAACTCAGAATTAGGAGACAAGTTTCCTCTCACGACTGTCCTCTTTCAGACGCTATACATACATTATTTTTGCATTGTTGCTAACGTATATGCTGCATTTGACTCGTTTTTCTCATTTTCTTACATATTAGGCTTCTTAACACTTTGCTGTGTCGTATGGAGATGAGGCATGCGACTTAAATATACTGCCTAACTGGGCTTCCCTGGTGATGCAGATGATAAAGAATCTGCCTGTATTTACTCCTCCCAACAATCCTAGGAGACAGATACTACGTCCTCCCATTTTATGGATGAAGAATTTGAGGTCGCGAAGCCTCCTAGAGAGAAAGTGACAGGGCCGAGATTGCAATCCTAGTTTTCTCAACTTAAAGCACATGTTTTGAAAAAAAAAACAAACATTTTTTCTCATATAAAAATTAATAGATTTGAATAAGCTGGTGTATATAAAGTACCCAACAAGTGTCTGTGCACACAGTGGGCACTTATCAACTGTTCATGCTTTTCTTTACCTGTTTGGGGAATGGATAATAAATAGAAACTGTTAGTGTTCCAAAAAGAGCAAAGGGCCTTTTAAGTTCTTCCCTCTGCCTGACCACACTCTCTGTGGAGCCCTAGGTTCTTTTAGGCAGAGGTAGTATGTGCCCCCCATGCCTCCTTCAGCACCTTGGACAAGGGTTAATAAATAGTTATTGACTGACCCATTGATTGCAGCAGCACTGGGGGCACCAAGTCACCTCCGTGAATGTCTCTGTGGGGAGAGATGGGGCTGTTTGGCTGGCCCACGGCTGCTTCCAGACAAGGGCGTTTGCATAACTGGAACGTGCTGTCCCCAGCTCTAATAAAGATCCGAACGTTACTAATTGGCAGGCAGAGGCTGTGTTCTCTCTATGGGATCAGGAGGGAGCAGAGCGTGCCCTGAATGTTAATTTCCTCTGCAGCCTGCACGCAGGGGCGGGGGATGAGAGGGCGAGGAAGGAGGGCCGAGGGGCACAACACCCCCCCCACACACACACAGAGCTCTGGTCTCATGGCCGTTTCATCAAAACGTACCGAAGCAAAAATGAAAAGGGCACAGGATCTGGGGCCAGGTAGCTTGGATTGGGTCTCTGAATCTATGTCTTACAAGCTAAGGAAGAAACAAACCCCCTTGTCTCTCTGGGTCTTAGTTTGTATATCTGTCAAGTGGAAACAAATGTAACTGGCAAAACATTTGTTGACTGAATGGATGAAACCTGATACGGTTTTCAAAGGGTGTGCCATCAGCCATACAAATAGTCTGTTTGTTCTCAAGAGCATGAACAGGCAAAACATATCATAAAAATAGAAAATAATGACATTAAGCTTCTGGGTGAGGGTGGCCAAGAGTCCCACGTCTCCTGTGGTGAAGAGTAACACCATGTCCTAGCCCAGTGGTACCCATGGCTGGTTGGGTAATTATTTGAGGAGCTTTTAAAGATACAAATTCACAGGGTACATCTCTGAAGACAGCATGGTTCAGCAGGTCTTGGGATGCTAGGGAGAATTCAGGAATCTGAATTTCTATTGGTGCCTCTGAGGAACTCACCAGAGGGGCAATCCTAGTCTGTGTTCAGGTACTTCAGCCGTGCCTGGCTTTTGTGACCCTGTGGACTGTAGCCCGCCAGGCTCCTCTGTCCATGGGATTCTCCAGGCAAGAGTACTGGAGCGGGTTTGCCATGCTCTTCTCCAGAGGATCTTTCTGACCTAGGGATCACACCCCGTCTCATGTCTCTTGTATTGTCAACTGGGTTCTTCAGCACTAGTGCCACCTGGGCAGCTCCACCCCACAGCCTTTTCCCCCCGACATCAGCACCTCTGACCACTGGAAAGACCACAGGAAAGATGTTGTTCCAGTAAGAGTTGTTCTCATTTTACCTTCTCATTTTTTTACCTTTAGGGAAATGTGAAGGACTTCTATGAGCAGGACTGAAAGAATATGATTATAAGAAAAATATGGAGCTCTAATTTTTGAACTCCTCCAGAACTTGAGTATATTTTTAAATTTCTACTTTATTTATTTATTTATTTTCATATTTCCAAAATATCAGTACTTTATTTTTTTCAATTTGTGAAGAAGTTGCAAAACTTTTTATTTTATACTGGAGTATATCCAATTAATAATGTTGTGATAGTTTGAAGTGGACAGCAAAGGGACTCAGCCATATATATCCATGAATTCATTCTCCCCCAAACTCCTCTATTATTAGCACTGGCTGATGCTGAAGCTGAAGCTCCAGTATTTTGGTCATCTGATGCCAACAGCCGACTCATTGGAGAAGTCCCTGATGCTGGGAAAGACTGAGAGCAGAAGGAGAAGAGGGTCAGAGGATGAGATGGTTGGATGGCATCACCGATGCAATGGACATGAACTTGGGCAAACTTCAGGAGATGGTGAGGGAGAAGGAGGCCTGGCATGCTGCGGTCCATGGGGTCGCAAAGAGTCTGGTAAAACTGGGCTACGGAACAACAACGACAACAGTGCTAACATGTAATGAGCTCATCAAACATGTGCAATTATGGTAATTAGGAATTGTAAAATAAAAAACGATCAATAGAAGGTCAATGACTTCTTTCCGAATTTCTGATGAACCTTTGCGTACCTCTGGGGTGTGGGCTCTTCTATTTGACGATAACTCCTGTCAAGGATTCAGAAGACCTTTCTTGATGTGTTCACAGTGTGCTGTGACATTGCAACAGAGGAAGAAGGATGAAGGGTCTTTGGGAAATCTCTGTGTGTGTGTGTGTACCTCTCTGTGTGTGCGTGTACCTGTGTGTGTGTGTAGGGACAATGTTTGAAAGCAACGATGTGCTGGGATAGAAACCTTCCTGAAAAAAAAACAAAAAACCTTCCTGAATATGTTCAACATCGTAAAATATCCACTTCTAAACTGTATAGCATACCTTTCCATTCCTCTACAGGTAAGATATAAGAAAGAGGGAGACAAAGGAAGACTTTTGCTGCATCTCTTATGCCAAATATTTAGCACAGATCTCCTTGCTCAGAAAACTCAGGCCAGAGTGTGAGGTGTCGGGGTAAGGGCAGGTGATATCATCAAACTGAATTTAGGACTGTGAACGTATGTCCAGCAGGCTCTGGGTACCACTCCATGCAATTCCAGCAATAGCAACCACTGGGGTGAAATTCCAAGAAAGTGAGCAACTGATTGATCCAAAGTCAGCACAATCACTGGCTCATTCCTTTCACCGCTGGGCCTTCACAGTCGGGGGGTGTAAAGTGTGCCCTGGCCAAAGCAGAGAGAAGCAGCACCGGCTGAATCAAGAGGCGAGACAGCCCCCTGCTGTCTGGGGGGCTTCTGACCCACAGTGGGGATGAGTAAATGTCAGGTTGGTGGACGGAGGATGGGGAAGCTCTGGGTTTCGTCAGCTCTCCCAGGAAGTTTCCTGTGCATCCAAGACTGAAAGGGCAGATTATGGGGGGAACTAGATCTGGATGTGGAAGGTTGTGAATGGGGATGAGAAATGCCTCTGGATACCAACCCGACAGTCTAGAAACTTGGTATCCCAACCCTGGGTTTCCTTTCTAGAGTGGAGGGGAAATGAACATTCATCTTGGGGCCAGGGACTGCCAGAGGCCACATGACTCTACCTGGCCCCATGCGTCATTCCAGGGCTTGGAGCCCATTCTGGGCAGATGTTCCACTTGCTATGTTTCATTCTTCAGCTGAAGATCTGATCCCTGGGCTTAGGAAGACAGATTTCTCTGGACTGCAGTTCCAGGAAACTTTAGATGAAAATGTGCCTCTTGTTGAAAAGACTTTCTTGAGAAAATAGAGCATGTCTTTCTCTGACACGGCAGCACAGGGGTTGGGAGATGACAAGCAGGGGATGGGTGGAGGGGGCCCCACAGGACACCAGGCTCTGAGAAGGACTCTGGAGAAATAAACGCACTTGCAGGGACCCACTGGGCTTTGGGAATGGACAAGAGAGAGGTGCTTCTCCTGCCTCTTGTGAACAGCGGTGAACACGGCAGCCAGGGCCCCTGCCTCACAGAGTTCTTATACAGTTGTGTGTCCCCTGGGCATGGGTTTCACATGTCCTGTTGATGCCCACTTCTTCACCCTTGTCACTGATCCCTCCAGGGCTCATCCCTGCCTCCACATATAGGCTGGGCCTGCTGCCTAGAATCCCCTCTGCCTCCTGTCTGCCTTGCAAATGTATATTTGTTCTTTGGGTCTCAGCTTCATTTGGGCTCCCCCAGGAAGCCCTCTGTCATCCTTGCTGGGCCAGCTGCCTCTCCTCTTTGTTTCCATTTATCTTAGCATTTGCCTTTTCCGTTTGTCTTTGAAAACATAATACAATCCTTGGGGTCAAGTCTCAGTCCTAATCATTTCATAGCTTCAGTTCCAAGGATAAGTCCTGCCATATAGCAGGAAACTCAAGAAATAAGAATCGCATCAAACTGAATGGACCACTGTTGTGTAAGCAACCTGGGCAATGGAGAGGTGAGTGAGAGGCTTTAAGACACTTCCAGTCTGGTGGAAGGCTACCAGAGGCAGAGACTTTGCACCTAAGTGATAAGTGATAGATGAGCTTTAGGCGATGCCTTCAGGGACAGGGACAAGAAGCTGCTCAGTTGCTCAGTCATGTCTGACTCTTTGCAACCCCATGGACTGCAGCACACCAGGCTCCTCTGTCCTCCACTATCTCGTAGAGTTTGCTCAAACTCATGTCCATTGAGTCAGTGAGGCTATCTAACCATCTCACCCTCTGCCACCCCTTTCTCCTTTTGCCTTCAATCTTTCCCAGCATTAGGGTCTTTTCCAATGAGTTGAAGGGACAAGAAGGGAAGTAGGTAAATGCTGCCTCTAGTCTTGCTTCCCATGTGTTCCCTTTAGACACTCACTCCAGCCAACTTCCGGTGCATTCCTTCTGTAGCCCGGGACCAGCTCCCTCCCTGCCTCTCCACGTGCTGGCCTCCGTGCCCGTTCAGACCTGCCCACCCCTTCTGCCGTGGTCACTGTGACTGCTGTGCCAGCCACACGCCAGCAGCCCTCAGTGGGGCTGGCGAGGCAGGCGGGAGGGCGGTGTTCATCTGAGGATCCAGGGGCTGGCCAAGCAGAACGGGGACTTTTTAATTGACATTTAAATGTCAATGCGCCGCATTAAATGTTACGGGTGTTTCATCACAGCTCGCAAGGAGCATAAACACATCTCCAGCTCCTTAAGAACTGCCCACATTAATCACAGATGCCCTTTGTAAGTGGAAACAAACCCAGAGCAGATGCCACACTCCAGCCAGAAGCTGGACAGCAAGGAAGTCCATCACAGACAAGAAGCCTGGCCTGGCCACTGGGCCTCTTACTATGAGAAGGATGGACAGTTAGAGAAACCGAGATTTGCACAGAGGGAGAATCAGAGGAAGAGCAGTGGGAGAGGTGGGGGGAGATGCAGGGAGAGGAAGGGAGAAAGGTGAGACATAGGAGACGGAGAGGAGGAAAAACACAGCCGAAAACCCAGAGAGAAAGACACTAGGGGCCAGGACAGGGTGGGGAAGAGGAGGAAGAGAGCGCTTAGGACAGAAGGAGACAGACAGAGAGAAAGGCAGGCTAAGACCAAAAGAGACACATTCATAGGGAGGGACACAGGGAACTAACAGAGACAGTGACTGTCTATTTACAGGAGCCAAGACACGGAGACAGCCCAAAAGCCCACCAACAGGTGACTCATTTAAGAAGCTGTGGGGTATGTATATGTGGTATCCCATGCACGCATATATATGCAGTATATAAAATGGAATATTACTCGGCCACAGAAACGAGCAAAACACTGCCGTTTCCATAGATGGACCTAGAGAATCTCACACTAAATGAAGTCAGAGAAAAACGAACGTTATATGACATAACATGTGAAATATAAAGATAATACAAATGGGTCTACTTATAAAACTGAAGCAGACTCGCAGACAGAGAAAGCAAACTCATGTTGCCAAATCGGAAAGTTGGGGGGAGGGGATGAATTAGAAGAATGAGATTAACAGATAAAAACTACTATACATAAAATAGATCAGCACCAAGGATATACTGTTTTTAACACAGGGAGCAGTTTTCAAAATCTTGTAATAATCTATAATGGAAATAATCTGAAATATATATATATATAACTCAACTGCTTTGCTATACACCTGAAACTAACACAGTATTGTAAATCAGCTATGCTGCTGCTGCTGCTGCTAAGTCGCTTCAGTCGTGTCCGACTCTGTGTGACCCTATAGATGGCAGCCCACCAGGCTCCCCTGTCCCGGGGATTCTCCAGGCAAGAACACTGGAGTGCGTTGCCATTTCCTTCTCCAATGCATGAAAGTGAAAAGTGAAAGTGAAGTCGCTCAGTCGTGTCCGACTCTGTGCGACCCCATGGACTGCAGCCTACCAGGCTCCCCCATCCATGATTTTCCAGGCAAGAGTACTGGAGTGGGGTGCCATTGCCTTCTCCAGAAACTATACTTCAGCTTAAAAAAAGACAGTGGCTGAGACGCATCAACCTGCAAATGAAAATGATTCTTACCAGACAGTCCCAGAAACTTGACTCTGGGATACCACAGCTGTCTGTCCCCTTCGCATGATCCCCAGGGGAAGGGTTGGGGAGACGGAAACACTGGCTAACACGAGGTGGTTCCAAGCAGTTCCTAGCGGTTCAGCTTCCACACTTCCACTGCAGGGGGCATGGGTTCGAGCCCTGGTGGAGAACTGAGATCCCACCTGCCACAGGCGCAGCAAAAACCCAAATCAAAACAACACAAAACAGAAACATGAGGTGGCCCTGGGAGGGAGAGGGTCAGGGAATTCACAACACCGTCGTACAACATGGGAGCTACCGCACCCATGGGGCAGCTGAAAACTGAGGTCCAAGGTCACAAGGTGAGATACTCAAGGTCACAGGCAGAATCAAGCCTAAGACTCAGGTCTTGTCTTTCCCAGGGCTTTTGCCATGAGCCAGCTCACCTGTCCAGACACGCCAGCTTTCTGCCTGCTCAGATCTGAAGCCTGACCCAGGCTTTTAGACCGGATCCAGACTGGGAGTGATAAGTACTGGGGCACTCACAGCTTGTCACGTCAAGTTGTGGGGAAGAGCATGGAGAATTCCCTCATGAGGCTTCTTACTGGAAGCCTGGGGAAGAGAGGACTGGAGGGCAGGTGGCTGACCTGACAAGCTCTGTCTGCCCTGCAGCGAGCTTGCCTCTTCCTGCTGCTGCCCAGTGCAGGGTCCACAGGAAGAATTCAGGAACCTGCTTTATGCTGACCACTGACTTTACTGATCAATTTAAAACTGTTGTCACATGAACTTTCTTGTGATAAAGTAGCTGATTTACACAAAATAGACATAGTTTACAGTGTAAGCCTGGAGAAGGAAATGGCACCCCACTCCAGTATTCTTGCCTGGAAAATTCCCATGGATGGAAGAGCCTGGCAGGTTGCAAAGAGTCCTGGGGGTTGCAAAGAGTCAGACATGACTGAGCAACTTCACTCACTCATAGAGTAAGCCTATGTTGCAAGGCATATAATTGAACTACCTATGGACACCCAACTCTCCCAACTTCAGAAACAGAGCACTGAGCAAGTAGCTGAACGTTCCCTGGGAAATACTGTCAGCCTTATTTACATGGACAAGGGGAAAGCAGGAGGGAGCTGGGAGAGCAGAAATTTGGCTGGGACTGGAATGACCATCTGGATGCTCTCTAGGGCTTAGGCTGAGGGGTCTACAGCTTTCGGAGCTTGCTGACTTGTGGGCATCTGTCCACGTTATCTGTTAGAGCTCAGACACATCTGTTTAAAGCCCCATCATTGTCTGGCAATTGAGTCCAGTTTCCCTAACTTGGACCAACTCCCTCACAGATTCGGGCCAAGAACACTGGGGATGGATGCAGAAGAGAAACGTCCAAAGTACCTTCTTCAAGGAGCCCCACCTAGAGGGGGTATTGACAATAAATAGACCCTGACAGCATGCAATATCCTCGACAATGGAAGGTGGATAGCCATGAAGGATTCTAAAGATGGTTGGATAGCATCACCCATTCAATGGACATGAACTTGGGCAAACTCTGGGAGATAGTGATTGACAGGGAGGCCTGGAGTACTGCAGTCATGGGGTCACAAAAGAGACGACACAACTTAGCGACTGGAAAACAACAAGAAAAGTAAGACTCACTTAGCCAGTAGAGGGAAAGTTTAACAGAGAAGGGGCTTGGAGGCTGGACTTTGAAGGATGAATAGGAGCCTACCTCAAGGCCAAGGACACAGGAGGGCCATCTTAATTGGCACACAGAGCAAGTGTAATTATAAAGTTTGGGGAGCTAGGGTATGCTGTAGACAGTACTGGGGAGGAAGCCAAAAATGACTAATATATGTTGCTGTAGGGAATTGGACATATATGCAAATAACTAATTGTGGGTTTATTGTGATAGCTTGAATAAGAGTAATATAAACAGTACTTTGGAGCTATAGAAGTATAATTTTGAAGACAATGAATTTATTCTTTGTGGTGGTTGTTGTTTAGTTGCTAAGTTGCGTTTGACTCTTTTGCTGTCCCATGGACGGGGGCCCACCAGGCTCCTCCGTCCATGGGATTTCCCAGGCAAGAATACTGGAATTGGTTGCCATTTCCTTCTCCAGGGGATCTTCCCGACCCAGGGATCGAACTCACGTCTCCCGCAGTGGCAGGCGGATTTTTTTTTTTTTTTAACACTGAGCCACCTGGGACTTCTATCAAATTTGCAAAGGGAATGTAGGTGGTAATAGAGAGAAGGTGATTATGTTTAGGGTGATGGTGGATGCTGCCTTGAGGAGCGATGTTTAAGCTGGGATTGGGAAGAAGCTTCTCAAGAGCAGATCAGACAAGATGCCTAAAGATGCTGCATGGCCCGGGGCAGACTTTCCTTAAGAAATACTTCGAATCAAAGCCTGTATGTGATGGGAGAGGACACAGGGGTCCTTTTTTTCAGTCCTTTTATTTCACAGATGGAGGAACTGAGGTCCTGGGAAGAAAAGGGACTTATTCAAGGTCACTCAGCTTGTTTAGGGGCTAACAAGATACAGCTCCATACATCAATCTGCAATTTCTGGATTTTAAACAACTCTTGGATTTATAAGCACTTTGTTTTCTTTTATTAGATTTCTGTGTCATGGCTGATGCCCTTAAGGGTTTCTGTTTGTGCTTTTCCAGCTCATTAAAACATAATAACAGACTAGGGACCATTACAGTTTCAATTCCCTGAGTCAGCACTTGGCTGCCTCGTTCAGGGAAAGGCACAGGTGTGTTGGACGGCAGTAGCCAGGGTCACTCCCAGCCGGCCCCGGGGGCCGCACAAGCTGACAGCTGTGCTGACGGCTGCTCTGACAGCTGCCGGGGTCACTCTCAGAGTCCTCCTGTCACCTTGAGTGGAGTCACTCTGTCCATCCCCAGGCCGCTGTGACCTTTCTCTACAGGTGAACTTGGCATCCCACCTGTTCAGTGATGCAGCTGGAAGAGACATTTCCCCCAACGTCCCACCCAGTTTTAGTCTTCCAATCTTAAATGGCAAGAGCAGCTTAAATAATTAGCATCTTTGATGGTGGCACTTTACTTTCAAGTTCATCATCCCAAGCAGTTCCCTCTGTCTAGAAATGCTCTTCCTAACAACAGTCATATGGCTCAAACCTTGAGCTTCCCCGATGGCTCAGCGGTAAAGAATCACCTGCCGTGCAGGAGTCACAGAGAGACACAGGTTCAGTCCCTGGGTCAGGAAGATCCCTGGGAGGAGAGCACGGCAACCCAAGTATTCTTGCCTGGAGAATCCCATGGACAGAGGAGCCTGGCAGGCTATAGTCAACTAGGGTCACAGAGCGTTGGACACAGCTGAAACGATGAGCACGCACATGACTCCAACATTAGCTTCTTAAAGAGGTGCTCCCTGATCCCCATCAGCACTGCATCACAGTCCTGTGACTGTTTGTCCCTGAGAGGCCAGGGCCCACACTGTTCACTGCTGGGGACCTAACCCCAGGGGCAAAGACTGGCACACAGGCCCTGAGGAAACGCTTATGGCTCAAGCTGCGTGAAGAATGCCAGGGAGAGTCAGGAGAGAGGAGGCAGGGAAAACGGCAGGAGGGGGCGGAACCGCCTGCCTACGGTCACTCCTCCAGACTGCGCCGTTTGATAGGGCTTCACAATGGACAGTCTTCAGGAGAGAAAACTGTTGACCGCAGTTTATCCATATTCATTCCAGAAAATATTCGCCCGCCCTGACAGTGGCTAACACACTCAAGTGCTTCCTATGTGCCGCGTCCTTTCAGTGCGTGAAGATGCCCGTCCTTTGGTGGATACTGGTGGAATCCTAGTTTACAGCTCAGGAGAGGTGCCCACGGGTGTCGAGTCACTCGGCCAAGGTTGCACAGCCAGCAAGGGACTGGCACAGAGGGTGGGGACTGGAGCCTTGGGAGGCAGGTTGGGCTCTGGAGTCCACGTGCTTCACCTCTGCACTGCACTGCCTCTCCGGAAAGGGAAACCAATGGACTTGTTCACGTCATGACAGCTGGAATATGGACATGCTTAGATACAAGCCCCGGTCTGTCCAAATCTGAAGGCAGGACAGCCCAGGTAATCTTTAGCAGGCAGCGTCAGCAATTGGAATCCAGGCTACAGACCAGCAAGAATCCCCCCATGTGGCAGCTGGAGCCGACCACAAGATGAGGGCATAGAAATCTGGGGCATTAAGGGGTGTCTCTCCCCCTCCCAACCAAGTGCTCCTGCCTCTCCTAATCACAGCTCAGGTTCTAGAACAAATGCCCAGGGCCTCCCTCACGAAATGAGCCATCTGCAGATGGGGCTGAAAAGAGATAATCGGAAGAGACACTTCAGATTTTCAGAGCGGGCCAGCTGGCTCCAGCCTGCTTCCGGGCCCATCTGCGGCAGGCCACCCTCACCCCTCTGTCTCTCTCCCTGCTGACACCACGCCCTCCCCTGGCTCTGCTCTGGCCTGGGGAGCGGGGAACTCCAACCACAGGGAGGGAATCTCTGAGCAGCGAGGGCAAGGGAAGGGTTGACGGTACTCCATGAGGGTGGGGCCGCCTGAAGCACCGTAAGCAGGACACAGAGCAGGACCAGGAATCTCACGAGACTGGCAGCTCGGAGACATTCTTCCTCGTCCTCACCCCTGTCTCTTGCAGCTCCTCCAAGAGAACTCTGGAGGGACCCTGGGACACAGCAGTATGGAGGGAGGTTTACAGCACAGTGGTTTAGACAGACTTTCAAGCCAACCACTTGCTGTGTGACCTGAAAGTGATCTGATGGGCCTCACTTTGCTCATCTGTCATATGGGGATAATAACACCTGCTTTATGGAGTCTGGAGAATTGAGTCTTGGGATGTGTTTCATGTGGATAATGCTGTGTCTAGGATATACTCTGTGTTCAATCAACAGGCAAGTATTAATAGTTGCTATCGTCCTGGAAAGGGGCTTCCCTGGTGGCTCAGAGGTTAAAGCGTCTGCCTGGAATGCGGGAGACCCAGGTTCGATCCCTGGGTTAGGAAGATCCCCTGGAGAAGGAAATGGCAACCCACTCCAGTACTCTTGCCTGGAGAATCCCATGGAGGGAGGAGCCTGGTAGGCTACAGTCCATGGGGTTGCAAAGAGTCGGACACGACTGAGCGACTTTGCTTGCTATTGTCCTGGAAAGTTCCTTGTTGGAGCAGGTCATGGAAAGTTCCTGGCAGCTGGTCTACACTGGCCCAGCCTCACCCTGTGCTGAGGCAAGAGACTGGATCACAGGTACCTAGAAACTGGGCTGGGTCTGAGCAGTGTTTCCATCCCGTTAGCCTTTCCTCAGTGACTTTCCACCCCTGCTTTGTACCTCTGTTGTCCCCAATTATAGGACAGCCTCAATAACTTGATGTTGCAGCTCATGGGCTTAGCTGCCCTGAGGCATGTGGGATCTTAGTTTCCTGACCGGGGATCAAACCCTTGTCCCTGTATTGGAAGGATTCTTAACCACTGGACCACCAGGGAAGTCCTTCCCAGGGCTTCCAAAGACGCCATCCAAGTTCATTTCATGAGGACTCCATGAGGAGTCCAACAGGAACACCCCTGTTGACAGCCTCCCTGCAAACTGGGCAGCGTGGACAGCAGGACTCAGGAGGAGTATTTGCTCCTGACATGCTGGCATTTCCATCATCTGCCCAAGAACTGCTTGGGGCAGAATCTTGGGGTGGAGGAACCTGGGACACAGTGCCATAATGTAGAAGGAGCAGAAGCTGTGGGGCCAGACAGCCCTTGGGGGAGAGTCCTGAGGCCACTGCCGTTGACAGTGTGACTTTGCCTCTCAGAGTCTCAGTTTCCTCATCTGTAAAATGGGATAATGATATCAACGTGGCAGGTGACAGAGAAGATTAAACATCAGACAGGCATGGAAGATGCTCCACACACGTTGGCTCCTGAAGTAACCTCTGTCCTTTTGGAGGGCATGGTTCCCCCTTCAATCGCTCTGCCCCAAGACGGTTAGATAGCATCACCAATTCAGTGGATTTGAGCAATGAATTTGAGCAAACTCTGGGAGATAGTGGAGGACAGAGGAGCCTGGCGTGCTGCAGTCTATGGGGTCACAGAGAGTCGGACAGGACTGGGCGACTGGACAACAATCCCGAGTGGGGGGACTGGGTGCTTGGAAGCCAGCCGAGCAGATGCTGTTGACAATCGCTGAGTGGCACAGCTGCATTAACTTAAGTAACGGAGCTCAGTCTCAGCCTAATTGGTGAACCTAGGTCTGTAGACTGTTGCTTGGTGGGGCAAAGAGGAGCCTGAGTACTCTTGTTCTAAGAAGATGGGGCTGGAAGGAAAGAGATTCTGCTTCGCCTGCCAGCAACGAAGGATAATTACAGAGCTGTCAAAATAAGATGTGGAGATAGAGCCCATTCCCTGCCAGCCAGTTTCTCAAATCCCCTGGGAATCCCTGGTTTAATTAAATACCTGGTGCAAATGCTAGGCACTGGGTGTCGGCAACATGCCTGGATTAAAAATCCACCCCAGACAGGGCCCGGACGAGCACATTCCCCCTCCCCTCCCCACAGGCTCTGGGTGGTGCTGGGGAAGAGAGTGGGGACAAGAAAAAGGAGAGGAGTGGGGGGCGGGGGTGGGGGAGAGGATGACAAACAGGAAAGAAACAACCGAAGGAAGCTCCGGCTGCTGCAGAAGGGATTAAATGGAACACAGAAAGAATTTCCCAACTGGGAATCGTGCCTGCAAAGATATTTTCTCTCTTGATTAAGAAAATAAAACTCACATCCTGAGTCTGGCCACGGGTGGTGAATCTCCATTTGGGGAGGACGGCGGAGCTGCTCAGCCCTGGTTTCTAAGATGCAGCAGCTTCATGGGGCTCATTCATCAAGCCACCTTCCCCCTTCCTCGGGCCTCAGAAGCCTCTGCCCTGTCTTTGCCACGTTGGCCCCATTTTGTAGACAAGAGCCATTCTAATCCCTCTACAGAATGACTGAGCTTGGCTGCGATATTACACAAGACTTAACTGAAATCCTGAGATGACAGCTGGTAAATTAACACCGATCATATCCTGAGACTGGATAAGCCGGCGTGCAAAATGCAACTTCCTCTCAGAGGCTCCCGGGACTTTCCCATCTTTCTTAGTGGTCAACAATCCAGACCCCATTCTGGCTCACCACCTACTGATTCTAGACTGGGTGTCTCAACATAGTGGCCAAGGGACTTGATCTAGATAGCGCTTAGATATATTTTGTTGGGGACACACAGTCTTCTAAAAATTAGATACTTTTGTATGACATCTGTGTAATGAAAAATGATGACCTGGCCGCACAGGGTCACATCCCCACAGGCCTCAGTGGTCAACTGGAACCAAGGACAGGCCATGCCCTTGCAAGCATGTGACATTAGCATACGGGACTAGAGCCGGGACTGTGCGGGCAAGAGTCATAACGGGCCCTCCTGCACTGCCTGTCTGCCCTGCGCCAGGTACTGGACCAGCTGTACGATCTCACAGGAGGCTGAGCCTGCGTTCACCCTCTCACCCGTCCATCCACTCACTCAGCACCTGTTACTGAGCACTCCATCTGTTTCACATATTCTGCTAAACCTAGAGACAGAAGGTTAAGTAAGACAGACATCCCAGGTCCACCTCCTTCTCACCCTGAGTTTCCAGTCTGAGACCCTCTGACTACTTGTAAGGAATTGTAGCTGGAAATGGATCCATTATGCTGTTTCTTTCTGTATTTTTTGGCTATGCTGCACAGCTTGCAAGATCTTAGTTTCCCAACTAGGGATGGAACCCTCAGCAGTGAAAGCACGGAGTCCTAACTACTGGGCCACCAGAGAATTCCCTGTAACTGGAAATGAACTCCCTTTCAAGACAGGCCAGCCTTCCTAGGAGGTTATTCTCCCATGATGATCACTTTGCCACTGAAAAACTCAATCATTATGTGTACAAGAGATGCATTAGCCTGCTGAAGGGTACAGGTCGGGTGGAGATCTCTCCAATAGCTCACAGACAACAGAGGGGAGAGGGCATCAGGTGGAGTTAAGAAGAATGTGGACTCCATAGACCTGTATTTAAATCCTGGCTCAGTGCTACCTTGGGCAGGTTACTTAGCACCTCTGGGTCTTAGTTTTCATCACCTGTTAAATGGGGATAATGATAATTCCTACCTAATGAATTGGTTATGAGAAATAATATTTGCAAAGTGATTAAGACTCAGTAAGAGTTCTACTTAAGGATGTGTGTGTTAGTTGCTTAGTCATGTCCGACTCTGTGACCTCATGGATTGTAGCCCGTTGGGCTCCTTTGTCTGCAGAATTCTCTGGGCAAGAATCCTGGAGTGGGTAGCCATGCTCTTCTCCAGGGGATCTTCCCAACCCAGGGATCGAACCCAGGTCTCCTGCATTGCAGGCAGACTCTTTACCACCTGAGCCAAAAGGATATGATTAACAAATGCACACAAATTCTGAGACAGGGGTGCAGACCATGTGAGTTCCAAGCATCCTTCCCTGATCAGGGTTGTAGGAATCATCTGGAAAACAGAGCTGTCCCTCACAGGGCTGCTTGTATTATACAGGACGTTCTGGACAAGGGTGTTGGACCCAGTACTGGGCCACACGAGGGACTCATCCAGGTTTTCTTTCTTCATCTCTCCCTCTGGCACACACTGGCAGCTTCATGCTTCGGTGTGTGGCCTCAGCACACCCTTGGGAAGAGTTCCCTGCATAACAAACAGCCCGGAGCTGAAGATGATGTCATTCGCTGGGAGCTCTCCAGGGCCAGCTGGTTTTCCGAGGAGGGAGGGAGGTAGGAGGGAGGGAAAGATTGCATCTCACCAGTCTGAGATGCTGGTGCGCTAACCCTGCTCCTTGTTAGCACCAGCCCTAGCCTGGATCACTCCTGACTGCCTCTCTGGTCCACTTAGTCCCTTCTGCAATTCTTTCCCCACACAGCTGAGCTTTGAAAAGCGTCAACGGGAACTTGCTATTCCTACTTAAAACCATCCAGCAGCATCCCTGCTGCCCTTAGAATAAAACTCCCTGGTAAGGCCCAGAAGGCCCTGCGCGACCTGGCCATTGCTCTCCTTTTGACATCTGCTTCCAGCATGCCCCCTCTCATTTACTGTGGTCCAACCACGACTGTCTTCCTTTTCTTCTCTCTGCCTGGCCTGGAGTGGCCTTCCGTCTTCTCTCAGATGTTTACACATCTGACCCCTTTCTGTTCAGGTAGCTTGAGCACAAAGGCCGCCTCTGCAAGGAGTCCTCCCGGATTTTGCCGTCAAAGAGCTCTCCAGTCTCCCAGTACCACCTGCCCACGTCCGCCGTGTTGTTTCCTTTGTAGCACTTATCACTGCTCCCACTCATCTCGCGGCTTTGTTGCCTTGATTGGCATCCGCCCCCACCCCCTACTAGTATGGCAACTAACCGCAAGACCATGAGAACAGCACTTGGTTTTGCTCTTTTTGGCTCAGCTGTGCACCCTCAGTCCCTAGCACAGTGCATGGTGCTCAGATGACTCAATAAAAATTCGTGAAATCAATGTGTGGATGAATGGGTTCATTCCTTTCAGAGGTCAAGAGATGTGTCCTGGTCCCTCCCAGGGACTGATAGAGCACTGAGACCTGTGACAAATGGCTCTAATTTTAATACCTTCCTAAAGGCTATGAGATGGCAGAGTCCTTGATCTATAGCACCAAGAACTGAGTCTCCCTCCAGCCCACCCAGACCTCACCATGAGCAGGCACACAAAACCACCTACATGCACACGTGTGTGCACATGCATATGTACACACACACACACTTTGTGCAAATAAGTGAAACTGTGTGGATGGAGGAAAAGAGAATGGATTACCAACCTGGTGAAAAGAAAATCTGGGCAACACAGATCACAGAAGAAGCCGTGTGAGCTTCTGCATCGCGGCCGCCCCATGGTGCACGTACCCGCTCTCTGATGTTCTACACTGCGTGGGGTCGAGAATGGACTGCGAGTCCAGACACGGTATGTACCTCCAAGCAGCGCCTCCCACCCAGCATGGACAGACAACAACATGACCTTGCACGTGGCAAAGGCCACACGGACACAGGCAGAAAGCGTTGCAGGAGGTCAGGCAAAGGAACATTCCAGTCTATTCCAGGGCTAAGGGCGATGCAAAGCCCCAGAGAGGCTCTGACTGTGGAGCTGAAGGATAAGTGTGTGTTTTGTCTGTGTTTTGCTAAAAGACAAGAAAGAGAACAGACAAGTAAGGAGAGGATCGTGAAAAAGGCATGGATGTGTCCATGTACGTGGAGTGACGGGGTGCGGTGGGTTGAGTGTGGTTGAGCTGAGGATACACGATGAGAGGGGAAGAGATACGGCTGGGGAGAGAAGCTGTGGAGAGTCTTTAATCCCCGCTAACGCACCCAGATGTCTAGAGCATAGACCTTGGGGAAACTCCAGAGCCTGTTTGACAAAGGAGAACTGTGGTCAGTCTTAAACTGTAGGAAGATTACACTAGCACAATGCGGGGTAGGGATTGGAAGAATGTGAGTTAGAGGCAGCGAAATGAGATAAGGTGGTCACTAAGAGAGGACTAGGGCCTATTCCAGCAAAATGGAATTTTAGAGAGAAATGAGAGGATGGATTTAAGTGTAACTTAATAAGTAGACTCACAGTTCTTGGTGACCAACTAAATGCAGTGTTGAGTGAAAGGAAAGAGTTGAAGATTCCTACTACCGTCATCATCATCACCACCATCATCAGCATCACTATCACTGTCACTACCATCTCCACTACCGTCATCAGAATCACCACTGCTACCATCATTATCATCCAACATCACCACCACCACCATCGTTACCACGGTCATCACTGGCTTTGTCATCATTATAACCATCATCACACTCATCACCACCATTGTCATGACAACCATCCCCATCATCGTCATCAACACCACCACCACCACGATATGCGTCACCATCACCACCACCGTCATTCCAGTTAACATTTACGGGACTTGGCTGGGCTTCAGACACTGTTGCAGAGCTTAACTTAGGAGGGATCTTCAGATCCACCAGAGATTCCAAAAGCCTTAAAGTGACCTACTTCTTAGTGTCTTTCCCAAGCTTCCTTTCCTAGGTAAATTCTGCTATTCCAGAAATGAATGTATTTGGATTTACTTTTTCTTATGGTTCACTTGAGTAGTGCAATTACATCAGTAGGTTTTGTAGCCTCCAGACTGGGTGCAAATAGCCGGGCTAACTGCCAGGCTCACGGGCCTATTCCATAACTTGAGGAGCATTTAGGTTTCTAACCACTCACTTTTCCTTTCTTAATGCCTCCCATGACAGGCCACTACTACCAGAAGCCCCACAAGACAGAAACCATGTCTGTTCTGTTCATCACAGTATACTCACAGTGGAAGGTATAGTGGGCATTCAATAAGAATTTGCTGAATAACTGTTATTTATCTCTATAAACCACTTCTCAGTGTTCATTGAGGGTTGACAAATTTCTGTGACAGAAGTGAATTCTATCTTAAAAAAGGAATTATCACTGTTCCAAGTTTCTTATATTTCTGTAGTTAAATATGACTTGAAAACATTGAATCAAACAAAATTAAACAGTTTTTTAAATAGCAGGACTTCTCTGAGTCGTGAATATTCTATTGTATGTTGTGAATCTCTAGGAGAAAGCTCATTATATAACATTCCTTTAGTTCATTTCAGTTTAGTCGCTCAGTCATATCCGATTCTTTGCGACCCCATGGACTGCAGCACGCCAGGCTTCCCTGTCCATCACCAACTCCTGAAGCTTGCTCAAACTCATGTCCATTGAGACGGTGATGCCATCCAACCGTCTCATCCTTTGTTGTCCCCTTTTCCTCCCTCCTTCAACCTTTCCCAGCATCCAGTGAGTTAGTCACATCAGGTGGCCAGAGTATTGGAGTTTCAGCTTCGGCATCAGTCCTTCCAGTGAATATTCAGGACTGGCTTCCTTTGGGGTGGACTGGTTGGATCTCCTTGCAGTTCAAGGGACTCTCAAGAGTCTTGTCCAATGCCATGGTTCAAAATCATCAATTCTTTGGCACTCAGCTGTCTTTATAGTCCACCTCTCACATCCATACATGACCACTGGAAAAACCATAGCTTTGACTAGATGGACCTTTTCTGGTAAAGTAATGTCTCTGTTTTTTAATATGCTGTCTAGGTTGGTCCTAGCTTTTCTTCCAAGGAGCAAGGATCTTTTAATTTCATGGCTGCAGTCACCATCTGCAGTGATTTTGGAGTTCAAGAAAAGAAAGTTTCTCACTGTTTCCATTGTCTCCCCATCTATTTGCCATAAAGCGATGGGACCAGATGCCATGATCTTAGTTTTCTGAATGTTGAGTTTTAAGCCAACTTTTTCACTCTCACTTTCTTCAAGAGGTTCTTTAGTTCTTCTTTGCTTTCTGCCATAAGGGTGGTGTCATCTGCCTATCTGAGGTTGACATTTCTCCCAACCATCTTGATTCCAGCTCGTGTTTCATCCAGCCAGGCATTTTTCATGATGTACTTGGCATATAAGTTAAATAAGCAGGGTGACAATATACAGCCTTGACGTACTCCTTTTCCTATTTGGAACCAGTCTGTTGTTCCATGTCCAGTTCTAACTGTTGCTTCCTGACCTGCATACAGGTTTCTCAAGAGGCAGGTCAGGTGGTCTGGTACTGCCATCTTTCAGAATTTTCCACAGTTTATTGTGATCCACACAGTCAAAGGCTTTGGCATAGTCAATAAAGCAGAAATAGATGTTTTTCTGGAAATCTCTTGCTTTCTTGATGATCCAGTGGATGTAGGGAATTTGATCACTGGTTCCTCTGCCTTTTCTAAAACCAGCTTGAAAATCTGGAAGTTCACGGTTCATGTACTGTTGAAGCCTGGCTTGGAGAGTTTTGAGCATTACTTTGCTAGCATGTGAGATGAGGGCCATTGTGTGGTAGTTTGAACAGTCTTTTGCATTGCCTTTCTTTGGGATTGGAATGAAAATTGACCTTTTCCAGTCCTGTGGCCACTGCTGAGTTTTCCAAATTTACTGGCATATTGAATGCAGCACTTTTACAGCATCATCTTTTAGGATTTGAAAAAGCTCAACTGGAACTCCATCACCTCCACTAGCTTTGTTCGTAGCAATGCTTCCTAAGGCCCACTTGACTTCACATTCCAGGATGTCTGGCTATAGGTGAGTGATCACACCATTGTGATTATCTGGGTCATGAAGATCTTTTTTGTATAGTTCTTCTGTGTATTCTTGCCATCTCTCCTTAATATCTTCTGCTTCTGTTAGGTCCATACCATTTCTGTCCTTATTTAAAGATCCTTTCCATGACCTAATGTTTCAAGGAACACACTTTTGGAAATACTGGATTTAAATCAAGTGTTCAGTGATTTCATCAGCAGTAAAGCAGCTATCATTACAGTTTTTCTTCATTACATTCTTAACATAGTTGAGAGATGATCCATTTTATCAATTAGTTGCAGGAATGTCAGTTCCTTATACCAGAGGAAGTTCTCTTAGCCAAGAACATCATTATGGTCTAAGGTTGGAACTAAAATCTTTTTGTATTAAAAAGAACTCAGGGAATCAAAAGGTCTGAGTTATGGCAAATAATTTTTCAGGTCATGTGAGAATTTGTTTCATTAGCTTCTGACAACAGACCTCTGACTTGGGGTAGAGACAGCAGGGCTTACGGAAGGCCAGCAGGAACACCAGTGCTCACACTGACCACGAGTTCCCTAGAGTGCTGCCTGGCTTCGCTAGTCCAGCTCCTTCCGGAGGTCCCAGCATCAGGATCCTCTCGTCTAAAGAGGGACGGGATGATATAGCCTGGAGCAACCATGAAATTAGTGACTCTGAAAGCAGATTTACTGCCTTTAAATAATGATTCATAAAGAATTAGTTACACATTCAGAGGTCACTCATAGCCATGGCAAAGCTTGCTTGGAAGCCAGTAGGTAAACCAAGCGGGTAAAGCCTCCCCACTTAAATCTGAGATCTCAAAGGGTTACACCTTTAATGTAAAGGTGAATGAGAAATAAGTTCACACAGAAAATCTGCCTGACCCGACTTTGATGCTAAGGGGCAAAGTGGAGAAGGGAGGTGACTCATGTTTCTAGAGAATTTGTAACCATATGCTTTCAATCACTTGGGTTTGTGGTCTGAGAAATCTTAAGTAGAAATTTTAATTTGAAATGGTTTAGGGTTGGTATTTCTCCTAGGTGACTGTAAGAGACAAGCACAGTCCTTTCTGGAGAAGTGAAATTTTAACTTATTCCTCAAAAAATTCTCAAAGATAAATTCCAAGGGAAAGTCACTGTCAAAAACTGCAAAACACAGAAGAATATAAGGCACTATAATAGAGAACAAGCAGAAACAACAGATATCAAAATCAGATCAGCAAAGTTTCAGATATTAGAATTTTCATCAGACACAGAATATGAGATGGCAATGTTCACATGTGTAAAAAAATAAGAGAGGCTTGAAAATATGAGTAAATATTAAGATACTATAAAATGTCTTAGGAAATTTGAGAAAGACTAATATAGAACATCTAGAAGTTAAAAACATATTTTAAATTAAAATGTAATAAACTCAATGGATGGTTACGGATAAGTTAAAGAGCAAATGAGAAACAACTGAAGAGAGAACTAGTAAACAATTAGGTAGATATAAATAAAGGTATCTAGAATGTAGGCTAGAAAGACGATGGAAAAAATGAAAGATGTTAAAAGATGTGGGGGATAGAGTGAGAAGATCTAACACAGAGTAGTTGCTTACAACTATCTGGAGAGTAAACAGTTCAGTTAGAAAGTTCAGTTCTAAAAGTGCAGGACACATCACAGTCTATGACAGAGAAATACTAAAAGCAATCCGAGAGAAAAGTTAGACCACTTACAAATAAAGAGCAATTAGACTAACAGCTATCTTCTCAACAATGGAAGCCAAAATGTAATGAAGTAGTATTTCTGGTGAGCCAAGAGAAAAATAATTGGCCACCTGCATGCACACCAGAGAAATTATGTTTCAAGAATGAAAGAAAAAGAAAAAAAAAAAAAGAACAAGCAAACAAGAGATATTTTTGGACAAATAAAAACTGAAGGTTTAACCATCAACAGATTCTCACCAAAGCACATTCTTAAAGTTGTTTGCATAGTCAGAAAGAAACTAACCCAGACAGGTGGTCTGAGGAATACTAAGCAAATATTTGATCTAAACTAATATTTACTATGTAAATTAATAATAATAGTGTTTAATTTGTTGACTTAAAAAGATAAATTACTTCTTTTAAGTAGGAAGTAGTATATCATGGCAGGCCAACTTTCCCAGGGCAAGAACTAGAAAGGGGAAAAAAAGCTGCAAAAGTAGAAAATTTGAAGATATCAAAGAGCTGTGGAAAAGAGAAGTAAGTGGACCTAAATTGCAGAAAAGGAAGAGCTCTTCCTACATAGGCTGATAATTACTGATAGCTTTCTTCCCTGGGGGCATTTGTGATTCTGGATGTTAACTGAAGCTTAGCTTTGGTCCAACAGAGCCGGACACGACTGAAGTGACTTAGTAGCAGCAGCAGCAGCAACAGCAGCGTTGGTCCAAGCAGAGGCTGAATGCTATGGGAAATGGAATCTAGCAGAGTTGTAATGATGGCCTGGCATGACAGACTAGGAACAACAGAAGTCAGAGATGTAAGGCTGATTTTCTCTACGGGACCTTGCTCAGTGCTGAGCCAGCACAGGTAACATGGAAGCTGGGGAGGAAAACTGGAATGAAAATCTCTTACGATCGCATGACACTTAAGAGACAGAGTCCACGAGGCGGAGAGGACCTGACATGAAGGCCTGACGGTTATCCCCCTCTGCGGAACGAGAACACAGAATCAGCGGGGCTCTTACTTGACAGTCACACTCAAGGAACAAGGACAAACCAGAGATGGTGGATTTAGTCTGTCAAAACCTGCAACCCACTACCGTTGCGGTTCAGTCACTAAATCGTGCCCAACTCTTTAACAGCCTCATGGACTGTAGCCCACCAGGCTTTTCTGTCCATGGGAGTTTCCAGGCAAGATTCCACTTGCTCCTCCAGGGCATCTTCCTGATCCAGGGATCAAACATGTGTCTCCCGCATTGGCAGGAGGATTCTCTACTACGGAGTCACCAGGGAAGCCTGGTTAACCCATCAATGACCCATCTCAATTTCCAACTGGGCTGAGAGACTCAGCCTTTTACCCTGTTCCCTGACGGAGGAAAGGAAGGAGCTTCTTTGATAGAACAAATCATCCAGAGCCTCCACCTTTCTTTAACACACAATGTCCAGTATACAGTCACTATTGTAAGATATGTGAAGAGGCAGGAAGAGGAAGAGAAAAGGAAGCAAACAATAGAAACAGATTCATAGGTGATCTGGATACTGTAGTCAGATAAAAACACTATGATTACAGGATTAGAGATGATAAAGGAAGTGATGGGCGCAATGGAGGAAAACATGAGCCTTCTAAAGTCTACTATCCTTCAGCAGTTACCTGGAATCAAGAGACAAGCACTAACTTACTAGATGGGCTCAACAGCAGACAACACACAATGGATGATGGGATCAGTTACTGAAAGACAGAAACGATGGGAAACAGCCAAACTAAACAGGTGCTTCTCGCAGAGTGTAAGTGCCATGCGGGTCATGTTGAAGTCCAATATACACATTTTTGGAGTCCCAAAATTATCTTTGTAAAGATAATAAGCAAGGGTTTCCAAGCTTATGAAACACACTAACTCACTGATGCAAGAAGCCCAGTGAACGCCTCCCAAAGAATTAACACGCACACAAAATCACACCTACACACTTCACAGTCAAACTCTTAAAAACCAAAGACAAAGAGAAATTTTCCAAAGCAGTCAGTCACAGAGAAAAAAAGACAAATTATCTTCAAAGAAACATGAATGAGTCTGTTAGCTAACTTTTCAATAAAAATGGGTGAACTTTAGAAAACATTCTTAAAATGCTGAAATTTTAAAAATAACCAAGTACTCCTAGTATGATATGAACAACAACAACAACAAATACTGAAAAAAAGGAACAAAATAAAGATATTTTCAGGCAAATGGAAATTAAAAATCAACAAAAATGTAGTTTCATCAGATAAGCACTAGGGCATATACCAAAGAAATGAAAGGAAAATGATTTCTGCCAGAGACACAAAATTGTATGAAGGAATGAAGAACACTACAAAGGAAATATTTAAGTTACTTAAAAAATCACAATATAAAAATCACAACATAGAGACTTCCCCAGTGGTCCGGTAGTTAAAAGACTCCACGCTCTCAATGCAGGATGCCTGGTTTGATTCCTGGTCAGGAATCTGGATCACACATGATGCAGCTAAGACTGACAGAGGCAAATAAATTTTTTTAAAAGTCACAATATATATCATATGCAGAGGTGAAAATTTTAACAACAATAGCACAACAAGCAAGAAGGGAATAATGGAACTCTGGTTGTAAAGTTCTTGCATTGTTCAGGAAGCAGCAAAACTCCTAATCTAACCCGGGAGCTGACTGTGGCTCGGACCACAAACTCCTTCTTGCCAAATTCACACTGAAATTGAAGAAACTGGAGGAAACCACTAGACCATTCAGGTATGACCTAAATCAAATCCCTTATGATTATACAGTGGAAGTGAGAAATAGATTTAAGGGACTAGATCTGATAGACAGAGTGCCTGATGAACTATGGATGGAAATTCGTGACACTGTACAGGAGACAGGGATCAAGACCATCCCCAAGGAAAAGAAATGCAAAAAAGCAAAATGGCTGTCTGAGGAGGGCTTACAAATAGCTGTGTCAAGAAGAGATGAGAAAAGCAAAGAAGAAAAGGAAAGATATACCCATTTGAATGCAGAGTTCCAAAGAATAGCAAGGAGAGATAAGAAAGCCTTCCTCAGCGATCAGTGCAAAGAAATAGAGGAAAACAGAATGGGAAAGACTAGAGATCTCTTCAAGAAAATTAGAGATACCAAGGGAACATTTCATGCAAAGATGGGCTCAATAAAGGACAGAAATGGTAGGGACCTAACTGAAGCAGAAGATATTAAGAAGAGGCGGCAAGAATACACAGAAAAACTGTACAAAAAAAGATCTTCATGACCCAGATAATCACGATGGTGTGATCACTCACCTACAGCCAGACATCCTGGAATGTGAAGTCAAGTGGGCCTTAGGAAGCATCACTTTGAACAAAGCTAGTGGAGGTGATAGAATTTCAGTTGAGCTATTTCAAATCCTGAAAGATGATGCTGTGAAAGTGCTGCACTCAATATGCCAACAAAGTTGGAAAACTCAGCAGTGGCCACAGGACTGGAAAAGGTCAATTTTCATTCCAATCCCTAAGAAAGGCAATGCCAAAGAATGCTCAAGCTACCGCACAATTGCACTCATCTCACACGCTAGTAAAGTAATGCTCAAAATTCTCCAAGCCAGGCTTCAGCAATACGTGAACCATGAACTTCCAGATGTTCAAGCTGGTTTTAGAAAAGGCAGGAAAACCAGAGATCAAATTGCCAACATTCACTGGATCATCGAAAAAGCAAGAGATTTCCAGAAAAACATCTACTTCTGCTTTACTGACTATGTCAAAGCCTCTGACTGTGTGGATCACAATAAACAGTGGAAAATTCTGAAAGAGATGGGAATACCAGACCACCTGACATGCCTCTTGAGAAACCTGTATGCAGGTCAGGAAGCAACAGTTAGAACTGGACATGGAACAACAGATTGGTTCCAAATAGGAAAAGGAGTATGTCGAGGCTGTATACTATCACCCTGCTTATTTAACTTCTATGCAGAGTACACCATGAGAAATGCTGGGCTGGAGGAAGCACAAGCTAGAATCAAGATTGCTTGGAGAAATGTCAATAACCTCAGATATGCAGATGATACCTCCCTTGTGGCAGAAAGTGAAGAAGAACTAAAGAGCCTCTTGATGAAAGTGAAAGAGGAGACTGAAAAAGTTGGCTTAAAGCTCAACATTCAGAAAACTAAGATCATGGCATCTGGTCCCATCACGTCATGGCAAATAGATGGGGAAACCGTGGAAACAGTGGCTGACTTTATTTTTCTGGGCTTCAAAATCACTGCAGATGGTGATTGCAGCCATGAAATTAAAAGACGCTTACTCCTTGGAAGGAAAGTTATGACCAACCTAGATAGCATATTAAAAAGCAGAGACATTACTTTGCCAACAAAGGTCTGTCTAGTCAAGGCTATGGTTTTTCCAGTGATCATGTATGGATGTGAGAGCAGGACTATAAAGAAAGCTGAGCACCAAAGAATTGATGCTTTTGAACTGTGGTGTTGGAGAAGACTCTTGAGAGTCCCTGGGACTGCAAGGAGATTCAACCAGTCCATCCTAAAGGAGATCAGCCCTGGGTGTTCATTGGAAGGACTGATGTTGAAGCTGAAACTCTAATATTTTGGCCACCTGATGCGAAGAGCTGACTCATTTGAAAAGACCCTGATGCTGGAAAAGATTGAGGGCAAGAGGAGAAGGGGATGACAGAGGATGAGATGGTTGGATGGCATCACCGACTCGATGGACACGGATTTGGGTGGACTCGGGAATTGGTAATGGACAGAAAGGCCTGGCACGCTGTGGTTCATGGGGTCACTAAGAGTCTCGGACACGACTGAGCGACTGAATTGAACTGAAACTGTTGCAGGCTAAGGATGTACAGTGAAACTTCTAGAATAACCACTGGAAAATAATTATAGAATGTAAAACAAAAGTCATTGCAAGAAAAATATAAAATAATAAAAATATTTGTTTAATTTCCAAAAAAGACAGGATGAAATGACAAATATAAAACAAGTAGCAAGGTGGTAGAATTAAACCCAACTATATCAGTAGTGTATTAAATATCAGTTCAGTTCAGTTCAGTTCAGTCGCTTAGTCGTGTCCGACTCTTTGCAATCCCGTGAATTGCAGCACGCCAGGCCTCCCTGTCTATCACCTCAAATGGACTCAAAATCATAAGATAGAACTAAAATAATGAATAAAAGCATTTAAGCCTGAAAGAAGGTGTTGGAAGGGTGAAATTTTCTCTCTATCCTGCCTGAGTTATTCAGTGCTCTTTGCGACCCCATGGACTGCAGTCCGCCAGGCTCCTCTGTCCATGGGGATTCTCCAGGCAAGAATATTGCAGTGGGTTGCTGTGCCCTCCTCCAGATGATCTTCCCAACCCAGGGATCGAACCCAGGTCTCCCGCATTGCAAGTGGACTCTTTACCTTCTGAACCACCAGGGAAGCCCTTGAGTTATTTTAGCTGATCCGTTAATGAAATTGACAAAAGACAGATTGACAGGAAAAAAACAAAACTCACATGCATGGCAACCCCCTAGAAATGAGACCCCCAAAGTGACCAAGGCAGGCTAGGTTACAGATCAGTTTTAGGCAAAAAACAATTATTTTCAAAGAGTTAGCAGAACAAAGGTGTCTGTGCATAGGGTAACAGACTAATGAAGAAGTAATGAGATTGGTTTACACAGCTTTCTTAGCCTTGAATTCCCCAACTCTGGTGATAAGAATGTTTTCCAGCCTCCTAATATGGGGAGGATACGTTCAAATGGGAGATTTATTTCTTGCTTTCATGGGGAAAGAGGTGGGTTAAAGTGTTGGGGTTATTTTTTAATATCTTTATTTTTCACCAGCCATTTCCCAAATAACTTTTATGCGGAAGAATTAACGGCACATTTTGGGGGAGCCTGCTCTGAATCCCAACAGAGGTAATTGAGTCCAAACATTATAAAAGTATAATGTCATTATTCATAAGAGTAAAGATATTAATATCAGTGAGATTCAGACCTTGTTAAGCGTGCATGTTTAAATATCTAGAATACCCACTCAAAAAAATCAATCTAGTGAGCTCTCTATTCTGAGTTCCTTTAGAAATCTTTGTCAGTTTCTCTGATTTTGACAATTATTATTGTACAGTTACAAGATTTAGGAGAAAAGTAAAACTCCTCCTAACCTGAAAATATTTACTGATGAGCTGGCTGCTTTCCAATGAAGTATTACTCTCCACAGACACCATTTTCTATCTTTACTCATCTCATCCACGTCTTTGTTGGTTTTCTTCAGCTTGTTGCTTCTAGTATCAGAAAACGCAATGGAGAAAAAGGACAATTCTCTAAACAGAGCCAGATTTCAGAAAGTTAGCCAGAGTGGTTGGATGACTGCTCCAATCACATTTAAACTAAAAATGAAGAAGTGGCAGAACTGAACTAGTTAATGATCAAAGCAGAGAAAACAGACAAAGATGCCAGATGTTTCAGAAGAAAATTTCATCATCTAATGATTGGAAGATACTCTTGGGAAAACTGATAAATCTCTAAAATATCTTCACAAATGCCTCTATTATCACGCTGTGAAAATCAAACACAAAATGAAGAATGTTTTGTGCTCAGACATGATTATCTCTAAAAATTTCATCCCCCCCTAAAAAAAAATCAACCCTTGAGAATTCCTATTTTTAATGAAAAAACATTAGCACATTTGACAATATAACCTACATTTTGCTAACAGGAGATAAGAAAGGCTTGTTTTCAAGCTCTCAGTTTTAGTTTTTTAAAGTATGGCCCCCATTCAAACCTTTTTCCTTTACCATTTATAATGGATATTTTGACCCTTGTTTTAAGAAGACTCTCTTAAGTGGTATTTTACTGGTATCAATTATCCTTAGAGAAGTGAAGCGTGCTTATGTCTGCTTTCTTTGACCTGAGAAGCATCTTTCTGTGTGTTTATATTTGCGTGTACGTCTTAGTTTCTTCTCCACACCAGATTGAGTCCTGACACCTTTCTGCATTTTGATAGCTGCTATGAGTCAGACAGTTACTAAGTACCTCTCACGTAATCCTTCCAGCAACTCCGAGACACCTTAGATTTAGAAGCTGAGGTCTGGAGAGCTTAAGTGATGAACTCGCCCAGTGCCACACAGGGAGTTTATGACTCAGTCCAGTCCTCCAGTGTGTCTGACTTGCAAACCAAGCTTTTAATTTCAATGCTACTCTTCCTTATCCATCTTTCTCTTCCCAGACATCATCACGGAGCCTGCCACATAGTGAATGCTAGCATGTCTGAGTTGTGACTTCACTTGAGTCCCTGGTTCAGTGTGATATGGATGAATAACTATTATGACCCGTGTTCAGTTTGACTTTTGGGTGTATGGCTAGGAGCCCAGGTGCTACAAATCTGTAGATGGGGATGCCTCTTTGGAACGAGCGCTGACAGTGGAGCATCTTTTCCCCATCTGGCTTTATAGATGAGACTACATTATGGGGATGGGAGAGCTGAAAGGGAGCCAGCAGGTCCTGAGCTCCCACAACGTGCCAGGTGTTGTCTGAGGTGTTTCCGGTGTGTTCTCTGAATCTCCTAAGAGGCCTGCAAGAGGTGTCACAGTCTCACTTTGGGAGATGCACAAACTCACCCTCAGAGAGGGGAGGGCCCTCGCCGAGGCAGAATGGACTACAAGCGGCGGAGGCAAGGTTCACGCTGCCCCACCGCAGACCTCTCTGCCTCTTTACGATGCTACTTCATCATCATTGTCTGGAGCATCCAAGCGAGGTCAGAAAGAGGAGGAGAGAGGGGAGCTTTGCTGGGTGGTTCTGCCATTGCTGAGAAGAAGGACGACAAGGTGCTCAGTTACCTGGGTGGCCAGAGGCAGAGGTGTCAGGAACAGGGCTTGCTGGGGACGAGTATTAACTAACCCGGCCCACATTTCTGGGGCAACACTCAGAGCACCATTCATTCAGTCAAGAAAGGGGAATCCCTCCCAGTGGGGCTAATGGAGACAACAGCACCTGCCATCCAGAACTGACTCAAAGCCGGGGGAGCTCAGATAGAAGGCTCATAGTCAAGGAACTGAGGAGCAATTGCAATGGACTCAGGAGGGCCAGGATGAGACCGGACCAGTCCAAAAGGACTGCCTCAGGCCTGGCACACAGCTGGAGAGGCCATGGGGCCCTGTGGAGCCTTAGGGCACGTGCAGTGTAGAGCCTAATGCAGAATGGGGCCTCAGCGGTCAGCCTTCTCCCACCGCCCGCCCACATCCAGCCCATGTTAGAGATGGGAAACAGATCCCCAGAGAGGGGAGGGACTAGCCCCAAGTCACACAGCCAAGATGATCAAGCTTATGGGTTTTTTAACTGTGTGATTCCATTTATTTAAATCTCAAATTTAATGCAATATTTTAAAAATGTGTTACCTAGGGCTATGTCCATAAATGGGAAAATTAACAAGAATAAAAAGAGGAAAACAGAGGGGCAAGGGAGTGGAAAGACGATTGATATTAGTATATTCTAGTTTTCAGCTGTACTTTGTTTGTACAGCTCTTCCCACCAATATCTCATAGCTGGGGAACCTGGGGCTCATTAGGAAGTCGCTCACCTAAGGTCACCCTATGAGATTACCCCTAAATCTCCATTCTACAGACGGGGTCACTGAAGCGGAGATGACACATCCCAGCGCAGAATAACAGGGTGAACAGAATCAGATCTGTTCTCTTCTGCTCACCTTTGGGTGTGGCCACCAGGACCTTTTCCACCAGGGACAGCAAGTGCTTGGGGCTCTTATCCTGCTGACGGCACACTTCAGCCCTGTTGCCTGCCCATTGAGCCGGGGTCTTGTTTGTTCATTTGCTTGTTTTTTGGCCATGCTACACGGCACATGGGATCTGAGTTCCCGAACCAGGGACCAAACCCACATCCCAGCAATGGAAGCACAGAGTCTTAACCACTGGACCACCTGAGAATTCCCAGGAGGGTTCTTTTTTTACCCCAGCTTCTGCAGTTGGAGGAGGGTTTGCTTGAATAAAGAGCACTCCTTCAGGCAGGCAAGGGAACGTGGTAAATTTGCCAGTGTTTCTGATCTTTCAGATGCTTCAGGGCCCTGCCAGGATGGGGTGAGGGGTCACTATCGAGATCTCGTGACTGAGCAAGGGGCACTGCTCAGCATTCTCAACCTCTCTCGACTCTGCTCTGCCAAGGGAGGGGGAGTCCTCCTCACGTGGGGGGCTCTGTGAACTCTCCACTGTCACTCGGGAAGGGCCCTGGTTGCTGTATAATTGTGGATAGTCCACTTTCCCTGGGATCCACGCAGCAGTCCTGGGCTGTCGCTGTGATAACTCGTGACCTGGAAGCTGTGTGAGGAATGGGGATTCATTTTCTATTTGCCAATCCCAGGGGGGCCCGGCTCGAGCAGCCTCTTCCTGCTACCTCTACATAAACCCTTAGAGACTTTTGCAGAGTGAAGCGGGTGTGGCTTCTGGACAGGCGTACCCTCCGGGAAACCCATCTGGTCTCTGCAGGAGAGGGGCTAGGGAGCCATGCCCCAGTAAGGCTCCTGGGCTCATTTCCTTGCCTAAAAATCTTAGTTTTTCTCACATCGGTTTATCACTCCCCAGCATAGAGCCTTTCCACGGCTTCCCTTTGCACCTGGAGTGGAGTCCACCCTCTTGGCCATGCTCCCGAAGACCTCCCTGAAGCCTTCCTCCACACCTCGCTCTCTGTGGCTTCTGCCAACACAGGCTCTTCCTGTGGCTGGCGGCTCCTTCTCAGCCTTCTGGGCTCAGCAGAACTGCCCCACTCATATTTCTGACCGTTCTAGCCAAAGTGGCCCCTGCCTCCACCAGGTGTCTCATCTCATCGGTCCACTTTATTTTTCCAATAGTGCTTTCATGCGTGCTAAATCCCTTCAACCGTGTCCAACTTTTTGCGACCCTGTGGACTGTAGCCCGCCAGGCTCCTCTGTCCATGGGATTCTCCAGGCAAGAATACAGGAATGGGTTGCCATGCCCTCCTCCAGGGCATCTTCCTGACCCAGGGACTGAACCCGTGTCTCTTAAGTCTCCTGCACTGGCAGGCAGGGTCTTTCCCACTAGCGCCTCCTGGGAAGCCCCCGTGGTGCTTACCCCAACTTCAATGCATTTTGTGAGTGTGTCTGCCTGCTGCCTTGTCACTCCCACTAGACTTCAAGGCCCAGGACAGCACGGGCCTGGTTGGCCTGCTCTCCGCTGTCCTAGCACCTGGCATAGCACAGGCACCCAGCAAGTAACTTGTTAAGGAGCAGGTGCCAAGTGTGCAGCCCAGCCATCTCTACAGGTGCATCTTCTGAACCCAGATCTCTCCATTCTCAGGGCAATTAAGCTGCATATCAAGAACACAGGGTGAGTAAAAATTTATCCTCCCCAGTGACTTCACGCCTGAGCTGAAATAAGAAGAGACTGACTTTTTAAATAGTAGTAATAGTAGTGATTGTCTCTCAGTCTGGATTCTGGCTTCAGTGGCCCCACCAGCCGGCTGTTTGGACATGCCCTGTTCACTTTCCCTCTCTGGGCCTGTGACCTCTCGTTACAATGAGGCTCCCAACACATGCTGCTTCCCCTTTTAGATCCCGGGGGAATCTCTCCCCACTCCCCACCCAGGAAAACTCAGTTATGTGTGAACTGACTGTGACTCGTAGCTGACAGTCCAAAGCTATGGCAACAGTCCAGGAGAGGCAGGAGGCTAGCCTGGGCCCGGGAGGCTGAGGAGGAGGGGAAAGGAAGTGAGAGAGCCGAGGGTTATTTTGGAGATCATGATCGCAGATCCTGCAAGTTGTATACGGATGCTGTTCAAGGCTGGGAGGAGAACGTGTGAAACCAGGGAAGGAGGGACAGGAAGGCAGCCCAGAGCCCTGGGGCCAGTCACTGCTTAGTGGGTCCCCCTAGAGGGTAACCCAACGAAGGAAGCCCAAATTGGATTCACTGAACAATACAGGTTCACTGAGTGGCTGTGTGAGCGCCAGACGCTTGCCTTAGGGACCACGTGGTGAGGAGGGGTCCTCTCTCTGGGCATGTGGAAAGACAGGTGCCCTCTGCTGGAGCACCGAGCATGCTGTGATTGCTGCTTCAAGCTGTCTCCTCTGTGGATGGAGAGCTTCTGAGCAGGGCCTGGGCAGCATTTACGTACCTTCTATGCCAAGGACATGGCTTGGTGCACAGGAGACTTCTGGGATGAGGACTGGAGGACACACCATGTACGTCATGGGACATGAGCAGTGCTTGGGGGCCGCCTAGTGTCCCCCCTCACCTCCTCAACTCCCCTCACTCAGCAGCAACCTTGACTCACTGCAAGCCTGAACCTTTCACTCTGAGCTGAAGCCTTGACTCTAATTATATTTCACATCCTCAAAGTAACAGTGAGTTTCCTCCCGGCTGCCTAGGCTCCAGGCAGAGAAGGAGAGAAGTGGGAAGTGACAGAGGGCCCTGGAGGCAGGCTTGGGATGGGGAGGGCCTGAGGAGTGAAGGAGGAGGAGCTGCCTGGGTGCAGAGACCCTTCCTGTGGGCCTGACCTGGCAAGGTTCAAGGTCAAGGTGATCAGGAGAACAGGGGCATCAGGCTGTGAAGAAGGTACTGCCTTAGGGGGACTGTCAGTTCAGTCGCTCAGTCCTATCCGACTCTGCGACCCCATGAATCACAGCACGCCAGGCCTCCCTGTCCATCACTCCTGGAGTTTACCCAAACTCACTCCATCGAGTCGGTGATGCCATCCAACCATCTCATCCTCTGTCGTCCCCTTCTAATGACAATCAGAATAGAATAGAATAGTTACGCATCTCGTGCATCTACTATGTCAGGCTCTGCGGGCTTCATCAAGTCACCCTGCTTGATTATGAGCCCGACTGCAGACTGATGTGTTCCCAGGGTGGCTGAGGAGGACGTGTCCACCAGAGAACGAGCCTTCGGAGTCTGCACTGCGTGTGCTCAGAGGCTCCCCTGCCCACGCTGGGGGCAGGGGTGCAGAATAGTTAGAACCCTGGCTGAGAACAGTTCCTGGAGCCTCGGTTTCCTCATCTGGAAGACAGGAAGAACCATAGTCGCTTCCTCCCGGGGCTGTCTGAGAGCTTAGGTGAGGCTGTGAGGTTTCAGGGTGTAGCATACAGCTGCACTCAGCTGTGGGGAGTCTTCTTGCTTGAAATGCCTAAAGGGCAATGGAGCCAGGTCTGTGGCCGCAGGGACAGCCGCTTCAGTCAGGGTCTCAGCAGGATACAAAGGCCCACTCAGATTGGGTAAACTGAGGCAGTGTAACAAAGGGACTGTTGGCAGTGGTGATGGTGGGGTGTGGGGAGACTGTGGACGGTGCCAACCTCTGGGCCGGGAACAGTGGGTGCCTTTAGCATGCCAATCCCAAGAATAAAGGAAGCTGTCAAAACCTAGAGACAGAAAGATCTGGGTGCAGAGGGCGGTCTGAGAGAGACCCGGTCCTTTGTCGAGGGGCCGAGCGCCTCACTACAGTCCCACGTGACGGAGCTCAGGGGGTAGGTCCCTTGAAGTCACTCGCCTCCCACCGCGTCTCCTGCTGGTGACTCCACCTAGAACAGCCAGGACTTCCCTGGGGGTCCGCTGGTTAAGAATCCGCCTGCCAATGCAGGGGCACAGGTGTGACCCCTGGTCCCGGAAGACCCTACATGCCACAGGGCAGCTAAGTCCACACGCTACAGTTCCTGAGCCCGCACGCCTAGAGCCCATGCTCCGCAGCAAGAAAAGCCCCAGGCACCGTAACAGAGTAGCCCAGTTCCCTGCAACCAGAGAAAGTCCACGCGCAGCAGTGAAGACTCAGAACATCCCCCAAAACACATAAATAAAAATGAGAACAGTCAGAAGCCAGAGGCAGGGCCTCGTTGATGGGGCCTCCCAGGTCAGCCTCCTGGCACACAGGAAGGAGGAGGCAGAAACAGAGCCTGTCCAGCTCAAGGGTGAGTGTGAGCAGGAAAAGGGGAAGCAGACAGCTACGCAGGCCCATGTTACAGATGGAGAAGCTGAGGCTCAGTGGGGAGACCAAATGATGGGCCCAGAATCACAGAAGATGGACTACCTGACTCCCTCATTCATGCTCTTAACCATTATTCCCTGTGGTTCCGCCCATCACTATCCTGAGTTGGGTGTTAGTTTCCTTATTTACACATCTTCAGACAGGTAAAGTGACTGCCCAAGGTCACATAGCAGAGTCCAGATGGTAGAAGCCAGGCCTGGGGGCCCCAGTGCCAGGCTGCTTTCATCATTCAGCATGATCTGGCCTTGGCAGGAGAGAAGGTTCTAGAAGCTCTGTTTAGATCAGGGCCGCAACCTCTCTGAGCCACCAGCCTGAAGGGCCAAAGGATGGTGGTGAGGGTGTGTGTCCGGGGAGAGCTGGCTGTTGCCCCGTATCTCTCTGTGAAGCCCCATCCTGGTGAAGCTCCAGGGTGCAATCTCTCCACAGAGATGATTCTTCCAGCGCAGAGCTTCATAGGCACGACTCTCTTCTTAATTCATCTCCCCTAACACCTGGGGGACATGTCTTGCCACCCTGCGTCCCTCCTTTCCTGTCCTTCCCCCACCCAGCCCCCCAGCAGCAGCTTTTCTAGACTTCTGAGCGGGTTTTCTTTGACTGTGCTCTCTGCACCAGGCAGATAATACATAAGGCTGTTTGCCAAGGTCATCTTTAACTCTGCGGCACTGCGGGTGAGGGAGTGAGGGAGACTTAAATCACAGGGTAGCCCCGCTTTCCTTACAGTCTCAGCAGGGGTGCGGGTGGGAGAGGCGGGGCTCTGATCCCTCTCCTCCCCTCACTCTAGCTTGACTGGTGGGCCTGGGCTGGCAGCTGGGAAATGTTTGCATTCCACTATTTCGCCCTTGGGGAGGACAGAGAGAGAAAGGAAGGTCAGAGGAGGAGAGGGTGATTTTGATGATAGTAGGGAAAAGGTTGTGGGCCACAGTCTGAACAGAAAATGGTCAGCTCCTGGAGAAGATGGGACAGAATTTGGACTTATTACTAAGGTCGAGATATGGCCTAGTTGCTAATAATACACCCATTCTACTGATGGGAAAACTGAGGTCTAGAGAAAGAAAGGTGGTGTCCAAGGTCACAGATAGTAGCAATCAGTGGAATGAGGCAGCAAACCATATCTGCCCAGGGCTAATGGAAACAGCTCCCAGGTTAGGACCCAGGAGTCCTCAGTTCCAATCCGAGCTCTGACTTGCTGTGTGAGCCTGAGCAAGTTGCTGCCGCTCTCTGGGTTTCAAAGTTTGATGATTTTATTTTTATTCAGCACCTTCCAGAGCTTCCCAGGTGGTGCTAATGGTAAAGAATCTGCCTGCCAATGCAGGAGATGTAAAAGAGGGTTTGATCCTGGGTGTGGAAGAGCCCCTGGAGGAGGGCATGGCAAGCCACTTCAGTATGCTTGCCTGGAGAGTCCTGTGGACAGAGGAGCCTGGTGGGCTAGAGTCCATAGGGCTGCACAGAGCGAGACACAAAGTGACTTAGCAGGCAGCACCTACCGTGTGGGAAGCCCTGGGATGCTGCAAGGAACAAACACAGTCCTGCCTTTATGGAGCTAATATTCGGGAGGAGACTCAGCAGAGACAATCCTCGAGACAGCCATCGAAGACGGATATTACGAATGCTGTTTCACAGATGAGAACACTGAGCTTCGTCTCTACACTGATGGGACTGCAGGAGATGACTCCTCCGAGGACTCTTTCCACCTCCATGTTCTTCTGACAGAGAGAAGCAGGGCTCAGGCCCCATGAGGCTGCACATCTGCCATATTTAAAAGTTTATTTATTTGGTCTGGAGATGACTGATCAGATGTTTTTTTTTTTTTTCAAAAGTAGATTTACCCTCTTAATTATGTTTGAGGTAGATTTACAATGGTATTAATTTTCACTCCCTGAATAAACACGGGAGGCGAGTGTTTGCTTAAGGAAAGGCCTCAAGAAGCAAGAGAGGCAAGGGGTGGGGGTGGACAGGCTGGGACTTTAGCATTTCCTGCAGGTTTTCAGAGGCTGAGCATTCACCCAAGGAGAACAACTGGGGTAGGAGGTGCCAGATTTACAAAAGTTGGGGACAAAGTAGGAGGGGGCCTCTGGAGGTGGTCCCCTCCCCTCTTTTCTCTGGTCCTTTATCAACAGGAGCTGAGAGCTCATTGCACACCTACTAAGCGTTGCTGGGGAAGCAGAGGGATGTATAACCCTGTTTCCTGGTGCCATGGTCTAAATGTTTGTGTCCCTTGAAAATTCATATGTTGAAACCTAACCCCCAATGTGATGGTATTAGGAGATGGGGCATGTGGTGGGAGATTAGGTCATGAGGATGTGATCTTGATGAATGGGATTAGTGGCCTGATAAAAGAGGCCAAAGAATTGATGCTTTTGAACTGTGGTGCAGGAAATTATCTTGAGAGTCTCTGGGACAGCAAGGAGATCAAACCAGTCAACCCTGAAGGAAATCAACCCTGAATATTCATTGGAAGGACTGATGCTGAAGTTCCAATACTTTGGCCACCTGATGCAAAGAGCCAACTCATTAGAAAAGACACTAATGCTGGGAAAGATTGAGGGCAGGAGAAGGGGACGACAGAGAATGAGATGGTTGGATGGCATCACCGACTCAATGGACATGAGTTTAAGCAAATTCTGGGAGATGGTGAGGACAGGGAAGCGTGGCGTGCTGCAGCCCATGGGGTCACAAAGAGTCGGACATGACTGAGTCACTGAACAGTGGTAAAAATTCACCCGCCAGCACAGAAGATGCAGGCTCAATCCCTGGATCGGGAAGATCCCTTGGAGAAGGAAATGGAAACCCACTCCAGTATTCTTGCCTGGGGAATCCCATGGACAGAGGGGCCTGGTGGGCTACATACAGTCCATGGGGTCACCAACAGTCAGACACAAGTGAGCAGCTGAGCACACACAGGAGAGACCCCGGAGGGCTCTCTTGCCCCTTCCCCACCTTGAGGACACAGCAAGAAGACAGATGCTTATGAGCTGGTGAAGCAGGAAGTGGGTTGTCACCGGTCACTGAATCTGCCAGGACCTTGATCTTGGACTTGCCAGCCTCCAGAACTGTAAGAAGTGAATGTTTGTTGTTTACAAACGTTTGTTAGAGCAGCCAGAATGAAGACACCCATCTTCTGGCTTTTTCTAGTCCACGAAAGCTGCCAGCCTTTCGTTGTGGCCTCTAGTACAGAGTAACAACATTGAAGAAAGCTCATATCTTCCTTCCTCTTCCCCCACCCAAGGGCACCCTATCATGTTCCACCGAGTTATGAGGCTAGTGATCAAGGAGAACTTTCTGTTCCTACCTCCCCTCCAGAGGTTTCCAAGGACAGGTGTTGTTGTTGTTTAGTTGCTAAGTTCTGTCAGACCCTTTGCAACCCCGTGGACTATAGCCCACCAGGCTCCTTTGTCCATGGGACTTCCCAGGAAAGAATACTGGAGTGGGTTGCCATTTCCTTCTCCAGGGGATCTTCCTGACTCAGGGATCCGGCCCAGGGATCCAACCCATGTCTCCTGCATTGGCAGGTGGATTCTTTATCACTGAGTCACCTGGGAAGCCCAAGGACAGGAGCTAACCCAATTTGCATCCTCCGAGACAGAGCCTGGCAGTGTCCCCTGCTCCAGACCTCCCCCAGGCGGCTGGCATGGTGAGGGGACCGCAACCTCCACCGACTGAGTCAGAGACAGCAGAGTCTGCAGTCACGGGATGATTTAGCAGCTAACGAGAAAAAACAAACAATGGGAGCAGTCCCCACGGTGGGGGAAACATGTTCATCAGGTTCTCTCTGAGAACCGAGGCAGCCAGCACAGGCCACTGTGCACAGGAGGCGCCCTGGCTGCTAATGACCCTGGGCCTGGAGGCAGCGGCCACAGCCGAGACCTGCGAGGTCCCACCTGTTACCCTGCAGGTTCGTATCCCCCAGGCCTCACCTCTGGGCAGGGCAGCCAGAGCTGTCTGGAGCTTCAATGGGGCAGAGTCTGACTGCAGAGTGAGGCCGGGGTAACCTTGAACCAATGAATAAACGACTGCCTAGGAAAACCACAGCCAGCCTGCCCAGTCCAGCCCATCGCCTTCCTGCCCATGCTCCCTGCTGGAACCAAGGCATGTTCATCAGGGGTGTTACTTATCAGAGGTGTTGGTTGTGCCCATTTTGTAATCAGGAGACTTGCACTGGCAGAGGGGATGTGACTTCCCAAGGGTCGCAATCTAAAAGATGAAATCTGGACTTTGTGCAGGCAGGTCTTGGGACTCAAAGCTCTGTCTGTCAAACTTGAATCCGAGTCACTCCTTGTTCATGTCTTCCCCACATATACTGCCCCCATTCTAGAGATGAGGAAAGTGAGGCTCAGAGGTGTTGAGTGATTCATCTGATACCACTCAGCTAGGAAATTACAGAGCCAAATTCTAGGCACTGTGCCAAGTGTTGGGCATATTAGGAAGTGGAGCCAGTGGTTACAGCTCTCCGCTCACACTGCCGGGTGGGACTGCAAACGCTAGCAGTGTGGCCTTGGGCAAGCTACCCGACCCTCTCTGCAAATAGTATTTCCCGTGCAGGATTAAGAAATAGTGTAGGTAGGACTGTGCCGAGCTCACCAGAAACTCTCCATAAATGTTGGCTGGTTTTAACCCTTGTTCCACTATGCCTGGGGCTTCCCTGGTGGCTCAGACGGTAAAGAATCTGCCTGCTATGCCAGAGATCTGGGTTTGACCCCTGGGTTGGGAAGATCCCCTGGAGAAGGGAATGGCTACCCAGGCCAGCATTCTTGCCTGGAGAATCTCATGGACAGAGGGACCTGGTGGGCTACAGTCCGTGGGACGGCAGAGTCAGACGCGACTGAGCAGCTAACACGTGCTTCCACTATGCCTGGTTCTGGAAATGCAGAGATGAGGCAGCTGCTCCCTTACCCTCTCTGAGCTCTCTGAGTCTGTTGCGTTCGTTCTCTTCTTATTCTCAACACCCAGAGACCCCTCCCCAGGTCGGGGTGCAGGCAGAGTGATCTACACTGATGCCTCCTAGAAAGCAGACAACAAAGAAGACCCTGCTTGACTTCTGAGTCCCGAAACAGACTCTGGCGACTGCAGGCAAAGGCCTAACTGTGCTCAGAGGAAAGGCTTTGATTCTGTGGACTCTCTGAATTCCAGAAACCCAGAGCTGTGAAGGACACCTGAAAAAAATGGCAGATCTGGAAGGCTACCTGCTCTGTCAGAGGAAGCTGGGCCTGACCGCCCTCTCCCCTGCCCTGTATCTAAAATTTGCCTGAACTGGGGTGAAGAGGAGGAGAACGACCAAGGGGGAAGAAGACGAGGCGTTCGCTGCTGGTCACCTGCAAGGGACTATGACTCCCTCCAGCTGAGTCCCTAAGGTGGGCTTGAAAGCAGAGGGCAGCCACACAGACTTGGGGCCTGCGATCTGGACACCGAGATGGTCTCACGGGGCATCCTGGATAATGAGTCTGGGAGTGTGGGTCAGAGGACCTTATCCTACAAAGCTCACCATCTCCTGTGACTGAGAAAGAGAGACAGAGAGAGAGCATGAACTGGACTCAAAGAGGCTTTGAGGCTCAGATACAGAGAAGACCTCAGGGATATGCATGGACCTGTGACCTGAAGTGAGGCACGTCAAGGACGTCAAGTGGATGCCAGCACAGACAGACGACTAGAGACCAAATGCCACCGCTCTGCCCCATGCCTCAGCACTCCTGCCTGCCAGCAATGGCAAAAACTTTCTGACATGAAAATGCAATTCCAGAGAAGACAGAGGAAAACCTAAATGGATCAGAATTTTGTTTCTTTCATTTGGCAGAATGAAGGCTTGAGCTGAAATTAAGCTTAGTTACTGAATAATAATGAAAGCAACATATTTTGCAAATCCAAATTTGTGTTCTGAACTGACTGCAAGCTATAAGCATGAAAAAGTTTTAAAATGAAGTACTGATCTCTAAAGATTTATTTAGGTCAGTGTAAGGACTAGAAAGGATGAGGGTCAAGGAAGGCTTCCTAGAGGAGGTAACCCAGGAACTGGGTTTTGAAGATCATAAAGGAGTTGACCAGATGGGTAAGGATGACAGTGGGGAGGTTGTTCCAGGCTTGGGCATTGCCTGTGCACAGGCTTGGCAGAGAGAGAGGGCTGCCCTGTTGAGGGAGTCGAGAGTGGCCTGCAGCCAGGTGACCATGGGAAATAACGTGAGCTGGGTCTGGAAAGATGTGGGGCCAGGACTTGATGATTTCAGAGGCCGTGCTGGCTGCTTCAAGGGCCTGTATCCCCCGAGGTGGGGGACTAGGGCTTCTGCAGAGCCTCACACATTTCAGCCTGCCTGGGCTGAGTCAGATATAAAAACAGCAAACTACATTCCTTTCATGCTGCACTGTGGGTTAAAGGAACCAATCCTGTTTCTTCAACAAAGCAAATTATTAAAATGTGCTCATTAGGAACAGGAGCGGCATAACAAAGCTTGCTAATTATGAGTTGTGAAGCTCCCGGTACCATAGAACTGATATTATCAAAGATAGGAATAATAGTTAGTCTGGACTTGCCAGGAGAGGACTGATCTCATTATTTCATGAAGTCAAAGTCGATATTTATGTAACATTCACAGTTTCGCCTGAGGACACATGAACACCATCTCACTGGTGATCCTCAGGCTGCCAGCTTCAAGGAAACCTGTGGAAGCTAAGTGTCAGGAACACAGGATCCTAGGTCCTGGCCCAGACCGCCAGGTTCCGGATTTGCATTTTAACAACACTCTTGGGTGATCTGTGAGCACAAAAGTGTGAATGTACTAAAGCAGAAGGAGAAAGCTTCCAAAGACCCATCAGCTTAACAATTCTCCTCTTTAATTTTCTACAGATGCCGCCTTGTTCTCGCCTGATCCCACTGACAGTCCAGAGCCCACGCTGCCTTCAGAAGAGGGTTAAGTCTTAAACCCACATACTCTGTCCTACAGAAATGCATCTATCAGGCAAAGCTCTAGGTTGCAAACTACTAGTATCCACTCTAGTTGGTTAACACAGAGAAAGAAGTTATTAGAAGATATTTGGGAATTCAGAGAATCTCCAAGAGGTCAAGGTGTTCGGTTTGGAAGCCATTCTAGCTGGACAACGTTCCAGGCCTCTTTAGGAGAAACCCTGCCCATTTTCCCATCGCTCAACACAGGCACCATGGCCACACGAGGGAGATGACCCCAGAACCACTGCCTCCACTAAGGCTTGTCTCTGCTGCCACTCTTGCCAAAAATGGATTCCATACTTCTAGGTGGACCTCTTCCAAACAAAGCTTCACGGGGGTCACTCTGCTATCTTAGCCCTAGATGCAAGGGGAGCAGGAAGTCTGAGTGTGAGTTCCCACTGAGGGTCAGGAGAATTTCTAATGTCAGGAATTAAATGGAGGAAAAGTGCTCAGTAGATACCTGGAAGCCACAAACTGCTGAACCAAGCCTGTGGGCAGCTCTCTGGACATGAGAGGCAGAGGCTGTGAGAGAGGCAGGCAGCCCCACCCTTGTCCTGGAAACCCAGTTACATAACACTCTAGCCTTTGGTCAAGTCATTTCCTCAGCTTGAGGCCCAGTTTCCTCACCTATGAAATGAGAAAAGTGCAGGAATTCCCTGGCCGTCCAGTGGTTAGGACTCTGAGCTTCAACTTCAGGGGGCTTGGGTTCGATCACTGGTCAGATCCCACATGCCATGTGGGTGGCCCAAAAAGGGAGAAATGAGAAGAGCAGTATCGGTAGCATCATTAGGAGGATGAAAAGGAGCGGTTTGCAAAGCCCCCAATGTAGTACCTGACGTGCGCTCTTATTAACATAATACTCGTCACCACCAAACACAGTCCCATCCCAGAGTCCTGGTAACCTTCTGTGCTTTGCTTTCATTCGCATTGCCACCTAAACAATCAACAAATATCTCATGAACAATGAGGACCTATATGTGACAGGCGCTGTACTGGGTGCTGGAATGGTAAATGAGAGAGATGGTCTCCGCTCTCCAAAAGCTGGCCATCCAGCAGAAATAAATATGCCTACAGCATTATGCAAGGGGCTGGTGACTATGGCAGTGTAAAAAGGAGACTCAGCATTAATCCCCAAGAAAACCATTCAGAGGAGACAACATTCAAGGATAGCTTTGCCAAAGGAGAAAAGATGGGAAGGAGGGCATTTAAAGTCTATAGACCAACAAGAACCAAGGCACAGAAGAGGAGAGTTACGAGGCACTCTTGGGGAAGACTTTAAGACTGGTGACTAAGAGTCTACACTCTGGAGTCAGGCTGTCTAATGTGAGTTCAAACCTCAACGCAGCCATTCATAAGCTCTAACCCTGGACAACTTTGTTATTCTACCTTGTAAATCTATGGTTTGTGTGTATGTGTACTCAGTTGCTCAGTCATGTCCAGCTCTTTGCGACCCCATTAGGGTTCTTTGTAGCCCACTAGGCTCCTTTATCTGTGAGATTTTCCAGGCAAGAAGACTAGAGTGGGTTGCCATTTCCTCCTTCAGGGAATGTTCCCAACCCAGGAATCGAACCCATGTCTCCTGCATTGCAGGCAGATTCTTTACTGATGAGCCACCAGGGAAGCTCCACACTCTTGGACACTTGTTTCCAATTATCTTGCAGACACCTGAGGCAGATGGGCTAGGTTTTCTGCAACTCCTGCTATGCCCCAGCACTGGACAGAACACTTCTTGTGAATTCTTCATGCCGGCTGTGCAGAGTGGCCCGTTCTACAGATAAGGAAGGCCACCCACCTAGCAAACACCCCAGCAGAACTGAATTCTGGTGTACAGCTCTTTGCACGGGCCCACAGGGTGTTGGGAGGGTCTAACAGGCCTTTGAAACAGCTGTCCTGCTGCTCAGAGGCTGCTTGCAGCTCCCTCCTGAGAAAAGGGCCTGCTGACTGGGGCAGCAGAGGATGGTGGTAAGGAGGCAGCCTCTGGTTCCCGAACAGCTGGGAGGCAGGCTGAGCCCCAGCAGCCTGGGTGGGATGGCTACCGAGATGCAGACTCCCCCCAGGGCAGGCCCCGGGCAGAACTGCTATTGCAGTCAATCCCCGAAGCTCCAAGGTGAGCTCAGGGAGCCTTCCCAAATCCTCCAGCTCACAGATACCACTGCACTGTGCCACCTTCTCGATGTGCAGTGAAAGATAAAAATAAAATGCCCCCTTTGGAACCATCGCATCTATACATACAGGACGATAATTGTTTTTGAAAACTATTAAGATGAAATTTGCCACTCGAACAAATGCTACATGGCATTAGATGACATCGTTACTCTTAAAACAAAGGTGTTTTATTTATTTATTTACTTGATGTTCTCGCTGTTACTAAGAGCCCAAGGACAGGCAGAGAAAGCTGCAGCTGTCTTACGATGTGCGTGCTGGGGACGGGGGTGTGAGTGTGTAAGCACGTGTGTAAACCTCCAGCTCAGTGATCCTCCCACATCTCTAGGCCTCCAAGGAGAGCCCTTCAAGTCTGCACTTTCGCAGAACAACTAGTGACCACCTGCCGTGGGTCTTTGGACCATCCCTGAACAGCCTGAAAGGCCAATGTCAGACTCATCTCCAGGTTCTGCCTTGTCTCTGACCTCGGCAGGGATCTCATACAGGGTCCCTCAGGTCATTCATAGCCTTATTTTATGAGTTATGGGCTCATTGAGATTCCAGGAGGAAAATGACCTCCCCAGAGGACTACAGAAGCCACAGGACTAGGATCAGAATTCCACTCCCAGGTCTTTCGGATGCCGTGATCACACAGCTCTCCCGGCCTAGCACCCCTGCCCCCTCAGTCTAATTCAGCCCAGCAAACACACACACATTCAGTTGCCTCAACTCTCCTTTGTAATACGGCAGAATGTTAGCAGGCAAGGAACTGAACACATAGCTTTATTTACCTCCTGCCCAACATCAACCCACTCCAGTACTCTCGTCTGGAGAATGCCATGGGCAGAGGAACCTGGCGGGCTACATACAGTCCATGGGGTCGCAAAGAGTCGGACATGACTGAGCGGCTAACACTTTCACTTTCTTTCAGTGTCAAGTGCTGCAGGTTGAAGATGCTTTGACTCAGACCTTGAAGCCTCATGGTCTGGTGTTTCATGCTGGGCTCCTGGTAACGGTGACCTGAAACCTGGAGAAGGGTCTTCGCATCCAGCTTTGGGATGTAGGAGAGGTATAGGAAGGCTTCCTGGAGGAGATGTTGTGCATGCCAAGTTCCAGAGGACAGGCAGTGCTGGTCAGATGAAGGGTGTGGGTGCAAGGCTGGACAGAAGTGTTCTGAGCAGTGAGGATGGGATGAAAGCCACCGACACTGTCTTGTCTTCTCCTCCTACATGCCACCTCCTGGGTTTCATTTGTGACTCTCCAATTCCAACAAATCTGCAAGGCCCAGAAAGACAGATCCTCAATTGGAGGGGCATGCTCTGGGCTCAGCAGACACTTGATATGCAAGAGGAGGAAAGAGCCTCTCCACCCTCAGCCCCATGCCCTGTCTTTGACCATGTCTCTTGCCTGCATGGACCACCCCCCTCTTCAATATGTGCTGCCACACAGGGGCTGCAGACTAAGGGTGTGCAAACTTCACAGTCACAACGACTGACTTTTACAAACGAGGAAGCTGATGTGACAGGAGCTCAGCAAGTCCACACAGCTGGAAGGTGAAAGAGCCGGATTTGGAGCCCAGTGGTAGGTGAAAAGGCTTCCGAATGGTGGTGCCAGAGAAGACTTTTGAGAGTCCCTTGGACAGCAAGGAGAACAAACCAGTTAATTCTAAAGAAAATCAACCTGAATATTCATTGGAAGGACTGATGCTGAAGCTGAAGTTCCAATACTTTGGCCATCTGATGGAAGAACTGACTCATTGGAAAAGACCCTGATGCCGGGAAAGATGGAAAGCAAACAGAGAGGAGGGCGGCAGAGAATGAGATGGTTAGATAGCAGCACCGACTCGATGGACATGAGTTTAAGCAAACTCTGGGAGATAGCGAAGAACAGGGAAGCCCGGAGCACTGCAGTCCATGGGTCATAGAGTCAGACACAACTTAGCGACTGAAAAACCGCAGTAGGGGCAAGTGCCTGATGAGCCAGGGCAGACACTGGGAGCCAGCAACGGGAGGCTCGGCAGGACTGAGCTGGGGCCTGGCACTGGGAAGAAATTCCAAGGATGGTTGTAAGATGGAACTGCACGGAGTCTGGAGACGAGTCCGCCCCAGGAGAGCAGCCCAGCTGGCTCTAGCGTTCTGGACGGTGGCACTGTCTCCCTGGCGACTGTCAGATGTGAGGCTTCTGAGCATGGGACAGGAACTAACCATCACCCCTTGCCAAGGGGAACGCCAGAGACACAATCACTGGAATTAATGCCTTCACCCAGGAGACCCTGGGGAATCAGATGGCTCGCCCCTCCCCCTCCCGCCCCAGGAGAAGCTTCCAGAGCACTCCTGCCTCTGCTCAGTTGCCCAGGAAAGGGGCCTGTCACCACGTCTGGCTGGCTTGCAAAACTGCAGTCTGAGTCAGAGACACATGGCAGCAAAAGTCAAGGCTCCTGAATTAACTCAAAAAACTGCCAATCGGCGAAACTCTGTCTAGGGTTTTCATGGAGGTCTTCCTTTCTCTGTCATCCAGAAAGGAATGCACGTTGATGACATGCAGAGATGGGTGAGCTGCGGACAGTGTTGGTCATTCCCCTGTTAGACTTTGTTAAGTCTCAGGCACTATGTGGGGCATTTACACCTTCATCCTCACAACACCCCCTGGGGGATTTTGATCCCTCATTTTACAGAAGAGCAAACTGAGGCGCAGGAAGGTTGAGTCACTTGCCCAAGATTATTCAGCTGGTAAGTGCTGGACGCTCAGTCATGTCCAACTCTGCAATTCCATGGACTGTAGCCCTCAAGGCTCCTCTGTCCATGGAACTCTCTAGGCAAGAATACTGAAGTGGGTTGCCATTCCCTTCTCCAAGGGATCTTCCCCACTCAGGGATCAAACCCAAGTCTCTTGCAGGCAGATTCTTTACCATCTGAGCCACCAGGGAAGCCAAAGCTCCCCAAGCTTTGGATAGAAGCCCCACTTGCCCCCCACCCCACCACTAACTGCACCAGCCATCAGATGCCCCTTCATTCATTCCATCTGGAACAAAACCAAGTTGCAACTTTCTTCTCCCCTACCCCCATGCACTTCTCAGGGGACTGTGTAGGGAAGAGATTCCTCTGGCGAGCCCTTGGAGAGCTCAGAGCATGTGACTGTTCAGAGGGGGCTGTCCGACTCCACGCTCGGTGGGCTAGGCCTCTGAATACAGAGCTCCAGGCTTAGTTCAGCAGTCAGGCGCCTCAGGTGGCAAGGCCTCGGCCCCTTTGCCTCTCAGGACCTCAGTTTCCCACTCTGGAAAATGAAGATGTGGACCAGTTTAAATCTTTTTTCGGGGCGGGGGGAGATTTGCTGTGTTCTGAGTATCCACCTTGGGACATGCAGCAAACGTTCAATAAAAGAGCTACTGTGCACAAATTCAGTTCTGAGGGCTCCACATGAGTTGTTCCACTGACCCCTCCCGATGACCCCAAGGGATAGGTTCTTTTGGTACTATTATTTCTATGTTGTAGATGGGAAGAAAGAACACTTGGGACAAGTGACTTGCCCAAGGTTGCCCGGTCACCCGGTGATGGAGTCCGGATTCAAACCTTAGTCCAGCTTCAGAGCCCAGGGTGCTCATCCTTCCACTCCACACACACTTTCAGGCACAGCCAAGCCACACTGAGAAACCAGAGGAAGTGCACTGCGGCCTCCAGTAGAGCTGGCTGTCATGAGTGTGGCCGGAGACGCAGTGCAGGCGTGTGGGAGAGGCCCTGAGCAGAGTGTGAAGGAGTAAGACTGGCTCTCAGGGTGCTGGGAAACCACTGAAGGGCGCTGAGCATGGGAAGGTGGGTCAGATTCACATTGAGAGAGATGGATTCAGAAGCAGTGGGGAGGATGGTTTCAAGGGAGTGAGGATGGAGGCAGGGAGGCCAGTGAGGAGGCCCTGAGAAGGAAGCCAGAGATGACCCTGGGTGGGGGCCGGAGGACAGGAAGAATATAAGAGCCACGACTGCTCTAAAAATGGCACAACCTGGCCTCAGCTGACCTGCAGGTGACGGGGAGAAGGAGAAGGTTAGAGGATTTTTGCGTTTCTGGTTGGGAGTCTGGGGTGCTGCTGACCGAGAAGAGAATAGGGCTGAGCTGCAGACTAGGGTAAAGTGGAGTGGAGCTCAGTTTGGAGCGTGGTGAGTGGCCGTAGACATCCGAAGGAGATGCCCAACATGACTTGGAGATGCACGGCTGAAGCTCAGAGGGGGACGTGGGTGCTGAAGTACTTGGCACTGACAGTGTTTGTAGGGGCGATGGGCTCTCCCAGGCAGGGAGAACACAAAAGAGCTTAGGGTAGAACCTTGGGACCCCTCCTGGAAGGCGGTGGGCAGAGAAGAGTGAAGTCATCAGCTCCCGAGTTCTGTAGGCTTTGCATTTGCCAAGTCCCGGCCCTGCCAGCTAGGATTCTCAGGAGGCCAAGTGATTACCCTTTTCTTTCAAACTCAGCCCTGAGAAGCAGGAACCGGTCACAGTCCCAAAACTCTGCCTCTCTGCTCTGGCACCAGCCCAGGGTTCTCCAGCAGGCTCTGAATCGTGTAATTACCCATGCAGTAATTATGCCTGGCAGAAGGCTTCAGCTTTCCTGGGAGAGGGTGTCCCAGAGCATCACCTAGAAATCCAGTCAGCATCAGTCTGCTCCAAGGATGCTCACCACAGCCCGCTGCACTCCTCGGCTGCAGTCCCTGGCCCAGAGGAGACCTCTTGGGCAGGAGCAGGTGAGCGCCTGCTGGTCTGGTGGGGCCTCTGTCTGCATCAGTCGGTTTGGCTTCCTGGAGGCACATAGCCCCGTCCTCGAGTACTCTTCTGCTGTCTCCCATGGCCCTATTTATGACCTGGGGGTGGGGAAAACCTATCAACTCAGAGCAAGCAGCTAATCAGTTTACTCAGTAGCCTCAGGTCTTCTGATGTAATTATAATTCCTACTAAGGCACTGGTGAGTGTCAGACTTATTTCAACAGCCACTGCAGACACGATAATCAAAGCACCGAGATTCCTTTGTTCCAAATCCTATACAGATGAGGCTCACAAGGTTTGCTTTGGAGGGAAAACTAGGCACGGGCTTGTTTTTTTTCCCCCTTCTCTCTCTCTCACTTCCTCTCCTTTCTGCTTCTTTCCATACTGAGATCAGGAAGAAGCTGCCAGAATGTCACGGCTGGAAACAGCCCCAGGCCTATGGGTTTGCAAATGTGGCTCTCATATGCTCATGGGCCAGCCAAAGATGCCTCGTGATGAGGCAGGAGTGGCTCCCAGGGGAGGCTGCTGGCTGCCTCCCAGAGACCTCACAAGGTGGCATTTACCTTGGCGAATTCCCCAGCCTCTGGCCCCCAGCCTTGGAGGTTCAGAAACCTGCTTTTGCTGGCACACCCAGAAGGGACCCATCTGTCGGGAGAACACTCCCATTAACCCAGATCATGAGACCAAAATGTAAAGCACCCTGAGAAAAGGAACTGCCTTGCAAAACAGGACTGCAGAAGCTGCTGTGACCAGTACTGTCTCTCCCTAGCAGCAGAGCTGCCTGGGGAGGGACGTTATAATAATAAAGCTTCCTGGTGGATCTAGAATCATCTGGAGAAGGCTTAATGGCATCAGACACGGGCTGTCTGCTGCGTCCTTTCCCCAGGAGGGAGAGAGGTAACAGCAGGACCACACAGGCCGTGTCCCTGGGTAGGGCAGGGATTCCCTGGGCAGGTTTGCTTTGGACCCTGCCAACTGACCTCTGGTTGGTGAGCTGCCTTTCTCGATGCCTAAGATGACTAAATAGCATCTGGACTCAGGCTCGCTCCCCAGGCAGGACCCCGCCCAGCTGACTGGGTGCTCACCCCTGAATTCCTGTCTGCGGCGGGCCTGTCCGTGGTCTTCACCCTGCCTCCATCTCGTTCTTCCCCAAGAGTAAAAAGTTGCTGGTGGGCCAGCCAGGGACCACATTTTCTGCCTCTCTCCCCAACCCCACCTCTCTGCCACATCTGGGTGGGATTAAGAGCAAGCTCTCCCCGGTGAAATCAGTGTGTAAGAGATGCTAGCCATGGCTGGGTCCCAGTGGTTAAGAAACAGTGTGCTATCTCTACCCCTTCACCTAGATGTACAGGAGGCCCTGGGGTTAGTGGAGTGACAAGACGGAAGGAAGCTGAGTCCCTAAGTGACCGCATGGAAGAAAGTTAGTGGCCCACCAGGAACACCCACACTAAACAATTTCAGGAAGGGTAAACTTCTACACGTTAAGCCATTGAAATATTGGGGCCTATTTGTTACAGCAGCAAGCATCACACTCCAGAATAAATTTTCTATTCTAATCCTGCCTCCTAGAGATTACAGCCATCAGGCAACGGAATTTTAAATCTTCTGAAACTGCAAATTCATATCCAAACACCATCTCTTATATCATTTCTAAAGGTGGCTGATGGTGTGTGCTGTGAGTAGATATGCTTTCCCAAGTTCTAACTTGATTCTCACCCACCCTCCTTCCCAGATATGAGCTGATGTTACTTGCAGATCCCAAGCTACAGGTGTGACATGGTAAACGAGACTCTGAAAGTATAGAAATCTGTACAAATAAACCAACACACAAACGATCGGAATGGTCTTTCAGCCTAAATGAAGGGTTTAAACACACACGGCACAGAAATGCACTCACAGAAACAGGAAGGAGACAGAGTAGAAAGGCAACCTGGACTGTATAAAGGGAGCAGAAACTATGAACCGGATGCAGATAAATCTCACGTCCTTCATGTCAACGGTAACCAACTGGTAGTGACTGCCTGGGATGCTGTGTTAAGAAGGATTCTGAATCACATTCCGGCTTAGAAGAAAAAGTACTATAATGGATGAGCAAGGTCTGCCATAGTTAATAGATGGGGGAATTACAGCACATGCCAGGAACTGCCACACTTGTGCTGGGGATTAGGACTGTAGTTGTAGAGGTGGTTCCGACTCTATGTGACCCCATGGACTATACAGTCCATGATATTCTCCAGGCCAGTGATCCTGGAGTGGGTAGCCTTTCTCTTCTCCAGGGGATCTTCCCAACCCAGGGATCAAACCCAGTTCTCCCACATTGCAGACAGACTCTTTACCAGCTGAGACACAGAGTGGGTAGCCTACCCCTTCTCCAGTGGATCTTCCCAACCCAGGAATTGAACCAGGGTCTCCTGCATTGCAGACAATTTCTTTACCAACTGAGATATCAGGGAAGCCTGCAGTTGCAGAGGAGCCCATATTTATCAAGACTACAGCCTGGAACTCACTGGGTCAAAACATAACAACCAAAACTATTGTTAAACCTCAATGAGTGCCCATTATGGCGTAGGTATTTTTATATACACCTTTTCTGTTAATCCTTACAACAACCTTGGAGGGAGCTATCAGCCCTATTTTACAGAAGACAGATCTGAGGTTCAGAGAGAATAGGTGATTACCCAAGATGACAGTTCAAGAAAGGCAGAGCCAGGTTCTGGACAAGAAATGCCTAGCTCCTAAGTGAGCATGTCGCCATTGCATGGAATGCCTTCTGCATTCAGTATTCAGCGGGGTCTGGATTAAGAGGAACAAAGTAGGCCAGTCTTTTCAGCGGTTCCCCAGCCTTTCTGGCATGAGGGACTGGCTTCATGGAAGACAGTTTTCCCACAGACTGGGGTGGGGGGTGGCATGCTTTCAGATGATTCAAGCACATTACATTTATTGTGCACTTTGCTGCTATTACTATTCCATCAGCTCCACCCCAGACCATCAGGCGTGAGACCCCGGAGGTTGGGGACCCCTGAGTCATTCAGTCTGGCTGCTGCCCCACTGACATACATGCAACAGTGGCCAGGGGGTGGGGGCAGGGCTTGTCTCTCAGGCAGCTCAGATGGAGGTTGTATGAAGACTAACTTGATTTCAGGTTTGAGCTTCCTATAGCCTTTCTCCGTCTCTTGAGTTGGTTTATTGCTCTTCCAAAGTTTTGGAAGAAGGCCAAGAAAGGCAGGAGGAGAAGGAGAGAAGGGATGGGAGCCTCTTACATTGTCAGGTCCAATGATGAGTGAGCCGCCAGGGAGAGATTGCAGAGCTGGCAGCCAGGAGAAGTGGGGGTAGTCTTGCATTGCACTGAGTTCCCACAGAAGCAGCTTTCCTGAGCCTTAGCCTCCTCAAGTGTCAGTGGAGCTAATGCCAGGCAGCAAGTGGGAAGTCTGGCTTCCCAGGTGGCACCAGTCACAAAGAACCTGCCTGCCAGTGCAGGAGACATGAGTGATGGGGTTTGATACCTGGGTCAGGAAGATCCCTTGGAGGAGGGCAGGGCAACCTGCTCCAGTAGTCTTGCCTGGAGAACCCCATGGACAGAAGAGCCCGGCAGGCTACAGCCCATGGGGTCGAAAAGAGTCAGACACGACTGACTAAACCACCACCACCAGCAGCGGACATGCCCAGCCCAGTGTCTGATGCTCTGTTCAGGGCAGCAAGCTTTATCTCCTCTACACAAATGCAGATACCAAACACCCTTCAAAGAGCTCTTGATCTGCGTGTAGAGCCACTGGGTGCTCAGTTTCCATCCTTTACAGATCACACTCGGTGGTTGTAACCTTGAACAGATTCAGCCCAGTTTCCATCCATCCCTTCATCCCCACACTCACCTGGTGTCTTTGCATGAGTTCTTCTTTCTACCTGGGTTCCCCAATACACCTCTAAACAACAATAACAGTCACAACAATAAAAACATCACCAGTGAATGAATTCTCCCTGTATTTTCAGTGCTTGCTGTGGGCAGGCAGCCTGCCGCCTGCACTCCACATGTTTACATCTTCTTTCAAGCTCTCCTTCCCTTCATTCCTTTCTTGATTCTGTTTCAGGGTTTGAGGGGAACAATATATCAACTCCAGGACAGATAAAGGCTGTAAGCAGCTCTAATCCCCAAACCACTTTGGTCTTTCCATGACCTCCTGTCCTGAGCTGCCTTTGAGACAAATCCCCATTTCCAGGTCCACTTACACTTGACTTTTCTTACTCTTCCAAGGAGCTGATGTGCTCAGTATTATCAACTTCACTGGACACCAGAAGAAACCATCATTCACCTAGTAACTTACCTAGAGTCACAGTCAGTAAGAGGCAAGTCTGGGATTTAAATCTAAGATTATTTGGTCTTCAAATTGAATTATTTGTCACAATAGTAGCTGGCCCAAAGGCCGAAAGGTTATCCTCATTTTTCCGAGCGATCCCACCAACACTGTGCGATCCATTCAGAGGATCCCCTCAGGCTCAGAGTTCCAGGACCTGAGTTCAAGGTGAAGAGTTCAAGAGTTCAGGTGAAGCCATGCCCCCAGGTGGACAAGTGGTAAAGAACCTGCCTGCCAATGCGGAAACGAGAGAGACTGGGATTCGATCCCTGGGTTAGGAAGATTCCCTGCAGGAGGGCATGGCAACCCACTCCAGTATTTCTTGCCTGGAAAATTCCATGGACAGAGGAGCCTGGTGGACAACAGTCCATGAGGTCTCAAAGAGTTGGATACAACTGAGCATGCACGTGTCAAAGATGGACACACAAATCCCTGGTCTATCATTACGCATCACCTATTGCATTAATCTCTCCATTAGTGATAGCTGGAGAAGGAAATGGCACCCCAGTCCAGTACTCTTGCCTGGAGAATCCCATGGACGGAGAAGCCTGGTAGGCTACAGTCCACGGGGTTGCAAAGAGTCAGACACGTCGTTAATCTCTCCATTAGTGATAGAAGCAATAAATGCTACCAATATGAAGAACCACTACCATTCGTTAAGCCCTTACTCTGGGCCACACACCTGAAAGGCCCAAGAGCACTGCAGTGTTGGCATGCGCTTACCCCTTTTCCAAGAAGAACAGAGGCCCGACAGGCGCCTCTGACTTGCCTAGGGTATAAGGTGGGCTATGGAGATGCTAGACCTGAAGCCACTCTTGTAATCTCTCTCAGGATCTGGGCAGAGGGACTGCTGCCATGAGCAACTTTTCTAAAGGCAGGATGTGCCTCTCATTCTTGCTGCACACACAGAAAAATGGGTGCCGAGGAGGAATCATGGGTATCCCAGAAGCAGCTGGTGGGAGATGCCATTTTCTCCACCCTTGCTTGTATTCAGTCAGTATAGAAATAGGCCAGAGTGCGTTTGGGCCAGGCACACCTCTGGGAAGTCTTCCCAGCTTGCCGGATAAGAAGGGCTGCAGCACACCCACCCTGGTCCTGGCGTGAGGGCAGGCACAGTTTGATGTGCTGGGAAGCTGCCCGATGGACCTATGGAGATGAGACGTTTAACCAGGGAGTTCATCTAAGAGCATGGCCTGTGTCCTTCTGCAATGCTATTCTTTCCTTCCACAGATATTTACTGAAGACTGACTACGTACCAGGCCTGGCACTGTAGTGGGATGCAAGCGTTGAGAAGGCTTATACGAAAAGGACTCTGCAAGTACCAACCATGAATAAAAGTAAACATCTAGAGGCGCGGGCTTGATTTGTCTTACTCTTTTCTATTGTTGACAAGTACAGCGGCGGGGGGGGATTCAAATTCTGGGCGCTGGAAATCTTTCTGTGCAGCCTAGTTAAAGAAGATAGATTGGACGAGGGGCATGAGAGCCTTAAACCCACCTGTGCCACGATCATCGCCGCCACCACCGCCACCGCAGCCACCATCGCCCTGCAGCCAGCACGCTGCTCACCCCACTCCATCACCAGCATCACCGCCACCACCACCAACCCTGCTGTGAGCACCACCACAGGAGTACACCCACCACTGCACAACCACCGCACACTCCCGTCACCACCCCTGCTGTGAGCACCACCACGACGAACACACGCTTCGCTGCACGACTGCCACAGCACTCCCCTCAGCAACACCACTACAGAAAGGCCCCGGCACACGAACCGTCAAGCTGCACACTTTCAAAGATGCAAACGTGCGTTCGCACGTCCAGTCACATGAATTAGTTCACGTGTCGGGGAACACTGTCACGCACACCCACTGCATGCGCACGCAGTTACTACAAGTAGTTGTGCTTCTGTGTACTTTACTGTACTTCAACTTCCAGAGTCTACTCAAACTCACGTCCATTGAGTCGGTGATGCCAACCAGCCATCTCATCCTCTGTCATCCCCTTCTCCTCCTGCCCTCAGTCTTTCCCAAACACGTACATGCACATTATCTCATTTAATCCCGATGACAATTCAATCAGTTGATGTCATGATTGTTATTAGTTCATAGATGAAGAAGCTGGCATGCAGAGAAGACGTAAACAATTTTCTTAAACCATACAGCTCACAAGGGGCAAGTTAGGAGTGGCCTTTGGTTCCGTGTTACCCAATACCCCACGTGTTTGTTTGTTTGTTTTTCTGCATCAACTCTTAGTAAGTGGTTATGGAACAGTCCCCAGTGCTCTCACATTTCTGCTCTAAACCACGATCTCTGACATTCAGATCCTGTGAGAGGCCGTGTCAGAGTTGTGCCCAAGCTTCTTTGCCACATTCATCCCAATTAGGGAATCCCAAGTTCACCTGCATCTCTGTGAAATGTCAAGTCAAGTCACCAGGTACCAGTTGTGGGCTCAAAACTGTGTTGAGCTTCTTACAGGAGCTCAGAAGAGCAGAAAGAAAAGTCCTTGTCATTGAGGACAGCATACTCTTAACTGAGAGTCAAACATGCTTACAGGGAGTGATTACAGAGCAATTCAAGGCAGTCAATTGCTAGATCACACAGGACAAACACGGGTGCACTGGGAGGGATAGGGGAGCAAGTGGGCGGAAGTAAGACTTTCAGGGAGGCAGGCTGGGGTTAAAGGGGACAGTCCCAGTCCCCACTTACTTGGCCCTTTGCTCATCCTTGCTGTCTGCTATCTTCCAGAACCCCTTCCCCCGCCTCCTGGAGCATGGACAGCCTGACCACCTGCCTCTGCCTCCATCTCTTCCCTCCCATTCCTGATGATACTCTTCTGCTGACATCCTCCACGTCACAAGCATCACTGTCATTCCATCCCGTCCCCTCTCTCGTCCTCTTCCCAGGTGTCCTCATGCTGCTCCTCCTGCTGAGAAGGTCCCACCTGCATTCCTGCCCGGCCCAAGCCCAAGCTCTGCCACCCACGTCGAGCACCACCTCTCTCAGCCGTCCTCTCTAATTCTCTCACCCTGTCCCTCGGGAAGAGGTGTCGCGCGCTCTCTTTCTCTCCTGGGAAGCTCCGCAGTGTAACGCAATCTGCAGTTGAGGACAGTTAGACACCCGGATACAGACCACCCTGGTGATCAAGGATGCAGACGCTGGAGTCAAACCCCCTGAGTTCAAACCCTGGCCTGTCCACTTCTGAGAGAAGAGATGCTGGGCATGCCCCTCCTTAGCCCTCAGGTCTTCAGTCATCTGTAAAGGGGCAAGTAATATTGCTGACTGCCTTGTAATGCCATAAGGTTTATATAAAAACCAAGCTGCTAAAGTGTCCGGCACGCAGTCGAAGATCTATAGATTTGTGTTAATATTATTATTGTCACTAGCATGAAGCTCCTTGAGGACAAAGATACTGTCCTACATTACTCTCATCTCTTTCTGGCAGTTTCTCCTTCAGGGGAAAGCAGATGGGAGCCTGACTTTGAAATCACTGGGTGGCATATGGGAGGCTCCGAAGAGCTCTGGGAACATGGTCCTTTATGTCTCAGCGCAGAAAAGAATTTAGCGAGAAGCAAAGTGATAGATAAGAAGTGATAAGAAGGAGGCTTACAAGGGGGCAGGTGAAGGGGTGATGCACCCTGAAAACGTACTGGGCTACAGTTTTATTTACAAAGGAAAAGTGGGGAGGAGGAGAACTTCTTTTTCTTGATTAGACGTTATGCTTCTATCATCAGCTCCTCCTTCAGGATGAGCAGGGGAGTTTTCATGTCCCTACATGATCAAGCTAGGGCCACAAATTACTGTTTTTTATGTGTGCAGAGAGCATGTCCCCGGATCATTAACTACTGAGCTCACTGGACAGGAGGTGGGTCTCGTGTCCCATTGTTTCATTGTCTGGGACGCGCTTCGTGCTTATGTTGCTTGTTTTGTTGCTAATGTTGCTAACCAAGTCTGCTCTTCATTTCATGGTTAAGTAAACCTACTTTCTTGAGTAATCACTAACTTACAGATGATTGTATTGCTATCTTCATTTCGCAAATTGGGAAATTGAGGCTCCAGTGATTAGAGAGCAAGGATCTGAAGCATGTCCAATGTAAAGGCACCTCCTGCTTGTCAGAAGACAAGCAGACCTCTGACCCCCAAGAAGAGGTTGAACAACTGTGGCTGCTTCTGAGTCAATCTGCAAAATGAAGATAACAATACAACTATCGCAGGACTACTATAGAAATGAAGAGTAGGTATGCTCAAGGCTCTGGGACATGGCAGGCCTTCAAAATTTAGAATTCTTCCGCCTTAAGCAGTGCTTCGCCCTCTCTCTAATTTCTACCCCAGACAAATCTATTTACCCTGGATAAGTCTTGATTAAGGCTTATCAGGTCTTAGTAACTTGATAGGAAGTTCAGGTTATTAAGAAGGAGTAACTTGAACTTCCTACCAAGGAAGCCTCCTACAATAAATCAGATTGTTCATTCGCTTTCCGACAGAGGCATTCTGCCAGGGCCCCCAGAAAAGGCATTTGACTGTCAAGCTTCAGGCCCTTCCTTTGTCCATTAGATTCCTACTAACTTTGGTCAAATCTTCTGGCTTCAAATCCCACACAAAGGCTTTTGCACAACACCCAGGTGACCAGCCTGCTGCCACACTGAGTGCTGTCATGACAGCCCTTGTGGAGAGAGGTCACTGGTTCCCGTGGCTCTGTCGGCACCTGGCCTGGCCTGCGGTCCTGGAAGCAAAGCAGACGAGGATGAACAGTGCCCCTACATCGACCTTCAGAGGGCACAGATCTTGAGGGTACAGCTAGGGTGATGACTTGTGGAATCAAGACTCAGGATCTCTCTTGGCTGGAATAACATTTTAAATTAGCAAATTAAAAATTAATGGGAGTATATAATCCTACTTTTCTGTTTCATTTAAGGAAAAAAAAAGATTAAAAAAGGATCAATTGCAGAAATGCTCATCTGGGGCAATCTGACTTCTTGGCAATTCGTATAAAAACAAGCAATAGCAAATGTCATGTTGTATGTTAATGCATAAATATGAAACCTAGAAAAATGGTACTGATGAATCTATTTGTAGGGCGGGAATAGAAGCTCAGATGTAGACTTGTGGACAAAGGTGGTGGGGGAAGGAGTGGGGTACAGACTGAGAGAGAGCATGGACACATACAGGCTTTCACAGGGAGAACAGCCAGCCAGCAGGGAGCCGCTGTATAACACAGGGAGCTCGGCTCGGGGCTCTGCGGCAACCTAAAGGGGTAAGGTGGGGTGGGGTGGGAGGCTAAGGAGGAAGAGGAATATATGTATACTTGTGGCTGAGTCACACTGCTGTACACAGCATTGTAAAACAATTACGTTGCCAAAAAAAAAAAAAAAAAAAAACAACAGTGAAGGGGAAGCCTGGGGTTCAGATGCCAGGGCTGACGCTCAAGCTGTGTGACTGTAGGCAGATTGCTTGTCTTCTCGGGACTTGTTTGGTTATCCTAAAATGATACTTCAACCAGAAAGTTTCAAAAGTCCCTAAGTTTGATATATAATCCTATAGTTACATATATACATATATGATACACACACACACACATTATAATCTGTGCTCTAAGTCAATGCTTCTCCAACTTCAGGGGCCTCCAAGCCACCAGGAGACCCTGTTAAGATGCAGGATTCAGCAGGGGCCTGAGACTCTGCATTCCTAATGAGCTCCCAGCTGATGCAGAAGCTACTGGTATGAGGACCGCGCTTTGAGTGGCATGGTACCGAGACAGCAGTCATTTGCCTTTCACGCACCTTTGCTATATTCAGACCATTGTATCTTACATGCCTGGTTGTGTTTAATCCCCATAATGACTTTGGAGGTAATTACTACTGATATCTTAATTCTCCGGATGTGCATGCGAATGTTCACAGAGGCAAAGGGACCTGCCTGAGGTCAAACAGCTAATAAGTGGCAGAGCCCTCTAGCCAAAACCATGTGTCCATACCTGTTATTCCACATACATGTGTGTGATACAGATTTAGGCCAATGTTTGGCTAAGAACAGGAAGGAAATTAATGAGAGAGCAGAAGGCAAACACGCCAGCAAGTTCCTGTATTTGTTTGTTTTACAAAGATGACCGCTCATCTACCCACTGACCCCTCCCTGCCTCTCGAGACTCCCTGAAGACACGGACCGATTCTAACAGCCTTGGAGGAATTTAAGCATTCCATCCTTCTCTGACAGGCAATGATGGCTATAACAAAGTGAGAAGAATTTAGTTCACAGAAATGATGAGAGCAGAGGAGAGATGTTTAATCCTATTAATGAATCTGCTAATTGGCCTTCTGCCCCCAATCCTTTCATATTCAGGCATCAGATTAAATGGAAACGGATCCAGGGGTGGTTGGGGATGGGGTGAAAAGCATTTTTTTCAAGGCCTGCAGATGGTTTGGTGGTTCCATATGGCTAAATGAGGTCCTTAGTCTATCCCTGGATGCCTTCTCCCCACCTCCACACACACCCCGTTTTGGCTTGAGGCGAGGTCAGGAGGGAGGAGGCTGGTGAGGTTAAGAGCTCAGGCTCTGGGGTCAGTCAGAACCAGGCTTTGCCCTCCATATGCAGTGAGACATACGGACAAGGCACTTCCCTTCCTGGAATCTCAGTTTCCTAGTCAACTACATGGAAACTGTACTAGGGTCTGTTCTCCAGGGTTGGGTTATTGTTGAGTCGTTAAGTTGTGTCCAACTTTTTGCGACTCCATGGACTGCAGCACTCCAGGCTCCTCTATCCTTCACTATATCCCTGAGTTTGCTCAAACTCATGTCCATTGAGTCGGTGATGCCATCCAACCATCTCGTCCTCTGTCATCCCCTTCTCCTGCCCTCAATCTTTCCCAGAACCAGGGTCGTTCCCAATGAGCTGGCTCTTGGCATCAGGTGGCCAAAGTATTGGGAGGATGTTAATAAAATAACCCACGAAAGGGTAGAGCAAGGTACCCAGCAAAGAGCAAGGCCAGGTCAACGTTTGCCATCACTATTAACCCTGGTAGGTGATCCATGTTCTCCTGTCTCATCACTGGGAATTTCTTCCATCATCTAAAACTCACAGCTTCCCATAGGAATCACCAGAGAAACTGCCCAGGATTCTGGTGGCCACAGTCGTGATGGCTCTGGGGCCCAGAGAGGTGGACTCAGAGGTCACAGGTCCAAGGCACAGAGGTCACCAAGGAAGGCCCAGTCACGGTACAGATGGAGCAACAGTGGAGGAAGGGACCTGCCCTGAGATGAGACAAAAGGCAACGGCAAAGCCCGTACTGCCTCGGGTTGCTAAATCACCTCACCTCCTGTGAAGCACAGTGCTTACTGTCTCCCGGGGCCCCTCCGCAGCCCCATAAGGGAGATGAGGGGGACGCTGTCTGGTCCTCATTTCAGAAAGGAGGAAACTCAGGCTCAGAGAGGTTCACCTAAGAAGTCACAGAGCCAGAGCTGGAGCCCAAGTCTCTTACTTTAACCAGAGGTCCTAACCCCTGCACACTCTCTTCCTGACTCCCTGATCTGAGTTGAGTGTACCTTCCACTGCCCCTTACTGCCCCAGTGAAGCTTTCAGTTTCACCTGGAATAACAAGGAGTAATCCAGTGTTCTCTTCCCGTGGCTAGGGTATGGGACGTCAGTGATGGCCCAGCTGATGACAGCTACTCCCTAAAGATGACCCATTTAAAACACTACCTGGAGGAAGGAGAAGCACTTAAAGTCAGGTTGGCTGAAGGTCCCAGGGCTCTCTTGGTCAGTCTTTCAGACACACAGACACACACACACAGACTCCTTCTCTCTCCCCCAATACTGTTCATCCTCTGCCTGATGAACGGGAACATCACCTCCAGGGCCATCATGCAGAACTTTGCAGCTCTTCTCCCCATGAGTAGCCCTGAATTCCTCACCTGTGCTGCCGCATTCCTGTACTGCTTGGAGCCATCAAGGACTCATATCCGGGTCCATCCATCCTTACCTCTGGGCAGACAACATCCGTCAGCATCAGGCCCTGACAGGGGCCCTAGAATAAAACTCATTCCCTGAGAGCTAGTCAGAGAGATAAATGCGTACATCCGTAATCACATAATGCTTGGAACTGTAGCCAAGGGAAGGGGTGGTAACTGTAGTGGAGCAGGGCAGAGAGAAATGTACTTTGCCTGCAAGAGCTTGCGAGCAGGTGATATTGAATGAGGCCTTAAAGGGTGTATAGGAGTTTGCAATAAGCCGGGAAGAGGAAGAAGAGTGGGGAGGCCAAAGGGGATCTCGGGTGGAGACATCAGAGAAGCAATGTTAAAGGACACATGGGATTGTTTAGTGAACAAATAACTAAGTGGACAGATACACGGATTTTTTTAATCTCACTCAGACAAAATAAAGGGCAGTGTGAAATACAAGGAGGCCATTGTGGGTCAGTCTTCACTTTAGGTTTTTGAATGAATCAACAAAAGAGTGAAAGCTGAGAGATATTTTCCCACCTTCCCCAAAGACACCACACTCCTACTGATATCCAAAAAAAGAGTGACCAGGACTCTTCTTAACTGAGTTTATAATTTTCAGCTCTCCAAGAAGCGGCACCTCATACGTTTACTGTTAACTAGCTGAACTAAGGTTTCCTGTACTGCTGACTCCTTCCAAGTTTCACAGTAGGGGGCTTAGATCCAGGATTTGGGGAGCAGGACTATCAATGCTCTTCATGCAAAGACAGTCTGCTATCACAGAGTTTCCGGGACTTCATTAATCGCTCACTAGTTTGTAGATCCATTCATGCACGCATGCACTCATTTCTTCCATCATTCCTTCTGTCATTCATTTGACCCTTCATTTGCTTCGTCACTCATCCATTCATTTCATTCAGTCATTCATTCTTCCACTCACTTATAATGTATGCACTCATTTGCACCTTTACAAAGCAAAATCTTTTCAGATATACCAAGAGGTCCTTTTCTGGGGGCCAGACAAAAACTCCCACTGAGGTTAGGCAGCAGTCCTTTCACGTCCATCCTTCAGTCTTTCCCATCTCCTGACCCTTGTTTGCCTCCAGCTCCAATGACTCTCTTCTGGGATGGAGGGACCAGAGCTGTGCCCGACCCTGGGTGTGGCTTCCCATACTTATGTGACTCTCAGGGGGCTGGCAAACAGGAGCACTGCTCTCAGCCTTTCCCTGCTAAATGGTAAACAGGCTTAGTACAGTCCCTGGACAAAGCTAATTCAAAGCCAGCAGACCAAATAACAGAATTCATTTCAGGGAAAGGGCTCGTAACTGAAATTCCAGAGGGAAGCTAACTTTTCCTCCAGGGCCTGCAATTCTAGGAAATAACAGAGAATGGCCAAGCATCCCATTACTTATAAATCGGAAGATTTATGGCGTGCCTACTATGTGTAAGGAATGAAGATGGGGGCTGTGAAGAGTGTTTCAGAGTAACGTAAAGTTGACATTCTGAGGGTGGTGGGCGGGGTTAAACCTCCATCAGTTGCCTTATTTAAATCATGACTTGAGAGTCAGGAGAATGTCCATCTAAAGGTTTAAGGAATTTAGATGGGAGAAGTTGCTTCTTTCTGGGGCTTGGGGAAGCCTTCCTGAATGTAGAAATAGCTGAGTGGGGACTTGGAATGTGAGCTGAATTTTAACTATTAGACAAGGAAGTGGGGGAAAGGGTAACACAGAGCTAAAAGGACAAAGATGCAGAAACAGGTAACACTCAAGACATGAACACCCCTGCACAGCAGCATTCCTCTTCCAGACGTAAGAAAGCTGGCATCTCCAAGGTGAGATGACTTGCAAAGGCCCTGAGCCCAGGCCTGTGTGAGAGCGGCGCCGCTCTCCGTCTCATTGCCACCCGCCGGCCTCCCGGACTGTGCCTCGCTGGGCGTGTTGCTCTGAGAACAAACCAAACCTGACCTCAGCACGAGCGTGCTCCCACAGGGTCTTCAAAACTCCAAGATGCTCACTGATCTAGGAGTGAGGGCAACAGTCCCGTATTTGTCTCTAATTTGCCACGTGGCCTCAGAAAAAGCATCTAAAAGCCATGAGATTTTGTTGGCTCATCTGTTCAACGAACACCCTGGAGACCCCAGGCTCGGCTCTTGCTGAAGGCTCTGAACACTTTCCCGTGACCACGGAGGACTGACAGCCCGGCCACCCCTGCAATGTGATGCCCCCTGAATTCTCTGGCCCTTCCCTCCACAGGTCCAGCTGCTGCCCCTGTGCAATCCTCCTCTGATCACCCCTGACCTGCCAACCCTTTAAGCCCAGAGCTGTGTCTTTTGTATGATAAGCACATACAAAACTATTAGAACCAGAAACCCTATCTGGAATGCAGAGTCTGAATCTCTAAAGCAGGACTTCTCCCATTCTTAATTAAAGACAAAGGTTCCAAACAGAGAGAAGGACAGGAAATTAATGTGAAAGTTTTTCATTCAGTGACACAGCTCTTAAATTATTTTAGATTTCTATTGCCTTCTGGAAGCTCTCCCTGAACACCTAGGTTGGGCTAGGCACATCCCTGCCCTCGGCACTAAATCTTGTGGAGCTTTACATGTATGTGATTCCAAATTATATTTCCAAAACACGCAGGGTATTTGTTGACTAAGATACAATGCTTTCAGGAACAGCCACAAAGCAGAGGTTAGTGGAGGCTGCGGCAATAGGACCAGCTTCTGAGCACGTGGGATTTAGGTCCGAGTTTCCTGGACACGGCAGGAAGAAGGCTCCAGAAATGAGTGGTGAGGATTCCCATAGGCACAGACTACTTCCAGGATGGCTTACTCTAGGCATTTGGAAGCTCCGAACAGTAGAGCCATAAATTGAATAGTGGTTAAAATTTGCTGACTATGTATCGTGTAGCAGAGCTTGTGCTAAGCATTTGATTTGCATTATCCTGAAATCCACACAACACAACAGCTATTTTAAGATTATAACTACTACTGTCCCTGTTTTCTAGTTGAGAAAAATAAGGCTTAGTCATACAGTTAGTAAGTGGTAGCTCCTGGATTTGAACCCAGCAGGAAGATGGATTCCTGAGTTGAAAAATCTCCACCACTCTCTTCTGACTGCTTCTAATTAGATCTGAGCCTGAGGTCTCAGAGATCATAGTGGCAGCTCTGCGAAGAACATCAGCAATAGAAATCTTCAAATTTGAGAACCGGATGAAAGCTGAGAAAATGTCTCATGTAATTTTCCCCTTTAACAAAGGTGAAACTGAGGTCGCCATGGGCCAGAGATCTGACCAGGAAGTGATCTCTGATCACTAGCCTTTCCAGTCAGTTTCCAAGTCCTCCCTCTCTGCATAAAGGGTCTTCTGCTGATCAGCCTTCTGCCGAGCAACACAGAAAGATAAGTCACTGCTCCAGGGAGAATGCTTGGGGGAATGTATGGAGCTGTGTATGCGAGTGTGCTTGAGTTGCTTCAGTCATGTCTAACTCTTTGTGGCCTTATGGACTGTGCTCACCAGGCTCCTCTGTCCAAGGGATACTCCTGGCAAGAGTACTGGAGTTTGCTGTCCCGCCCTCCTTCAGGGGGGTCTTCCCTACCTACGTCTCTTACGTCTCCTGCATTGGGAGGCAGGTTCTTTACTATTAGCCCCACCAGGAAAGCCTATGTGGAGCTGGAGGCCCAGACAATTCCAGCCAGCTTGCAGGGGCTTTGTGCAAGTGGGGCTGAGTGGACACCCCGGGCTCAGACAGCTTGTCAATAGCCCTGGACCTGCAATGAGCTTCAGACAAGCATTTTTCTGAGAGTTAAGTGAGAATGGGTGGATAAAGCACCTACCACTGTGTCAGGCACACAGCAGGGGCTCGCTGAGTGCTGGTGCCCCTCTTTCCTTCCTTAGACTCCTAAGAGAGAGAAGCAAAGAGCTCTGGCCTCTGGGAATCTTGCAGGAATTTGTCTGGGATGACCTGGAGTTTTGAGTAGGAAAAGGGAATGGTGGATGGCAATGTCTGAGTGATGCCTGAGCTCTTCATCTCTGCCTGATCCTTTATGAGGACTGTATCCTCTGTATCCTCCATATCCATCATTCAATTGACCTTGGCATCTTTCAACAGTCTCCTCTGGGTCCCTGGTGGGTGCAGCGAACACAGTAATCCACGGATGATCCTCCCTCTCTCTACTCCCTCCACAATCTGTTTTCTGCCTGGAGACAGCATGCCTGTCCATTTTATGGATAAGAAAACTGAGGCTTAGACAGGTGAAGGGATTTTCCTGAAGTCACATAAGAAGGGAGTGATGGGCCTGAGGTTTGCACCCAGACTGTTGGGCTCTAGGGTCCAAGATCTTTCTGTGACACCTAGCTGCCTCCCAGGATGCAAATCCTTGAGTTTCTTGTCCCCACAGTACTCTGGCCTCTGGGACCTCATGGTGGTCGGATGGTGGTGGTGGTGGGGCGGGAGTCCAGGATTTGGCACTGAACTTTGTTCCCAGTCATCTGTGGGGAGGGGGGGGGGGTCAATGTCAAGGTTGTAGGCCACGGCTTGCAGACCTCTCCTGCCTAGGAATGGTAAGAAGGCAACCAGTCCCTTTCCTGCCAGAAGGACGCATAACTCAGCTGGACATATGGGTGGAGGCCTCTTTCCCATGCTCTAGGCTCTGAATGCCAACCCAGCTTCATCACCTAAGATCTTCACGCAGAGATCTTATTCCTCAGTATTCAGCCAGCCTGAGGTCTCTGTGGACTGGGCCAGATGCCAAGACCCCTCGTCGAGAAGTTATTCTTCAAGAGGTAGCTCTGTGATGCAGACTTCCCTAAAGAACTAAGAAGACCAACCAAGCCCTGGCAGTGAACTCACTGCGCACCCCGGGGCCCACCCTTATCCTAAGGCTGATCTGATCACCAGCCAGCATAAGGGATAGCTCTAACCCTACCTGGAGCCAGAACCTGGGCTCCAACAGCAGAACTCAGAGGTTTAATGTTCAGGTTTCTTAAAATCTTTCTACCACTCACAAGAGTATTTGAGCATAAAATCCGAACAAACCAAACCCACATATTCTTTTTCCTAACTGCATCCAGTGTCCTTATTCCAACAACCAACTTTCAAGCAGGTGGAGAGGAGGTCTGCATAGGCCCCCTGTGGTGCAACACGTCTCCCCCAACTTCCCGCGGACCCGCTGGGCAACCGTGCCACTGGTGAGACTGGGCTTATCTCAGCTGGCACCCACGCAGAGAAGGGACTCCAGGATATTATGCTTTCTAATCCCTGATGTTAGCACACCTCTCCGCCAGACCTTGACAGTGCCCTCAGCTCCTCAGCGGTGCCCAGAGCGTGGCAGCATCTCGTGTGATGTCCTGGCTCCTGACGCCCTGAGCCACAACCACACAGCCTTGGAAGTTTTACCACCTGACGGCAGCTGACTCCTTTTGGCTTGCAGAGGCTTATTGGGGTGGGCAGAGAGCACTCTCTCCTTGATGACCGGCCCCCAGGTCTGCATGGCATCGCTGCCCAGGAGGGAGTTCAGTGTGAATGTGCGGGCACCCTCCCCGGATGCCCACAGCCGTCTATGGGAATGGGGAGAGCTTCCCAACATTTACACCCAGATAATTCAGCCCCGCCCCCTGTCCCCCCCACCTCCCCCGGTGAATTTGCCTCTGCCTTCTGCGCTGAGCGATTCCCCCAAGAGTAGGGTCGTGGTACCTGGTGTCCCGGAGAGGTCCCGTGGTCCCTGAGGTCAGAATCCACTGTGGCCCTCTCCTCTGAGAGCTCATCTACGTTCACACGAATCCTCCCGCCTGATTCTCACTCCTGTGGATACAGGCACCTAAACCTGCTCTTCATGGAGAGGGGGGTCCGGGCCAAGGGGAACAGGTAGCACGCCCCTGCCCAGCACCGAGCACCCCTCAAACCAGCCAGGGGAACAAAAGGAAGAAGGAAGTGGCTTACCTTTCGAGGGTCGTCTTTGTTTGGTTTGCAGAGAGGAGAAGGTGCCCATGACGGCCCCCATGGCAGCGAAGACTTGTGTGCGACTTGGGACCTCGGGCCCTGCCCCTCCCCTCCCCTGGTAGGAAAGCAGTGTGGATCTTCTACTCTGAATCGGAGGAGATTTAAAAAAAAAAAAAAGCACCCGGCAGCTTGCTGCAGCTTGGTATTCAGCGAGTGTGGGGCTAGGGCGCTGGGAGCCTTTCGTTTCCTTCTTCAGCCCCGCACACGCACTGACTCACAGGGCCAGCGGCTCCTCGCGAGCCTCCGGACCCGAGCCCGGCCGCTCCCCTCGCCGAGGGTGGAGGACGATGAAGCCTGTCTGGCGCTGGACACCCGGCCGGCGCTCCCGCGCGGCCGAAGCTCCCGAGCCAGCGCGGCGTGCGGTGCGGGAGCCGCGCTCGCCCGCCCCTCCTGCCGCACGCTCCGCTCCCCTCCCGGCGCTCGGGCTGGGTCTCGGGGGACCGAGTACCAATCATGAATGAACAGAGCAGGGACGGCGTGGAGCGGAGCCGCGCGCCTGCCTGCCTGCCTGCCGCGCTCCAGGCGAGTCTGAGCCGCGCTCGCGGAAAGCGGCAGGCGGGTAGCCCCCGGAGGGACGGGGCGGGGCCGGAGCGCACCGGGGCGCCGGGGGCTGAGGTCTGGCGCATGGGTGGGGTTCAGAGGGAGGCAGATTGCTCCTCCGGAGAACGTGTGTGTGGCCCGTGGCGGGGGAGGGGGGGGCTTGTTTCATTTGTCTTCAGGAAAAATCTTATTTAATCCACTTCCTGAAATCACGGGGTGAGAAAAAAGTCTGCTCCACGAATAGGGGTAAGAGCAACTGGGATGTCTTTTCTTCCCCAGTAGTCATGCATGGAGGTGAGAGTCGGCCCATGAAGAAAGCTGAGCGCCGAAAAATTGATGCGTTTGAACTGTGGTGTTGGAGAAGAGTTTTGAGAGGCCCTTGGACTGCAAGGAGATCAAACCTGTCAATCCTAAAGGAAATCAGTCCTGAATATTCATCGAAAGGACTGATGCTGAAGCTGAAGCTCCAATACTTTGGCCACCTGGTATGAAGAGCCAACTCCTTGGAAAAGACCCTGATGCTGGGAAAGATTGAAGGCAGGAGGAGAAGGGGATGACAGAGGATGAGATGGTTGAATGGGATCACCGACTCGATGGACATGAGTTTGAGCAAGCTCTGGGGGTTGGTGATGGACAAGGAAGCCTGGGGTGCTGCAGTCCATGGGGTCACAAAGAGTCAGACACGACTGAGCAACTGTACAACAAAGGGCAAGAAATTTCCCTGAAGTTACCCATCCAGGATGTGGGATTAGGACTTGGAGCCTGGGGCTCTGTCCTGGGAACCTCCGGGGAACACTCCTGTTGGCATATGAGGACAACTGTGGGCCACTGAGCTGAGGAGCTCACCTCTGGGTCCTACCAGATTTTAAGCCTCAGGTCTCCTGACTAGCAAGCATGGCAGGGCTTCTCTGTGCCCTTGAGTTCCAGAATCCTGGATAATGGAGCAGAACAGGTAGGAGCTGGCCCTACCTCCTTCCTGCCCTCCCTGTTGGGGAAGAAGGGTGGGGGTGGGGCTGAAGCCTGGGATACAACAGGACCTAGGATGGCCAGGACTTAAGAAACAGAGGGATCATTGCTGGGGAAGGGGTGATGGAGCCTCACTGCAGCCTCCAGGTCTCTCAGACGTCCCTGGACGGAGCACCAAGCCACTTCACCTGCAGCCTCTGCTCATCTCCGCACTACCCGAGTGACCAGGATCGGCCCTTGAGAGTTTACTAAAGGCTAGGAGGCCATTATCTCATTTCCTCCTCCCCCAAGGCTCTTTAAAGAAGCAATGAAAGTCGCTCAGTCTTGTCTGACTCTTCGTGACCCCATATACTATACCCTGCCAGGATCCTCTATCCATGGAATTCTCCAGGCAAGAATACTAGAATGGGTAGCTGTTCCCTTCTCAAAGGGATCTTCCCAACCCAGGGATTGAACCCAGGTCTGCTGCATTGCAGATGAATTCTTTACTGTTTGAGCCACCAGGAAAGCCCTTGAAGAAGCAGAGTACAGATGAATTGCAAGAGAGAACTCCATGAAGACAGCGGGAGCCTCCCGTCACTCACTTGGCTGTAGGGGCCGTTCATCCTGCTGTTCTGAATGGTGTACTCACTAAGATGATCTCGGCCAGCCCCAGCCAACCTTGGTTTCAATGGCTGTGGCTCCCTCTCCCTTGGAAGGTGAGCCAGCTCCCACACCATCTCCAGCTCTGACCCCTCCCTCATCCATCCTGTTATGGACTAAATGTTTGTGTCCTCCCCGAGTTCATATGTTGGAACCCTAATCTCCAGAATGGCAGTATATGGAGATGCAACCTCTAAGGAAGTGATGAAGATTTAAATGAGGTCATAAGGGTAGGGCCCTGACCCTGTGGAATTAGTGTCCTTACTGCCCATAGAAGAACAGGCATCAGATCCCCACCACCACCACCACATGATCAAGGAAAGACCGTGTGCATACACAGCAAGAAGGCAGCCATCTGCAACCCATGGGGAGAGCTCTCACTGGACACAGTCTCTGCCGGCACCTCACCTGAATCTTGGACTTCTAGTCTCCAAAACTGTGAGAAAATAAATTTCTGTTGTTTAAGCCATCCAGTCTGTGGCATCTTGTTATAACAGCCTGAGCAGACAAATACACACTCACAGCCCCTCCACACCCTCAGAAGTCTCTGAGCCAAGGTCTTGCCTTCCCTCTGACATGAACACCCATATAGGGCTCCTTAGGCCACACCCAGGAGGCTGTTCAGTGGGGGAAAGGATAAGATCCTTAGGCCACCCCCAGGAGGCTGTTCAGGGGGGGAAGAATAAGATCCTTAGGCCACCCCCAGGAGGCTGTTCAGGGAGGAAAAGGATAAGATCCTTAGGCCACCCCCAGGAGGCTGTTCAGTGGGGAAAGGATAAGATCCTTAGGCCACCCCCAGGAGGCTGTTCGGGGGGAAAGGATAAGATCCTTAGGCCACCCCCAGGAGGCTGTTCAGGGGGAAAGGATACGATAGTCAGAGACCCGCAGAGGTCCTGCTGAAGCACAGGGCACTTGTCTGTTTACGTGACACACAAGCTGTGTTCCTTGCTTCCCTCTCTCATCACTGCTGTTCCAGTCATGTCTCTTCCCATCCCTGTGGACAAGGGCAGGTCACTGAGTTCCCACTACACATGGAGGCAGCAGTGTCAGATTAAGAGCATGAATCAGTGCAGGTGGGGGGGTTCTGCTAGATGTGGGTTCAATTCCCAGCTTTGCCCCTTATTAGCTGTATGACTTTGGGCCTGATAAGTCCTTTCTCTAAACCCTATGTTCCCCTCCGTGGTCGGCATTAGCACCTACCTTGTAGTATTGTATGGGCTTCCCTGACGGCTCAGGGGGTAAAGAATCCACCTGCAATACAAGAGGCCCAGGAGACGCAGGTTCCATCCCTGGGTTGGGAAGATCCCCTGATGTAGGAAATGGCAATCCACTCCGGTGTGCTTGCCTGGCAAATCCCATGGACAGGGGAACCCAGCAGGATACAGTCCATGGGGTCACAAAGAGACATGACTGAGCACAGGGCACGCACGGTATTGCCACTAAGGGCGGTGCAGTCGTGTGTGTGAGGCCCTCAGCGTGTGCCCAGCACAGACCCTGACGGCCGGGGAGAGTGCACCGCCACTGCCTGGCTGCCTGGGGCCAGGCGCGAGCCTTGCGAAAAGCGAGGAAGCCACCGCCTTCCCCTCGGCTTCCATCTTTGCTCTTCATCTGTTTCAGAGGAAATCTATTCTCAGGATCCCCATCTGGTATTAAAAGACTCAGATTAGTTAAGGAAGGGAATGTGGTTGGCACCTGATTATGTGCAATTCAGCACTCTGCTAGCTGCTGTCTTGTACCATTTCCCAAATGTTCCACATGCATAAGTCTGGCCTCCTTGAATAGATTGTGAGCTGTTAGAAAGCAAAGCATACACCCCCCTCCCCTGTCCTCCTCCCAGCATGGCTCAGCCTGGCCCAGGACATCTAGAGTATCCCACAGATACTCACTGAGGTGACTCAGGGAGGGGAAAGGGGCCCATTCCATTTCTCTTTCTGCATGTGAATTTAGACTGGACTGCTTCATCTGTAAAATGTGAACAGGCCTCCTTCAAGTTTTGGTATGAGGGATGGGTTGGATAAGGTAAAGGAAAAATGTTTTATCTCTCTGCAAATACCCTTTATTATTTGTTCTGGGGTTAATTTAGGTATTCATTTATTCATTCATTCAACATATGTTTATTGGGACTTCCCTGGTGATCCAGTGATTAAGACTTCGGCTTTCCATGCAGGGAGTGTGAGTTTAATCCCTGGTCAGAGAGCTAAGATCCCACTGCCTTGTGGCCAAAACATAAAACGGAAGCAATATTGTAATAAATTAAATAAAGACTTTTAAAATAGTCCACATTAAAAAAAAAGCTACTTAAATAGACACTTTGGAAAAAAAAGTGTATATTTATTAAGCAACATCTACTTGATAGGCATTACTCTAAATACATGGATCAGTACTGAATAAGAAGAAGCAAGAGTCCCTGCCCTTTTGGAGCTGATCTAGGGCTGAGGGCAGTCAGATACCCGCATCTTTACACACAGCAATCAGGAGGGAGAGAGTGAATATGGAATAAGGTGGTGGCGGATGCTCAGAAGCCAGGTAAGGTAAATTTTTGCAAACTACAGGTGATGTCACGAGTACTGATAGATCTCCAGAGGGCAGGGAAGCAGATAGAGCTTTCAACTCAGGGACATCAGGCTTCAAACGTGGGGTTTGTTTTGTGACCTTGAGCATGTTGTTTTGATCTTTGAAAGCCTCACTCTGCACATTTGCGAGAGGAACAATCCCACCAGTGTCACTGGCAGGATGGGATTAAAATCGATTGTGATAGCAAAAGCACTCGGCACAGGGGTTCCCTGCTTGGAGCACAGTCCTGGCTCAGAACATGCTAACTTTATTCCTCAGCCTCCTCCTGGGTCTCCTTGGCAAGCACTTTCTTCCCCACCTTCCTAGGAGCTAGAAAATACCTTAGTGTAGGACCTGAGCTTGGGAAGTGACTCTCCTGGGCCATGTCCTCATGCAGCAAGCGTGGCCTCATCTGTCGAGGCTGATTATGCCCTGTGAGGGAGAAAGGCTGGTGTGGACTGCGAGGGGGGTGCGAAGGAAAGCAGGACCCAGGCTCTGCCCTTCACGTCCTGACAGCCGCGCTGCCTCGAGGGCTCCCCCTTCATGCTCCAGCGCTGGAACAGTCTCCACCAGGGGCTGAGATGAGTTCAGACAGAGTGCAGCCACCCACGCAGCCTAGACGCTGGCAGCAAAGCCCTTCTGAGTTTCCCAGATCCAGGGAGGGGGAAATGACGTGCCAGCGCACCTCAGCTTGCATTATCTGAAACAGTGTTACACGTTGTGGAGGTCAGGGAAGTCAAGGGCGCCACACTAGACCTAGCATAATGCAGGTGCTTCATGAACTTGCTCAGATGGCTCTCAGGGAGTGGATGGAAGGATGGCTGGAAGGAGGAAGGGTGAAGAGGTGGAGTAAAATGTTCACACACATTTAAATACCCAATGAAAACTGTGACACTTCTTTCCCAAAAGAACAGGGCATGCTTGCACTCACAATTGGCATTAAGTTTTGTGGTGTTCATGACTCTCTGCATTGAAGCACATTTATGGACACCTGGTTAAGAAAATCTTTCCTCAGGAGGAGAGACTGTATGAAGAGATTTGACCCAGCCACTTATTAGCTGAGCTTAACTTCTCTAAGATGCAGTTTCAACTTCTGTAAAATGGAGGTAATAATTATGCCAGTTGCTTAGGGTTGCTGTGAGGGTTGAATGAGAAGCATTCAAGGGCTTTAGCATAGTGACTGGCAGGTTGCAAGGCTCCAGGAAGGATGCTCATCATCAGTTGCAGTTTGATGAGTGCATTTAGTGAACACCTCCTGTTTATCACACTCTAAGTGGGTCTCTGGGTTGCAGAAGTTGACGCTCACTGGCTTGGAGAACTCACAGTCCAAGGGACAAAGGACAGATACACACCCCCTATAACATCCCAGACTTTGTCAAGAAACAGTGGGAATGACCTCTCTAGCTCTGCCAGTGAAGAAAGTGTGAAACTGCAAGCTCAGTTGTCTCTGACTTTTTGCAATCGCATGGACTGTAGCTTGCTAGGCTCCTCTGTCCATGGGATTCTCCAAGCAAGAGTACTATAGTGGGTTGCCATTCCCCTCTCCAGGGGATCTTCCCAACCCAGGGATCAAACCCAAGTTTCCCACATTGCAGGCAGATTCTTTACCATTTGAGCCACCAGGGAAGCCCACCAGTGAAGAAATAGGCCCTTAAACCTGGTCAGGCTGGCCTGCCCCACTCTAAGTCCCACCCCAAAGTCTGAACTCTGCAAGGTTAGGGGCCTAGGGCAGGAGGTCAAAGGTCAGAGTGGAGGTGGGGTGGAGACAACAAGTGTGGAACTGGGAGCAAAGGATGGGGCAAGAAGTCGAGGTGAGGGTTAGGGACAGAGCGAGGCTGAAGTGGGGTAGAGGTGGCCCTGATAATGGTCATAGTGGCAGGGTGGACAGGTGACACTGAAATGATTGGGGCAATGGGGACAGAAATCGTGGGCAGGATTTCTTATCTGTACAAAATATGGATTCATCAGTTCAGTTCAGTCTCTCAGTTGTGTCCGACTCTTTGGGACCCTATGGACTGCAGGATACCAGGCTTACTTGTCCATCACCAACTCCTGGAGCCTATTCAAACTCATGTCAATTGCATCAGTGATGCCATCCAACCATCTCATCCTCTGTCATCCCCTTCTCCTCCCACCTTCAATCATTCCCAGCAACAGGGTCTTTTCCAATGAGTTGGTTCTTTGCATCAGGTGGCCAAAGTATTGGACTTTCAGCTTCAGCATCAGATTACTTACCCAAGATTATGGATTCATAATCTTGGGTAAATGTCCAAGAGTCAACTATATTCATGCCCCTTCTTTATTCTCCTTAGGTTATGTAACAGTTACGTTAGCAATGGTAGCCACCATCTATGGAATTCTTACTATGTGCCAGTCACATACCCAGTCCTTCTTATTCCTTTCAGTACCCCATAAGGTAGGTACTCTCATTAAGCCCCATTTTATAAATGAGGCAAACAGCACAGTCAGGTTAAGTGACCTGCCCAGCATCACACAGCAAATAAGTGGTGGAACTAGTCTCAACCTTAGATGATCCGACTTCAGAGCCCACACTGCCTGTGTAGCCCCAAGTCCTCCAGCTGCTGTTGCAACTGATTTCTTCTAGCACTGTTTCTCTGGCGATTCACAGCAATGGTCTGGCATCTTAGAGCTGAGGGACGGATAAGGAGAGGAGTCTGGCCCTAAGGGCTGCTCTCACTAATACCCTTAGTGCCTGGGGGCTGCAGCTATGGCCACCAGCCTGCAGTGCCACCAGCCTAGAGGCGCACTGGTTCTGTTCTCACTCCAGGGCTTCTACAGGCTAGAGGCCCCTGGAAAAAGTGAGCAGGGAGGGGAGGCGGGAGCAGCAGCCGTGCTGTGTGATGATTAGTAATGATGCCAGCGATGAGCGCCCCTGGCCCTGCACGGCTGGCTGATCCTGTCAGCGCCAGCTCCCAGCTCGCCAGCACTGCTGTGGCAGCTGGAGCCTGAAGAGGGAGGAAGGAACTGAAGCAGAGTCGTGGCTGCTGTCGCCCTGAGGGCTGCCTCTGGGACAGGGCTGCAGAACTGAGGCCACTTAAAACTACCAGCTGTCAGCCGATGTTTCTTGTGCTTTGTCCTTTGACCACACACCCTGTTCCACAGTAAAGACTTGTGCCGTTTACTGCCTGGGTAGAGATGACAGAGAATCAATGCAGTCACATTTTGGGATTTTGACTTACGAAGACTCTGGTTTAAGATGAAAGGCCAGCTGGAGAGCAGGGAGAGACATGTGTCCTTGGCCCACCATGGCACAGCATGCAGCCCTGAAACCCCAGACTGTGGAGAAATCGAGGAACTGGGGATGCCTCACCCATTTCCTAAGTAGAACTGGGTCAGTGGACACAGCCCTGAGTCCCTCCTCCAGTCCCACCAGCCCTCTGTATGGGCAGTGCATCTTTTTTACTGGCCTGTGCATCTTTTCTGCTGAGTCTGGCAAGGAGAAGACTCTTTCCCTTGCCCCCAGGAGGGGCATGGCCCAGAAAACCCCAGAGGACCAGGAAACCTTGGTTCTAGCATAGGGGGCCCAGCTATGACCTGGGTGGCACTGTGACCACAGAATGTACAGGGGCTGGGATTCCCATAGACCCTCTGCCTGCAGAGGTGATAGGCTGCACATTGATGATAGAGTCCACCCCACAACTTGGTTCTTCATAATAAGCCCCCAGGAGAATATTCAGGCAAATCTGAGGGGTTGGGGCATCCTAAGTTTTTTGAGATTTCATTTCTGCCCCCAATCCCCTAAAATGGAAACTTGGAATAGAAATTAAATTCAGCAGTTTAAGAAATAAGCAAAGTAGTAGTCATGTATAGATGTGAAAGTTGGGCCATAAAGAAGGCAGAGTACTATAAAATTGATGCTTTCAAACTCTGGTGTTGGAGAAGACTCTTGAGAGTCCCTAGGACTTCAAGGAAATCAAACCAGTCCTCAAGGAGATCAAACCAGTCCATCCTAAAGGAAATCAACCCTGAATATTCATTGGAAGGACTGATACTGAAGCTGAAACTCCAATATTTTGGCCACCTGATGTGAAGAGCCAACTCATTGGAAAAGATCCTGATGCTGGGAAAAACTGAAGGCAGGAGGAGAAGGGGATGACAGAGGATGAGATGGTTGGATGACATCATCAACTCAAGGAACATGAGTTTGAGCAAGCTCTGGAATGTTGAAGGACAGGGAAGCCTGGGGTGCTGCAGTCCATGGGGTCACAAAGAGTCAGACACAACTGAGCGACTGAAAAACAACAAACACTGCTGGCATAACTGAAGAAGTTGGCTGAAATTCTTAGCTACTCAAAAAGCAATTCTTGTGCTCGCTTCGGCAGCACATATACTAAAATTGGAACGATACAGAGAAGATTAGCATGGCCCCTGTACAAGGATGACACGCAAATTTGTGAAGTGTTCCATATTTTTAAAGATCATACACCATGACCAAGTGGGCTTTATCCCAGGGATGCAAGGATTCTTCAATATCCACAATCAATCAATGTAATTCACTACATTAACAAATTGAAAAATAAAAGACATATGATTATCTCAATAGATGCAGAGAAGGCCTTTGACAAAATTCAACATCCATTTATGAGAAAAACTCTCCAGAAAGCAGGAATAGAAGGAACATACATCAACATAATAACAGCTATATATAACAAACCCACAGCAAACATTATCCTCAATGGTGAAAAATTGAAAGCATTTCCCCTAAAGTCAGGAACAAGACAAGGGTGCCCACTTTCACCACTACTATTCAACATAGTTCTGGAAGTTTTGGCCACAGCAANTATGATCCACCTCCCAGAATACTGGAAATAAAAGCAAAAATAAACAAATGGGATCTAATTAAAATTAAAAGCTTCTGCACAACAAAGGAAACTATAAGCAAGGCGAAAAGACAGCCTTCTGAATGGGAGAAAATAATAGCAAATGAAGTAACTGACAAACAACTAATCTCAAAAATATACAAGCAACTTATGCAGCTCAATTCCAGAAAAATAAACGACCCAATCAAAAAATGGGCCAAAGAACGAAATAGACATTTCTCCAAAGAAGACATATGGATGGCTAACAAACACATGAAAAGATGCTCAACATCACTCATTATCAGAGAAATGAAAATCAAAACCACAGTGAGGTACCATTTCACACCAGTCAGAATGGCAGCGATCCAAAAGTCTACAAGCAATAAATCCTGGAGAGGGTGTGGAGAAAAGGGAACCCTCTTACACTGTTGGTGGGAATGCAAACTAGTACAGCAGCCACTATGGAGAACAGTGTGGATATTCCTTTTAAAATTGCAAATAGAACTGCCTTATGACCCAGCAATCCCACTGCTGGGCATACACACCAAGGAAACCAGAATTGAAAGAGACACGTGTACCCCAATCTTCATTGCAGCCAGTTTATAATAGCCAGGACATGGAAACAACCTAGATGTCCATCAGCAGATGAATGGATAAGAAAGCTGTGGTACATATACACAGTGGAGTATTACTCAGCCATTAAAAAGAATACATTTGAATCAGTTCTAATGAGGTGGAGGAAACTGGAGCCAATTATACAGAGTGAAGTAAGCCAGAAAGAAAAACACCAATACAGTATACTAACACATACATATATATGGAATTTAGAAAGATGGTAATGATAACCCTGTATGCGAGACAGCAAAAGAGACACAGATGTTTAGAATGGATTTTTGGACTCTGTGGGAGAAGGAGAGGGTGGGATGATTTGGGAGAATGGTATTGAAACATGTATACTATCATGTAAGAAATGAATCGCCAGTCTATGTTTGATACAGGATACAGGATGCTTGGGGCTGGTGCACGGGAATGATCCAGAGAGACGATATGGGGCAGGAGGTGGGAGGGGGGTTCAGGATGGGGAACTCATGTACATCCGTGGCTGATTCATGTCAATGTATGGCAAAACCAACACAGTATTGTAAAGCAAAATAAAGTAAAAAAAAAAAAATTTTTTTTTAAAGAATAGTAACTCTCCTCAAACTGAAAAGAAATGCATGAATCTGTCTATGCTATAGATTGGCGTGAACTCAGAAAACAATTAGAACTGAGGTATTATAAATAAAAGAGGACAGATTTCCAGGAAAAAAAAAAAAAAAGCAATTCTCACTATACCACAGTGGCTCTGCTCTTGTGTCCATTTTACAGGTTAACAAACTGAGGGCCAAAGAGATGGTGTGATTTGCCCTGTGCCACAAAGCTGGACTGGGCTGTAGCATCAAGGTTTGAACCCAGTTCTATCTGTTCTCAAAGCTCATGCCGTTAATGCAGCAAGGGAAAACAGGAGTGGATGGGGGAAGGGAAGAGAAGGAAGTCAGAGGACACAGAGCAGCAGCAGAAGAACCGGAGGGGCAATGGGGGTTCTCCACTCACCCTCTCTCCTAGAGTGGCTGCCCTGGGTCACAGGAAAGTGGCTGCGAAGAGCCTCTGTGTTGGCTCAGAGGCCACCACGGACATGGGCACTGCAGCTGGCCCCTGGTCACCTGGCCTGCAGGTGGCAGGTGGTGGGGAAGGCAGATGCAGCACCTCCAGGAGCAGGGACATCACCTGTGCTCTCCAAGCACTCCCGGTAACCCCTCTCTGAGTGGTCAGGCTGGCCCTCTCCCCACCCCTCCCCCTGGGTTGAGGCCCCCTTCCCAGGCTGCCACAGACCCTGGCTTGACAGCAGCAGCATTTCCAGATGACTTCTCTTTCTGTTGCCTCTTCCTGCACTGGGCTGGCCCCTAGTGACTGAGAGGGCTGGTCTCTCTAGCTGGTGCTAATTGACAGTCCAGGGCTCTCTTTCTCTGGACTGCCATTTGCATGGTGCATTAGTATTCATGCCTGCAGCTCAGGGCTGTTCTGGATGGCAGATGCTGTGCACATGAGTGGCGTGCCATAAGGACTTGAAGCGGTTTGCTGGAATCCAGGCCACTGAATAAAAGGACATGGAGGAAGGCTGCAGATGACACCAGGCTCCTCGCCTGCTTCCCACTTCCCATGCTGTCAGACCTGGAATCTGCTGTTTCTACCATGTATGTATGAGATCCCAGCCAACCCCTCTGGTGGTCTAACCGGCATCCGCTGAGCCCCTGCTCTGCTCCACCTGCCCCATCTTGGTGCCAGAGATGCAAAGAGCGGTGAAGTGTCTTGCTCCCGGCCCTAAGAAAGCTCATAGTCCTGTGAGGACAGTGGCATATTAGCCGTTTGAAGATGGGCATGAGCCCCAGGTAATCAGCTCAGAGCTCTATAGCAGCTCAGAGAAGAAGAGTGGGGTAAGGGAGGGCAGTCAGTCATAGCTTCTCAAAAGCGGAGATGCTGGGTCTTCAAAAATGAGTTGGAATTTGCCAGCCAAACCCCACTGTGAACACATGGCTGTGTTTTTAACTGGACCCACAAGAGCCACATTCCAGCTCACTCTTGAGGTGGTGCCCCCATGGGCAGAGCATCACCAACTCCACCTATGGATTTCCAGAACATATAGCTGGATGGACTTTGTGGAAAGCTGGTCCAGCCACCATGGGTGATGACGTGATAAAACCCATGAGAGATGATTGAAGTGAGCAATGGAATCATTCCAAAACAGTCAGAGATGCAGTGGGTTGACACTGGTAAATATCTCCAGGGTTGGGAACTTTGTGGTTTCAGAATGCAACCCGATCTAGTATTTTACCATTTACCCAGAACCAGACTCACCCCTCTCACCACCATCTGCTAAGCTGAAGAACTTTTACTCACAACACTCCTGGAAGCAGAAAATTGGAGCAAAAGAAGCTGAGATGAAGGAAACAGCAAGGCTCAGGCCCCACAGAAGGGATGCTCTGGGGGTTCCAGACACAGAGAGGAGTCAGGGACAGGGTCCAGAGGAGGCCAGGGGGCCACACTGTGCAAGGCCTGTGGTCCTTGGTGCAGGATTTGTTTTATGCTGAGAGCAGTGAAGGGCCATGGGTGACTTTTTTTTTTTTTTTTTTTTCGCTTTTTATTTTGAAAAGATGACAGACTCACAAGAAGTTGCAAAAATAGAACCGAGAAGTCCTGTGTACCTTTTATCCAGTGTCCCCCAGAGGTAATATCTGTAGCTATACAGTTGACAAGTAGTTGTCACTATGGATTGCTACTGGTAAAATCCACAGACCTTGTTCAGATATCACCAGTTTTACATGCACTCATGTGTGTGTGTGTGTGTGTGTGTGTGTGTGTATGTGCGCACATGTGCCTGCCTAGTTCTGTGCTATTCTACCACATGTGTGTATTGATATAACTACCAGCAAAGTCAAGATGCCCAACTGTTCCACCACTACAAAGGAACTAACTCTCCGTGCTCCCCCTTTGCTGTTGCCCCACCCGCCTGCATCCTGTCACCAGGAAAGAATAGCAAGAGAGGGAGGATCTGAGTGCTGTCTGCTGGGCCAAGGGCACGGCCTATCCCCTTTGATGCCCTAGGAGCCTCTCAGCAAAGCAGGTTCACCATGAATACAGATTGCTTTGAACGTCCCCACTTTGCAGTTGAGGAGCAAGAACAGACAGGTTAAGCAACTTGAGGTCCCGCTGCCTTCTCATGAAGCACTAGCTGCTGCTGCTGCTGCTAAGTCGCTTCAGTCCAGGCTGTCTCTATTTAGATGATCCCAACAGCTTTGTGCAGGGCATGGTGTGTTGACCATGTGTCCCAGAGCAGAGGTCAGGGAGCTATGCAGAACCCACTCTCTCACTTCAAGGTCTCATCCCTTAATCTCTTTGCACTTCCCTGTCCCCAGGGGTGAAACGGTCTATCAACAACTTCAAATAGTCACGGTGAGGAATTGATTACAAAATACTCACACAGTGCCAAGCATAAGGGAAAAAACATCTTTGCTCCCCAAATGCCAGCAATGACCCAAAAGTACTGAAGAGAAATTGCTGCTCCTCTTCCCCCTCCCACTCCCGTCTCTGTCGGGAAGGCGGGGGTGATCTCAGAGGGTGAATGGCCCTCCAATCTGTAGCTCAGGCCCTTCTCACAGCTTTCTCATCTCATAGCCCCACACATGGCACACACTCCAGGGCTTGTCTGCTTGGCTCTGGGGTGAAGGGAACAGGCAGGGGACCCCCAGCTCTCAGTTGCTCTTGGGACCCTATGGCTAAGTTCTTTTCCTGAGACTAGAAGCTCTGGCTTCAGGCTTTCTCCTCCAATGCGGCTTTCGGCAGCAATAAAGCCCATACCTTCATCCACATGGAACATCTCTATTTCTCACGTGGTCCACAAGAAACGAATGGGATTGATGGTGACCTTTAAACTCAAAAGCCAAGCACTGTTCTGGGCACAGAATCTCTGCCTTAAATAATGCCAGTTTTATTTCGAGTGATCTGCTCAGAATTACTGAGAGACGTGTGTGTATGTCGGGGGAAGCTGTTTGGGAGTGGGAATGGCAGAGGATGAAGGGAGGGTCAAGGAAGATGGAGAGAAAAAGAGAGAAGCTAGGGGTTGGACAGTTCTGGGTCTTCAAAGGGCACCGAGGGGGATCAGATGGGTCAGCCGCTGCCCTGGGGTCCCCCTGCCTGAGGCCATCAGCTCAGGCCATCACCCCCACCAAGTATGCCCTGGCCCCGCGTCTGGCAGCCAGCAAGCAGTCTCATTCCCTTTCTGCCCACAGGAACAAACTCTTGGTTTCCGGCAGCATGGCTTCTCCTTTCGCAAGAGGGACTCCTGCCTGCGTCTGGTGGCCACCTTCCATCTTTTGGGATTAAGCGCCAAGGTAAGCTATGGGGTTTTGCTCTCCCTCCCCTCTCTGGGGCGGCCACCTTCCATCTTTTGGGGTCAAGCGCCGAGGTAACCTATGGGGTCTTGCTCTCCCTCCCCTCTCTGGGGCGGCCACCTTCCATCTTTTGGGGTCAAGCGCCAAGGTAAGCTATGGGGTCTTGCTCTCCCTCCCCTCTCTTTAGCACCAGGACCCCCTGGCTGCTCGGTCACCACCAGGGGGCCATGGGGTCAGCCTCTGCGCCTGGCTCGCCGCCTGCCCTCCAGCCTCCAGGGCAGCGGGCATATCCTCCCTCTCCATCAGTAATGAAATCTCCCCTCTGCAGGTGCCCCGCCGCGTTTGGGGTCAGCATTTTCACTCACTCAGCTCAGCCCTGTGCTTCGGCTTGGTAATTACACCCCACACCTCATCGCAGACAGGCCTGACTCAGCCCACAGGGCTGGCTTCCCTAAGCCATCACCTCCTGGAAGCTTAAACGGGCCTCTCCGGTCCACAGAGACTGTTGGTGTGTGAGTCTGCTCCCTTTTCTGGGTCCTAACCTGTCATCCACTCACATTGTTGCCCCTCCCCCAATACACATATTCAGGACAACCCAGCCAGGCCTCCCTCTGCTCCGCCTGGCTGAATCCTGTCCCTCACTCCTGGCTTCACTCATGTCGCATCTCCTCCAGGAAGCCCTCCTGAGTTTTATCACACCGCCCCCCGCTATGTTCAGGTGCTTGCAGTGACCGCTTGCTTCTCTGAGCCTGAGCAGCTAGCACTGGGCGTGGTTTCTTGTTGTTTAGTTTCTCGGTCGTGTCTGACTCTTTTGCGACATCATGGACTGTAGCCCACCAGTCTCCTCTGTCCATGGGATTTCCCAGGCAAGAACAATGGAGTGAGTTGCTATTTCCTGCTCCAGGGGATCCTCCTGACCCAGGGATTAAACTCACGTCTCCTGCATGACCAGGTGGATTCTTTACCACGGAACCACCTGAGAAGCCCCTACGGTTTTTTTTATAGGTACATAAAATGCCTTGTGACTAGGTGAATTGATGAGTGGGTGAATGAGCACACGGGTGGGTGGGTGAATGAGTGTACCCTCATACATATAACTTCTCCCTCTGACTCTTAACCGCCTGTTACCTGGTTTTGTTTTTTAACTGCTTCACATAGAAAGATGACCCTGAAAGGAAGGGACCTAAGTGTCATTTATTCATTACCCAGGCACACTCAGTAAAGCCTTGTAGTCTGCACCAAGCATGAGGCATGAGACTGTGGAGGAGCTAATAAAGTATGTCTCCGCCCTTGAGGAGCTCTGTCTAATGTCATGGCCCCCATCTTGTAGGGACCCTCTTGAAAATAGGATGGAATCTGTGGACCCTCTCTTGAGAAACATACACACACACGCATACACACACATGAAACATGAGTCAATTTCAAGACCTCCTGAAATCCCTGGCCACAGTTTAAAAGCCCCTGGCCTGGTGAGAAACACATTAATAGGCGATTTTAATGTCTTTTTCTAAGGGCTGTGCCAGGAGGCATGGCCAGCCCATAACTGAGGGTCAGAAAAGATGAAGTGATTAGCTCACTCTGAGTGGGATGATGTGTCTCAGGGAAACTGGAATCAAGGAAGAGATTTCAGAAGGGCTGGATCTTGAGCAGTGAGTAGAAGTTTACCAGACAGGCAAAGGGAGAGGAGAAGGAAGATGAACATGAATGAGCACATGCAAAATAGTGATTGCTGGGAGCCGGGGAGAGAAGAAATGGGAGTGACTGCTTTTTCCAGTGGTCATGTATGGATGTGAGAGTTGGACTGTGAAGAAGGCTGAGCGCCGAAGAATTGATGCTTTTGAACTGTGGTGTTGGGGAAGACTCTTGAGAGTCCCTTGGAGATCCAACCAGTCCATTCTAAAGGAGATCAGCCCTGGGATTTCTTTGGAAGGAATGATGCCAAGGCTGAAACTCCAGTACTTTGGCCACCTCATGTGAAGAGTTGACTCATTGGAAAAGACTCTGATGCTGGGAGGGATTGGGGGCAGGAGGAGAAGGGGACGACAGAGGATGAGATGGCTGGATGGCATCACCGACTCGATGGGCGTGAGTCTGAGTGAACTCCGGGAGTTGGTGATGGACAGGGAGGCCTGGTATGCTGCGATTCATGGGGTCGCAAAGAGTCGGACACAACTGAGTGACGGAACTGCTAAAGCACTGGGGTTCCTTTCCCGGGTGATGAAGATGCTCTGTGATTAGACGGTGTTGATGGCTGTGCAGTTTCGTGACTATGCTAAAACTCTGAATCATATGCCTTAAAAGGGTTAATTTTATGGCATATGAATTGTGATTCTTAATTCTATGTGCCAATCTGGCAAAGCCATGGTGCCCAGTTGTTTGGTCAGACACTAGTCTAGATGTTGCTGTGAAGGCATTTTTTAGATAAGATTAACATTTAAAGTAGTAAACTGAGTAAAACAGATTACCTCCTGTAGTGTGGGTGGGCCTCATCCAATCAGTTGAACATCCTAAGAGAAAAAGGCTGAAGCCCCTTGGGGAAAAGGGTTTCTGCCTCCAGACTGTCAAGCTGCAACATCCAGGCTTCCTCGGGTCTCCAGCCTGTCAACTTACCCTGCAGCTAGATTTCAGACTTACCAGCTTCCACAGACATGTCAATCGCTCTCTCTCTCTCAGTATAAACATAGCCTATTGGCTCCATTTATCTGGAGACCTCTGATTAATACCTTAATTATATCTCAAGTCTAAAATTTTATTAGTAGAGGACTGATTAAATAAATAATGGCAAAACCATAAAACACAAGTACACAGGCATGAACCGGGAGGGAACCCTCAGGGTGTATGTAATAAGATGGCTCAGCATGACAGGCAGAGACAGGAGGGAGCTGGTCGGGGCAGGCAGGAGCAGGCACAGCCATGCAAAGCCTTGATTATCACACCAGGCTTCTGGTGCCTGCAGGACAGTGAGCTATTAGTTAGGGTTATTTTTGGTTGCAAGCAACAGAAACTGATGCTGATTAACTTCAACAGAAGAAAGAAGCTATGAGTAGACTATGGAGATGCTCACATGCAGAAAAGACTTAACAATCAAATCCAGAACCTACCAGGAACCAGGGCCATTCCAGGAGAAAGGCACCAGGAATTCATGCATAGGGTTTCTTTAGGATAAATCAATCACCGCTACTTTTGGTTCTAGGATACTGTGGTCAGTCTTAGAAAAGAGAATCTGATTGGCCACATTTTAGTCCCTGTGCCCAACTCTTAAATGGTGAGGGCAAGGCAGGACCCCATGTACAACTTTCCTGCCAGTTGGGTGTTATCTGGGAAGCAGTCGGTGTGCTGCTGCTGGGGAAATGAGGACAGGGGGCTGGCAGACAGATCCTCAGGAATGCATGGTGCAGACAACACTGGGATCCTGGCGCAGCCAATGAACATGAGCAGGGGCTTGGTGTTCACTGAATTGTATTGTGGAGGCTTCATTCCAACCATGACAGTGCTCCTATACTGGGCTGTGTCAGGACCACAGACACCCCGTTGTCAGAGAACAGACTGTTTAGTGGGAGGACTGGAGCTGCTTCGGGCTTCTAGCTGTGTGGCGTTTGATCAAGTCACTTAGCCTCTCTGAAACTCAGCATCCTCATCTGTCTAGGGCAGGCCATTGTGTGCACCTCCTAGGCTTCCTAGGAGGATTAAATGTGGAGACACATGCAACAGAACCTGGTTCAGGTCTGACAAGTTCCAAGGGCTCTGTTCTCCTTCGGGGACTGTCTCTAGTCTTGACAATGATGCTGAGTCAAGCAGAATGGCGTAGGGGCCTTGTCAAGTCAATTTTCAATTAAACGGAGATTAGCCATGATCTAGGCTGGGCCTGGGGCCAAAGATGTGGGTCTTGGAATCAGGTCTTTTATCTTTGGGCTCCCTGATTTCTCTTGTCATGCGCCCTACCCTGTCTGAAGGCTGCCTGCCTCCATCTGAGTCTTTGTCTTCAGCAGCCCCCTCTCCCTTGCCTCTGAGAGGTGGAGGGTGGGGCCCATGGAGACTCAGACCTGCCCAGCTCCTTCACAGATTCCCGAAGGTGGTTTCCAAAACAGTCCCTCCAAATTCACGTGACTCTGAAGGTGGGGTGTCTCTGGGGGCTGCTGTTGCCCCCTAGGGCTCAGCTCTGGGCCATCAGACACCCTCTTTGTCCAGGGCTGGGCTCTGTGTGTTTGAGTTTGGAACATGGAGGAAGAGGTGTGGTCAAGGAGGGACAATGCCACCCCTAGAAGGAAGATGGGTTCCTTTACTAGACCCAAGACAAAGGCCCCACCCAGGCCAGGATTTCTGTGAAGGTGTGAAGAATCGACTCTAACTCCCACTGGCTATGGCTGGAGAGGAAGGATAAATGGGACAGAAGCAGGAAAGAGGGAGAGAGCCAGAAAGCTGGGCAGAAAATGGGATTGGGAGAAAGAGAGGGAATCAGAAGGTGAAGAGATCAAGGAGCCAGACAGAGCAAGGAGCCCAGCTGAGTGATGTGAGAGAGGAGGGGAGGAGGACACAGAGGGAGAAGGAGGAGGGAGAGCAACGGGCAGACGGGCAGAGCTGGGAGCCAGGATGAAGAAAGGAGAGAGCAAGTGAGCCTCCGTAACCTCCCTCCCATTCTTGCCAGCCTCCTGCAAATGCTCACGGTGGAGGCGGCCGGCCAAAGCTCAGGGAGGGGCCACGTGCCTGCCTCGCTTGTTTTGCTCTCTGATAAATGACAAGCTCTAAATGGTCTATTAGAGCAGAGTGAGTTCTACAAGTGCCTCCGCCCACCACCACCCGCTGGGGAAACGCACTATATTTATAAGGTGACTCATGTGGCTGCCACACCCCCTGGGGATCCAAGGCCGAACGCTCGTCATGACTTCACCTTCAAAACACCACGGGGCCGTGGGCACAGGCCTAAGGAGCTCTTCGTGGAAGGAGACATTCGGGTGAGTTTGTCAGGCCCGTTGGGGGTGCCCCTCCCAGTGGCCGCAGGGCAGTGGGGGGAGGCAGCATAGCCGACGCGTCTGTGGACGGCTTGGAGTCAGTGCTTCCCTGTTGCCTCTTCCAGGATCCTTTCCCCCCACGCCCAGAAACTTGTCTAAGAGCTTTTGTTTCTCTTGCAAGCAAAGTGATGAGGTGGAAAATGGTTGCCCTTCCTTCGGGTCTCAACTCAACCCCCATTGCAAGCTGTCTTAGTACCACCAACCTCTACTTCATTGCATTCCCAGAGTCAGAATGGTGAAGGATGATTGTATTTTTAGCATCACGGTACCTTCTTAACAAGCATTTACAGAATGGTGGTGGTGGTTTGGTCACTAAGTCGTGTCGGACACTTGCAACCCTGTGTACTGTAGCCCGCCAGGCTCCTCTGTCCATGGGATTCTCCAGGCAAGAATACTGGAGTGGGTTGCCGTTTCCTTATCCAGATCTTCCCAACCCAGGAATTGAACCCAGGTTAAAGCCTCTGCCTGCAATGTGGGAGACCCGGGTTCGATCTCTGAGCTGGGAAGATCTCCTGGAGAAGGAAATGGCAACCCATTCCAGTATTCTTGCCTGGAGAATCCCGTGGGGGGAATAGCCTGGTAGGCTACAGTCCACGGGGTTGCAAAGAGTTGGACACGACTGAGCTACTTCACTCCTGCATTGCAGGCAGACTCTTTACCCACTGAACTACCAGGGAAGCCTAACCAACACTCTGTGAACCAGGATGTGACTTTTTGGTGTCCAGTGATGCTGAAGCTATTATTTTAACAGTCATTTTGCAAATAAGGAAAGTGAAGCTCAGAGACATTTAGGAACTGATCTGAGGGACCAAACTAGAAAGGGAAGATTGGTGCTTTAACTCAAGTCTGTCTGATTCCAGAGTCATTCTAACCATCACCCCGGAAACTTACAGCCCCACACAAATCATCATTGACCAGACACTTGCCCGAGTTATACAGTGATTTGCACTCTCCCCTTGCACACTAAGTCCATAAAACAAGCTTGATGTTTCTAAATAGAGAGAAGCAAGAAGGTCTGTGGCAGATAAAAGACGTAAAAGGGAGTGTGGCAGATAAAAGACATGATCTTAAAATGAGGAGGCAGGTTCAGCCGGTTTTGAGGGGGCTCAGAAGCTGACCTTAGGCAGATCTGAGCAATATTCCAGTGATGGTCACAAGAGAGCCCAAATGGTTGCGTTTCCTGCTTGGTGGGGATTTTAGCTTTCATCCTTTTAGTCTGAAGGTCTAGGTCACCCTAGATTATTCCCATCACAACCCAGGTAGCTCCAACCCCACTGTCACCTTAATTTCAGGGCCTGGATAGGTATACCCGATAAACAACCATCTCAAAAGCCTAGAGATAAGATCTCTTAGCTCACACCATCCAGATTTTCAGGCAGAAGGCCCACTTTTGACCCCATTCATGCTTGGAAAGAAGACTAGAGTAGATAAAAGTGAAAAAAGGCTATTTCTCCCATATGATAGTTTAAATTTAGAATTTAGGCTTAGGACTTCTAGGAGACACAAAGAATCTAGTTATGAACTATTTGAAATACCATTAGACTGCAGATAAAATCTCTCAGGACAAAGGAGCTGGGGACAGCAGTAGCAAAATGCTTCTCCTGACAAGCACTCCGCGTGTATGGCTGTGAACGCCACCAGGGCTGTACTGGTGGAGAAGGGAGTTGGTAGAAAGGAGTTTCGGGAGGAATAATGTTAGAGTTAAATCTCTCCCTCTCTCTCCCTCTCTCTGACAGACTTGGCCTTGTACATTCTTCACTCTCATAGCATACTAGATCAAATCTTTCATAATTCTGCCAGAATTCTTTGGGCTTTTAAGACATAGGTGCTCAAGCACCAGCAAAAACAAATTCCATCAGAATCTCTAGGGGCTATGGCTTTTGACAGGGGTGTGGATGCCTTAAAATATCAGCATCTCATATACCTGCTTCTGGGCCCTGCCATCCATCAACCATGAGTCCTGGAGAAATTACTTCAGTTACCTGATGCTTGGTTTCTTCAAAGGTAAAGTAAAACAAATAATTGTATAGATTTCCTGTGACACTTAGGAGGATACACTGGCTGGAGACACAGGTTCAGTCCCTGGGATGGGAAGATCTCCTGGAGAAGGAAATGACAACCCACTCCCGTATCCTTGCCTGGACAGTTCTATGGACAGAGGTGTCTAGTGGGCTACAGTCCAACAGGTCACACAAAGGGTCAGACACGACTAAGCAACTGAGCCCAAATGCATGCATGATATAATAGCTGGAAAGAACCTTACATAGTGCCTGACACACAATAGGGATTTAAAAGTCAGCCGTTGGGCCGTCCCTGGTGGTCCAGGGCCCGAGACTCTGAGTTCCCAAAGCAGGCGGCCCAGGTTTAATCCCTGATTGGGGAACTAGGTCCCACATGTGGCAACTAAGAGTTTACACGTTGCGGCTAAAAATCTCACATGTTGCAATGAAGAGCTAAGATTCCCCAGGCTGCAGTTAAGACCTGGCACAGCCAGATAAATAAATTAATTAATTTTTAAAAAGACTTTTAAGTAATTTGGTCATTTCTATAATTATTGTTGCTATTTCTACTGGTAAGTATTGAATAATCCCTGGCAAAAAGTCTACCCTTCCTTAAACTTCCTGGGGAAAAAAGTGAACTTAACCTGAAATATCTGGGTTTACAGTGGGTGGGGCACCACCATAGGAGGATGGATGGTGTTACATGAAGTGTCTTCTGCTGTCTAAGTGGCAGATCCTTCTCAGAGTGGATTCCAAACAGTGTTTCCTGCTAACAACTCCTTTAAAGGTATTAATACCACCTATATTCTCAACTGGCCTACTATACTGCCATCAGAGGGAATGCCAATACATCACACTTGGTGGAAGATATGGATTGCAAAGCATCCCATAACCACAACCAACATTCTGCTAACCAAGTTGGAGGCGAGCAAAATGCTTTAGCAGATGATAAAGGATCAGGATTTCCAAAGTCACTTTACTATACACAGGAACAAAGAATAAGGTTTAGAAATACAGGCTCAGAAGCAAGAAACGTCAGTTGCAGTTCAGATATGATCATGTGGACTACTCAGAAAACAACCCATCACACTCGAGGCCTTTCTTTCCACTAGAAAATAAACTACAAATTGGTATCATTGTAGAAGGTGGGTGGGGTTATTCTCAACATCTCTCTGTGTTGTGGTAATAAATCTGAAATGAATAAGCTTCTTTAAAAGTGATTAGATATAGATTTTTCACTAAGGTACATTTGATCTGACTTCTACATTCTTCAATGAACTGACTACAGATGAATGAGAAATACAAAGTGTTTTTTATATATTTACTTAATAAATGTAAAACAAAACAAAAATGAAGTGAAGTTTACAGCTTGGATGAGAGGTTAAGCTGTTGTGTAAGTTTGTCATTGAGAAAATATGTTCGAAATTTTATATCAGAAAAACACAATTAAGCAAAGATAAAATTAAACTGGAAACTTTCCTGAAAGTCCAGTGCTTAAAACTTTCTTTCCATGAAGGATGTGCAGGTTCGGTCCCCAGGTGGAGAGCTAAGTTCCCATAGGCCTTGTGGCCAAAAAGCTGAAACAGAAAATAGTAGATATGTTGTAACAAATTCCGTAAAAAGTTTAAAAATGGTCCACACCAAAGAGAAAAAGAAAGGAAAGAAGAAGTTACATTGGAAGCCCTGCTGTGAACTTGACTTTAAACATTCTCCTACCTCTGTCTCGCACAGTGACCAGAGTAGCAGCAACAGCTCCCACGTGGCCCCCGATGCCCAGCTGCTGTCTGCAAACTCCTCCCACTGAAGGAAAGCCTGGCTCTTTGGAGGGAGGCCTTAGGCAGGGAGGAGACAGCAAGGGTGCTCTCCCCGGTATCCCAGGGCAGTTCTGAAGGAACCCAGGAGCTGGGTGAGAGAGGCTCCCCGCTGTCCAGCTCTGACACTTAGAGTATGAGATGAGACTGATAACTGTCTCAAATGGAAACGTGTGGGATCTGTGAAGGGCCGTAAGTGCCTAATGAAGCTCCAAAGAGAAAGGTTAATCTAAATCGCACAGAAAGGGTGAGCATGATAGTCTCATTTTACATTATTTTTAATAGCTGCCTTGTATTATATATGAATATACTGTTTCCTCTATTAAGTATATCCGGGCACTTCTCTCTTTCCTTGTAAGGAAGAAAGAGTGGATCTTGAATACCTTTAATAGTCTTAGTGAAAAAAATAGAAATTAGTAGTCGTGCTCAATAAAAAGGGGAACCCAATAATCTGTAGGAGATGCTGAACTGGGTGAATGTCTTCATGAAGAAACCGAACTGCTCATATTCATCCCTGGTTTCCTAAGAAATGAAACATTCTAGGAAAACCCTCTGGGTTCAGAAAAGATCTATGAGAAATGGACTTTTATATTTCTTAAGTACAGTAATCTTAGAAGACTCTGTTGAGGTCCCAAATAAGAATCAGTAACCTCAAAACTGCTGGCCTGAGATGATGCTCTTTTTCTTTTGGTTCTGGAGGAAATCTGTAATCCTAGAAGAAATTGGATTTTTCAAAAACCTAGTCCTAGGAATCTATCATATTAATTCTCATAAAGTAACTCTGGAAAGTATAAAACTAATGAAAAATATGATATATATGATATATGGTCTGTATACTTTTGTAATTAGTTTCAGGGTAAGTGTAAGCATGTATTTTTCAATCACTTTGATGTTTTCTGTGCATCTTAGCTGACTTTTTAGGTGTTTGAAGATTTTAGGAGAGTCTGAACATTAAACTTACAGTTTTAATTAAAACTTTTGGAGAGTGTGGTTAAATAATTTTGTAACCGATGTTTATAAGAGAAATTGTAATTGGTTTAATTTTTAATAAGTTTTGATTTACCAATTATGTAAATAGTGTTTGAACATCAAGAGAAAAATCATATAGTAGGTTCATAGGGTTGAATATTAAACAAAGAACAAGGAGGTATGTGTATTCCTGCTGGTAACAAATGTCCCAAAGGCATTAAAGGAGCCGAAAAACAAGACATTACCCTTATGTAAGCATACTAAGAACAGGAGAGACTGACAGTTATTTTTGCTTTGGAGTATGCTGTACTCTGGGCTTCCCTGGTAGCTCAGCTGGTAAAGAATCTGCCTGCAATGCAGGAGACCCCAGTTCGATTCTTGGGCCGGGAAGATCCCCTGGAGAAGGGACAGGCTACTCGCTCCAGTATTCTTGGGCTTTCCTGGTGGCTCAGATGGTAAAGAATCCACCTGCAATGCGGGAGACCTGGGTTTGATCCCTGGGTTGGGAAGATCCCCTGGAGGAGGGCACGGCAACCCACCTCGGTATTCTTGCCTGGAGAATCCTCACGGACAGTGAAGCCCAGCGGGCTGCAGTCCATGGGGTCCCAAAGAGTCAGGCACGACTGAGTGACTAGCCACAACACAGCACAGGCTGTACTATGCCTGCATTTTCATACGGGGATTTTTAGAAATGGAGAAATCTTCAAGTCCAACAAGAATTGATCAAATGGAGCTTTTTCAAGTCTTATGTGGAAGATGAAAGAGGTCTTTAAGGCAAGGGTCCTAACCTCTCACCCAATTGCCTCCAGTGCTCTCTGCCAGTACCCCACTCTCAAAACCTGAAATTCACTTCTTTTTTTTCCCAGCACTCTGCTATTATTGGCTTCCCTGGCGGCTCAGGGGTGAAGAATCCGCCTGCCAATCTAGGAGACGTGGGTTCGATTCCTGGGTGGGGAAGATCCTCTGGAGAAGGAAATGGCAAGTATGCCAGTAGTCTTGCCTGGGAAATCCCATGGACAGAGGATCCTGGTGGGCTATAGCCCATTGGGTTGTAAAGAGTCCAACATGATTTAGCAGCTGAACAATAACAACTGCTATTATTCTTATTGTTAATTTTAACCCAAAGAAGCAGTCTTTTATCTTATAGGAAGCAATAGGCCATTTCTTTCTCAGTGCCTCCAGCTAGTAACCTCTTCAAAATGCCTGCAGGCAACAAGCCCCCAGTTCTCTTAGCAACCAAAAGTCCCCCCGGAAGTCCTGCCTCCTATATGACAACACCACACATTTTTGGAATCCTCTGATTTGATGCCTCCCTGACAGGTTACTTGCAATCTCCATTTCAAAATCCAAAGAAAAGAGGATTAAACATGTGAGGGCAAATGCCCTGAAAAATCTGCCTACTCCTTGTTTTCATTTCTTTTTCACTAATTGCCTCAAAAGTCCTGTGTGGAACTCAGATCCATATTATCATTTCATTTGTAGAAAGTGTTCCGTTCTCAGTGTCATTTCACTCACCTTGAAAGTCCCACTGAACGGTTATCTTGAAAGTGAACACCTTGCAAGAACCTCTTCTTTTTCACTTTAGAGCTCACAGTGTGTTCTTTTTAAAAGGAACCCAAGAGGCCAAAATTCTCACATAGAAACTTAGACATGCAGGTGATTGTTCTGACAATAGAAAACTGGGCTTGATGGGGAGATGGTTCCCCTGGGAAACTGAGCATGGAAAATTGAACTCGGAGTTGCTAGATCTTGCAGTAAACCCTGAGACAGGAGCTGGAATTGGAGTTTTGGAGTCACTGTGAGTGCCCAGGGGGTAAGACACCCTCAAGAGAATGTACAAGGGGGGCATCCCAGAGGCTGGAGGGACCCACACCATCACTGGGACCGTCATTAGCAGCAGGGGCTCTCATGGGACTTGATGGCCAAGAAAGTTTCCCCTCCTCCCATGAGTGGGGCTGATTTCCTTGTCCACTGAAGAATCAGATTAAAGGATCTCATATCCTCTGTCTATATCTTTGATAGCTTTCTGGCCATCACGCTGCCAAACTTTATGACAATTATCTGAAAACTAAGAAAAACTTATAGAAAGTATCAAACAAATATGACTACCATAAAGTATATTTGAATAAGACCCCGAGCATAACCTGGCCCATCAGACCTTGATGTATGTGCCTTGGATTCAACCTGCTACTCCAAGCTTCCTGGAAGCATGAAGATCCAAGATCCGCCTCAGTGACCCTTCTCTTCTGAAGCTCTCTCTGATACCTTCTCACCACAAGCTGACATTTTCTCGTCCTCCATGGATGCATGTCTGTTGGAGTTTCGGAGATAACTCTTGTAAAAATTAATAAACAGAAATTTCAATTAATTAGTTGAGATACCAGAAGCTCTCATGCCCTGTGATGGTAGCTGACTCTAACGAGAGAAAGAAAGGTTCCTCTTTTTTGGCAGGGATTCAGCCAATGAAAAGCTATAGACTTTCGGTTTTTATAATCCTCCCAACTTCCCTTCCCCCTTCTATAAAAGTACTCTCCTTCTCTTGACAGGTGGGAACTTGCCCTTGGCTCACCATGGTTGCAGACCCCAAATTGCAATTCTCTGCTGATCCTGAATAAACCCATCTTTGCTAGAGAACTATCTGACAGTCTATTTGTTTTAGGTCAGCACTCCATTGCAAAAATTAATTCACAGTTCTCTGAAGATGTGAGCTCTGAGGGTGGAACCTGTGTTGCATTCATCGCTATCTCTCCAGTGCCTGCAGGGGGCTGCGCGTGGCAGCGCTGAAAGCACATCTGTTCAGTGAATGAACAGAGACCAATAGCCCCTAATTGTGCTAACCCAGGCTACTAGGTAAACAGTTAAGAGCCAGTCCATGAAACAAAGAGTTTTCAAAGGTGGTTATACCTTAGACCTATGAGAAGAAATGTTTGCTTTCTGTTAGGCATGAAATCCCTGAGTGTATTTACAGGTCCTAGTAACATACAGAAAATACCTTCATTTCTGAACCCAAGGGAATGCCATTTATGATAAAATACTTTGCAATTCAAAACTATCTCTGAGCTTCATAATTTATGTCAAGCATTACTGCTAGGACGTGATGAGAATATTTTCATTTTTCATGAATCTGAGGAACTTGAGACTCTTTGTTGTATAGTAGGGAGGGATGTGTTAATTTGTGGGATAACAATGGTTTTCCCTGAGAATAGATTTCTGAAGGCAGAAGTCAGCAGAAATAGGTTATTTTATTTACCAAAATTTCCTCTACCCACAAAATTTCAGGCTGGTAACCATTTCAATGAGTCACATCACTATCCTAAAACAATAGCTTAGAAGCCATGGATGAAAGGTCAAATTACGAAATGTCTATTTTTTTAAAGCTAAGCGAGAATCTTTTCTATTCATTGTTTATCAACAGTATGCCTTTATCTAACTGGCCATGAAACCGGGGTTAAAAACCCAGATTGAAACAAACAAAGCAGTCTGCCTATAATGGATAACACTAAGACAGCTAAATCAGAGCTTAGAGAAACAGAATCTGTTCATTCTCACGGGACTGGGAGGGTGGATCTAGTGTGATACTTCGTCATCTGTTAATGTAATTAATCAGAAATATGATCATCTAAAAACTTGGAACTGCAAATTAAAAGCAAGTTTAAACCAAAACCAGCCTGATAATCATGAAAGCATCCCCTTGACCCCAGAAAGCATGGGCCACGTGCAACCCCTAAACTTATCATTGAAGTTGAGGGCTATTGAACCATTCAGGTTTTGATCCTGAGCTGAGTTGGAGGGTCAGCTTTCCTAGGGGGTGAATTCCTAAATGAATCTGGATCCCTTAGCAAGGGAGCAGCGGAAAAGGGAGGGAGGAAGTGGAAGTAGGGTAAGTTATCAAGCGTACGCAGGCGTTCTTTCAGGGCCCTTGAAACTCTGTGGATAAGAACTTTTGCAAAGGGGCCCTTGCACCAGTTGTGTGAGGAGAAGTATCCAGAAGAGAAAGATATTTTGAGACTTCTTGGAACTTTGTGACTTTCTCCTTTTGTTTTGTTATTTTTATCTCCCCCATTTCCTTGTCTTACCAGCCATGAGGACTCTTAACTTAGAAAGACCTAAGAAAAGCTACCAGCTTGTTCCTGGGACAGCAGGTGGGAGGCCGCCTCTCTGGGTCTCAGCTGGGAGTCTGGGAGGATCACCCCAATAGAGACTCTCCTCTTCCCAGACAGAAGGAAGCAGACCAGCGTGTACAGAAAGCACTTAGGCCGGTGGCTGGCACCCAGCAGGTGGTCAGTGTGAGTCTGGGGTGAATGTCTGGAAATGGATTTGATACAGAGGGAAGCAGAGCGGTGGAGGAAAAAGACTTTGAGGTGGTCAGAGCTGGCTCATCTCCCAGTACTGCTGTTAACTGGCTGTGTGGCTTTGGGAGGGTCACTTGTGCTTTCTGAGCCTGTCTCTTCATCAGCAAAATAGAAATGATAACACTGAGCCCAGAGGAGTCTTGTGAGAATCAGAAATGATGCATGTAAAGCATGAAGCAAGATGGGGCACTTAGTAAGCATTTCATGAATGGAAGATGACTTCCCTCGTTCTGGTCCCATGCACTATAATTATTTTTTAAAGTTAATATGCCTTATCCTAGCCTTGTGTCTTGGGAGTCCCTTAAACTGCAAGATCAAACCAGTCAATCCTAAAGGAAATCAACTCTGAATATTTATTGGAAGGACTGATGCCGACGCTGAAGTTCCAATACTTTGGCCACCTGATGCAAAGAGCCAGCTCATTGGAAAAGACCCTGATGCTGGGAAAGATTGAAGGCAGGAGAAGCAGGGGATGACAGAGGATAAGATGGTTGGATGGCATCACTGACTCAATGGACATGAGTTTGGGTAAGCTCCGGGAAATAGTGAAGGACAGGGAAGCCTGGCGTGTTGCAGTCCCTGGGGGTCACAAAGAGTCAGACATGACTGAGAGACTCAACAGCAACAAGCCCTGTGTCAGCCAAACCAGCATGACTGTATCTTGTTGCTTACCCCCTGATGCGGGGCGGGAGGCAGAGAATCAACAAAGGTGCCAGGACCGTGTGGCCATCATGGGCTTTGTGGATGAGGGACAAGAGTGTAATCCATCTCATTTGAAAGCACAACAGACGTGCCCTCATCCGCCACACTGTTGCCAGGGACCTCGGTGCTCAGCTGAATCTCCGTTTCCCTCGACTTCTGCGTGAGGTCACTGATTATTCAAAGTACCTGGTCTCTCCCTGTTTTCCCGAGGACGCTGACCTTATCCATAGGAAGCTGAACTCTAGAGTCAGCCAGAATTTAAATATGGCTCCACCATTAACCAACTTAGTAACTTTGGGCTCAGTGCTTTTGCTTCCTTATTTCTGTTTTCTCATCTGTAAGATAGGGATAATACTAGTATCAGCTTTATAATACGAGGAGCATCTGTTGTGAAAATTCAGTGGACTTGTACCCATAAGGGCTTTGGAATATACAAAGCACTGAATAGATGTCAGTTGTCACTGTGACTACGGGGACCTACAATTTCACCCCGTTCCTTACCCGAGTAGGCTGACTCACAGGCCAGTGGGGCAGACGCCTCCATGGCCAGCTTCCCCACTGGGGTTCTGTCCCCATCAGCCTGCTGGGGGCCTCCCCTTCTATGAGCTCGCCTCTCCCTCTCACAGTGACTCTCTCAGGTTTGGGCTGAAACCATTCCCATTTCGCAGGTGAGAAGGCTGAGGCCCAGAGGGACTGTATGCCTTCCTGGAGATCTGCCTGGCAGTCTGAAGCAGAGGCAGGGCTTCCTCTAGGTCTTCCTGACCCCACGGTTGCTGCTCATTCAGCCCCGCCCCCGGGTGTGAAGGGTCAAGGCCGAGCCGGTGGAGAAAGGGTCAGGAACCCACTCCCACACCCCAGCTCCCCTGGGGCCCTGGACAGGCGCTGATACTTCCCGCCACACAGCCTCCTCTCCTCCCAGGAGGCCTCCAACACAGAGTGAAAAATGAGCCACTAAATGTATTATGACTTGTGAGGCTGTCTTAATAATTAAGTTTTATTAAAGCGAACACCAAGAAATTTCCTGACATGGCCTGTCTGGCGGAGCTCATCAAAAGGTGATAAACGAGTGGGTTCTGGGGAAGCGGTATCTGGACGGGAAGCAGGGGTGCAGAGAGAAGCCGTGGGTGGCGGGGGAGGCCCGAGCACCCCCACCCGGCCCAGGGCCGCCCGCCTGCCTTCCCGCTCCGGCCTCCTGCCAGGCCTGGGGGTCGGCGGGCTGGTGTGTTGAGAAGCCCCTGTCAGGACAGACTTCAGAGCCCAGCCGGGCCACTGCTAACTGGGTAGCTTACCTCTCTGAGCCTCGCCCCTCCCTCGTTCAACTATGAAAGAGGGGTATGAGTACATACACTAGCAGGTGTGAAACTGCGGGGAAGCGCAGGGAGCTCAGCTTGGCGCTCGGTGATGACCCTGGGGGGCGGGCTGGGAGGGAGACTCAAGAAGGAGGGGATGCACGTACTCATAAAGCGGACTCGTGTTGTTACACACCAAGACCAGCACGCCTCTGTAAGGCAATGCGTTGGTTTGCGTCCATGAACCAACCCAGACATTTTTCTCTTCCTCCCTGCTTCCTCCTTCCCTTGCTTCCTTCTCTATATTAGTTCCTTGGAAGTAGCAGGGCTTCTTCAAGCTTTTATTTGTCAAAGAAATTTCTCCATCTAGGGACGCTGGGGGACATGAACATTAGCCTCCATAGCATTGCTATTCAATAGCTATTTTTTCAGCACCTGCTGTGTACCTAGCACTATGCTAGGTTCTGGGGACAATGAAATAACAAGGAATATGTAGCTTTGACCTTGAAGGGCTTTACAGTGCCCTGGAGAGACAGGTTGATCAAACCACCACACTAATACATGTATAGTTAGAAATGGAACTACTGCTCTGAATTTTGCCTGGACTTGAAGGGTTGGGAAGGTTTTCTGAATTGGAATCTGAGAAATGATAGGAATTTTCTATTCAACAGGTATGAAAGCACAGTGAGAGAACATTCTAGAACAAGTGCAAGGTCCCAAGAGGGAGACAGATGGCCTATACCTGCCATTGAAAGAATACCAATGTCTGGGGCATGAGGAATAGGAGAAAGCAGCAGAAGAATCAGGCAGGTCTCATTATAAATTTCAGGAAAGTCACATCATGAATTTTGGATTTTTTTACCTTAAAGTTCACATTTAACCACTGAAGGGTCTCAGAAGGGATGGACAGAGTGATGAGCCTTGAGTTTTGTGAACTGAGTTTTGGAGGACAAGCCATGGGGTTTGCAGGACAGGTGTGGGAGACGAGTGAGATGGCCCTTGCGGCAGTCCAGACAAGAGTGGCCGCTGTGACCAAGGTGGTGCGAATGGAGATGGAGACAAGTAGGAAAGGTTAAGAGACATTCATGAGTCAAAAGTGAACAGGACATAATGACAGATGAGGTGTGGGTCAGAAGAAAGAAGGCAGTGTCAAACCTGGCTTGCACAGCAGAGTGACCAGAGGGGTCACTCTCTGGGGGGGCACCAAGAAGAAATGCAGTCATAGAGGACAGGGCCTGTGTTCAAGCTGGCAGACGCATGTGAGATGGAAATGCTTCAGAAAATGCTGAAAATAAGGGGAAATTAGGATCGGACAGCATCAGTTGTAGAAGTGGGACAGGAAGGATGAGGGAGATGGGGAGGGATGGGAGACATGGAGGTCAAATGCAATGATGGGTTTCCTGAAGTGGTAAAAGTTAGCGGTATCATCTTCAGACATGACTCAGTGAGTGCTGCTGCGTCAGCATTCAGATGGTGATGTCTTTTAAAGTTACATAGTTTTTCCCGTATAAGAGTAATTCATGCTTATACTTAAAACTTATACAAAAGAAAGGTGTAAAGTGCAAGATGAAAGTCACTGGAACCAAGAGAGATCATCCAAAACGGGCTAGTATGGGCTGTCTCACTTTACCTTTCAGAATTTAAAAATGGGAAGTCAGGTTCTCTGAGGAAAATGCGTTTGATTTCACTGATTTACAATGCTGTGTTAATTTCTGCTGCACAGCAAAGAGATCATATATATATATATGTTATATATATACACCAGCTACGTACATATGCACATTCTCTCTCTCTCTCTAAAGGTGTTTGTTTATTTGGCTGACGTGGTCTTTGCTGCTGCACTCGGGCTTTCTCTGGTTGCAGAGCGCGGGGCTGCTCTCTAGCTGCGGCGTGCAGGCTTCTCACTGCAGTTGCCCCTCTCCTGGTGGCGCACAGGCTCTCGGGTGTCCAGGCTTCCCTAGCTGCTGCATCTGAGCTCACCAGTCGCTGCTCCTGGGCTCCAGCTCTCAGGCTCAGCAGTTGTGTCACCTGGGCTTAGTCGCTCCGAGGCATGTGAGATCTTCCCCACAGGGATCCAACCCTTGTCCCCTGCATTGCAAGGGAGATTCTTAACCGCTGTACCACCAGGGAAGCCCCTACATTCTCTTTTTCTATATTATTTTCCATATGATTTATCACAGATTATTGAAAATAGTTTTCTGTGCTATCCAGTAGGACCTTGTTGTCTAACCATTCTCTATATACTAG
>SJYQ01002425.1:493413-577027 GCA_006410935.1 Redunca redunca
TCACATATAGTTCTACTATATATTAAAGTTATCATTTGTGCCATATTTTAGATTCCACATATAAGTGATATCATATGTATATGCCTTGCTGTTCACTTAGTTTGATAATGTCTAGATCCGTCAGTCACCAAAAACTAACCAATCTAATCACATGGACCACAGCCTTGTCTAACTCAGTGAAACTATGAACCATGCCATGTAGGGCCACCCAAGACAGATGGGTCATGGTGGAGAGTTCTGACAAAAAGTGGTCCACTGGAGAAGGGAATGGCAAACCACTTCAGTATTCTTGCCTTGAGAACCCCATGAACAGCATGAAAAGGCAAAAAGATAGGACACTGAAAGATGAATTCAGATGACCATTTTATCTATTACTGTGGGCAAGAAACCCTTAGAAGAAATGGAGTAGCCATCATAGTCAACAGAAGAGTCTGAAATGCAGTACTTGGATGCAGTCTCAAAAATGATAGAATGATCTCTGCTCATTTCCAAGACAAACCATTCAATAGCATGGTAATCCGAGTCTATGCCCTGACCAGTAATGCTGAAGAAGCTGAAGCTGAATGGTTCCATGAAGACCTAAGACCTTCCAGAATTAACACCCAAAAAAGATGTTCTTTTCATTACAGGGGACTGGAATGCAAAAGTAGCAAGTCAAGAAACACCTGGAGTAACAAGCAAATTTGGCCTTGGAGCACAGAATGAAGCAGGGCAAAGGCTAATAGAGTTCTGCCAAGAGAATGCACTGGTCATAGCAAACACCCTCTTCCAACAATGCAAGAGAAGACTCTACACGTGGACATCACCAGATGGCCAACACCGAAATCAGACTGATTATATTCTTTGCAGCCAAAGATGGAAAAGCTCTATACAGCCAGGAAAATCAAGACTGGGAGCTGACTGTGGCTCAGATCACGAACTCCTTATTGCCAAATTCAGACTTAAATTGAAGAAAGTGGGGAAAACCACTAGACCATTCAGGTATGACCTAAATCAAATCCCTAACAATTATACAGTGAAAGTGAGAAATAGATTTAAGGGACTAGATCTGATAGACAGAGTGCCTGATGAACCGTGGATAGAGGATCATAACATTGTACAGGAGACAGGGATCAAGACCATCCCCATGGAAAAGAAATGCAAAAAAGCAAAATGGCTGTCTGAGGAGGTCTTACAAATAGCTGTGAAAAGAAGAGAAGTGAAAAGCAAAGGAGAAAAGGAAAGATATACTGATTTGAATTCAGAGTTCCAAAGAATAGCAAGGAGAGATAAGAAAGCCTTCCTCAGTGATCAGTACAAAGAAATAGAGGAAAACAGAATGGGAAAGACTAGAGATCTCTTCAAGAAAATTAGAGATACCAAGGGAACATTTCATACAAAGATGGGCTCAATAAAGGACAGAAATGGTAGGGACCTAACTGAAGCAGAAGATATTAGGAAGAGGTGGCAAGAATACACAGAAGAACTGTACCAAAAGGATATTCATGACCCAGATAATCATAATGGTGTGATCACTCACCTACAGACAGACATCCTGGAATGTGAAGTCAAGTGGGCCTTAGGAAGCGTCACTACGAACAAAGCTAGTGGAGGTGATAGAATTCCAGTTGAGCTATTTCAAATCCTGAAAGATGATGCTGTGAAAGTGCTGCACTCAATATGCCAGCAAAGTTGGAAAACTCAGAAGTGGCCACAGGACTGGAAAAAGTCAATTTTCATTCCAATCCCTAAGAAAGGAAATGTCAAAGAATGCTCAAGCTACCTCGCAATTGCACTCATCTCACACACTAGTAAAGTAAAGCTTAAAATCCTCCAAGCCAGGCTTCAGCAATATGTCAGCTATGAACTTCCAGATGTTCTAGCTGAATTTAGAAAAGGAGAGAAACCAGAGATCAAATCGCCAACATCTGCTGGATCATTGAAAAAGCAAGAGAGTTCCAGAAAAATGTGTACTTCTGCTTTATTGACTATGCCAAAGCCTTTGACTGTGTGGATCACAATAAACAGTGGAAAATTCTGAAAGAGGTGGGAATAGCCTCTTGAGATATCTGTATGCAGGTCAGGAAGCAACAGTTAGAACTGGACATGGAACCACAGACTAGTTCCAAATAGGAAAAGGAGTACGTCAAGGCTATATATTGTCACCCTGCTTATTTAACTTATATGGAGAGTACATCATGAGAGATGCTGGGCTGGAGGAAGCACAAGCTGGAATCAAGATTGCTTGGAGAAATATCAATAACCTCAGATATGCAGATGACACCACCCTCATGGCAGAAAGTGAAGAAGAACTAAAGAGCGTCTTGATGAAAGTGAAAGAAGAGAGTGAAAAAGTTGGCTTAAAACTCAGCATTCAGGAAACGAAGATCATGGCATCTGGTCCCATCATGTCATGGCAAATAGATGGAGAAACAGTGGAAACAGTGGCTGACTTTATTTTGGGGGGCTCCAAAATCACTGCAGATGGTGATTGCAGCCATGAAATTAAAAGACGCTTACTCCTTGGCAGGAAAGTTATGACCAACCTAGATATCATATTAAAAAGCAGAGGCATTACTTTGCCAACAAAGGTCCATCTAGTCAAAGCTATGGTTTTTCCAGTAGTCATATGTAGATGTGAGAGTTGGACTATAAAGAAAGCTGAGCGCCAAAGAATTGATGCTTTTGAACTGTGGTGTTGGAGAAGACTCTTGAGAGTCCCTTGGACTGCAAGGAGATCCAACCAGTCCATCCTAAAGGAAATCAGTTCTGAATGTTCATAGGAAGGACTGATGTTGAAGCTGAAGCTCCAATACTTTGGCCACCTGATGCGAAGAGCTGACTCATTAGTAAAGACCCTGATGCTGGGTCTTTTGAAGGCAAGAGGAGAAGGGGAAGACAGAGGATGAGATGACTGGATGGCATCACTGACTCAAGACATGAGTTTGAGTAAACTCCGGGAGTTGGTGACGGACAGGGAGGCCTGGTGTGCTGCAATCCATGGGGTCACAAAGAACTGGACATGGCTGAGCAACTGAAATGACTGACTGACTGAGATCCATCAGATGAATTGATCTTGAGCATAAGTTTACGTTTTCATAGTCTTATTAACAAGGGAACCAGAAAAGATGAAAAGAATGAGCTGATTTGCATTTCTTAGGGCAATGTGTCTACATGGACAAGGATACACAGGGAGGTTTTTATGGGCCAGACTTAGAAAGTCTTTAGCTGACTTTCTCTTACCTTCAAATTGGTTAGAATTCAGTCTCATGACCATCCCTAAACTCAAGGGAGCTGGGAAATTCAGTCCAGCTGTACACCCTGGAAGAAGAGTTTTGTGGTCAATTAGAAGCTACAGGCCCAGGAGGAGCCGAATTTTAATACTTGGAAAATTCAGCATTAAGTACAGAAATATAGAAAGGAATCAAACCCTTTGTATTAAAATATTTGTGCTTTGAAATAAGTTGTATCTATATACTTGTGATGTTTAAGAAAATATGGCTTTGTGGAATCCTGAATGAACTTTTCCATTCTGATGTAAAATGCTTAATTGAGCAATTGATTTAGAATTCTGATTTTAAGTTGAAAGCTTACTCAGTTTAAATAAGTACTGGGAACCTATAAAAGAAAATAGTCTTACCATATTTATAAGTTTAATGAATTGGATTAATAGCTGTTACTTGAATATTTGAGAAGGTTTGGTAGACAATTGAAGTACTTAAAAGATTCAAATATATTAAATCTATAAATGCAGTTTACAATGTTTAGAGCAATTTAATTAAACACATTTGTAAATGAGAAGAAACATTTCTCAAAGGTCCCCTTAAAAAGTGATTGTTAAAATTTGCTAGACTTATAAATAAATGATAAAATTGGTAAACTAAAGCTTATGGGAGAACCTGAATCTATATGAATTTGTAACTTTATTAAATTGAATATTAATTTTAAAAACCAGCCTTGAGTACTATATTCAATGCCCAAAAGCTTCCCTTGAGGGGATCAAATTAATAGGTTTTTATTATTAAAAATACGATTATGATTAAAAATTCAATCTATGTAGAAGGAAGAGGTGAAGTCCCTAGGCTCATCCCCCAGGTAACCATCTTTGCGGGTTTCTTGTGTATCCTCCCAGAAATGTCCTTTGCATACTCATATAATCTCCCCTCCTCCACCACTGTTTTCACACAGAGGTTTATCCTGCCGATATCTTGCATTGCTTTTTCGCTTAATGATATATCTTCGAAACATGTTTGTGCCTCTCATAAAAACAAAGATAACAAATTTTCCTTTTCATCTCTCTCCTCCAGGTCACGGACAAATTCCTCTCCAGAGTCAGTTGTCTCACTGTCTCCACTCCTCTCCTACTCACTCCACAAAGCCCCTCGTTGCACAAAAATGGTACTTAGCCAGAATACGGATGGCTTCTGTACTACCAAACCCGCTCAGTTCTGCTTTGTCCTGATCTGCAGCTTTTGAGGCTTTTCTCGCTTTCTTTTCCCTTCCTGGGCTTTCCAAATTCTCTCACCTTCTCCTGATGCTCCATCACCTTCTATCCTTATATCCTCTCCTACCTAGACATTATATCTACTGCTGCTAAGTCGCTTCAGTCGTGTCCGACTCTGTGCGACCCCATAGATGGCAGCCCACCAGGCTCCCCCATCGCTGGGATTCTCTAGGCAAGAATACTGGAGTGGGTTGCCATTTCTTTCTCCAATGCATGGAAGTGAAAAGTGAAAGTGAAGTCGCTCAGTTGTGTCCGACTCTTCGCGACCCCATGGACTGCAGCCTACCAGGCTCCTCCGTCCATGGGATTTTCCAGGTAAGAGTACTGGAGCGGGGTGGCATTGCCTTCTCCAACTAATTCACTAGTTTAGTATGCAATAAAATAACAGAGGCTTTGAGTAAGTTAAACTGGCTAGTAACAACTAATTAGTTTTCTTCAGTGATCACTGTTTTTCTACACAGACAGGATAATTAATTCACGGATAGTCCTTCTAGTCTGTCTTCAACTGTTCCTACACTACATAATCAATTAGGGACAGCTTTTTACAGATATATGAAGAGAACACAGGTAGCTTTACGTAAGTTGAGTTTGTTAAATGTATTTGTTATGACAAGGGATTTCTGACACAAAAATTGCTCCCTGCACACTGAACCCCGGAGAAGTGATAGAACAAGACAGCTGATGTTAGGAGGTATATGGGAGTCAGGTAGGGTGAGAAGTCACGGATGAATTAAAGACTGGCAAGTATCTGCGGAAGCAGAGCCACTTTTTAGGGGGCATAAGAAAAACTGATAAGTCACCATTTGGGTCTCTTTAGAGAAATCCATTTGTTGTTAAGAACTTAAGACCATTTACTACCATTCATGCTGCAAAATGCAGCAGTCACACTATTTCCAAAAGGATCCTACAAACTGTAGTGCAAAAGGAATCTAAGAAAATAAATAATTACAAAACCATCAACATTTTTCAAAGAAATGTGCTCAAAACAGTGACTTTTACATTATATCTAAGAGAACCTTAAAAACCTGGACCTTACATATCCTCTTGTTATCCTAGATCTTTTCATGACGTGACCATGTCTCTGCCCAGGGCTTCCTTTCCCACCTATATGCAAATGATCCATACGTTTATATGTCCAGCCCAGAAGCCTCCTTCAAGTTCTCAATGTTCTCAACAGATGGGCAACTGCTTAAACAGCACCTGGTCCTAGACGGTTCAAAGGCAGATCTGGCTACATAATTTGTTGGATCAGTGCAAAATGAAAATTCAGGTCCCCTGATTAAAAAAAAATTCTTAAAGATTTCAAGATGGTCATTATTTAGGAGGGGAGGGTGCTACATAGTTTTCGCGATCTTAGTTCCCGACCAGGAAATCAAGCTGGCCATGGCGGTGAAAGCGTGAGTCCTAACCAGTGGACTGCCAGGGAATTCTGTCAGGATGGTGATGGAAGAGCACTAAGGCAAGCGTGGGTCCCTATGCGACTGCACAAGTCATGCAGCCGTGAAGCTGCCCCTGCTCAAAGGTATCTCAGACTCAGGTCTAAAAAAATCACATCCCACCCCCCCACCAAATTCACCTTTTCTTGTCTTTGCTATATTAATAGATGGCACCACTGCCACCATCCAGCTATGTGAGCCCAGAAACCAAGAGTTACCTTTGACCTTCCCTCTCCTGCACAACCACATTATCCAGGGCACCACCAACCCCTCACACAGGTCTCCACACTTCTTAGGCTAGCCCAAGGGCCCTCGCCTCTTAGCTGGCCTAACACAATGGGTTTTTCTCTGATTCCCCCACCACCTTCCTCTCCACATCATTCTGTGATCTCCAATATGACCAGAGAGATTTTTTTTTTCCAAAATATAAAGCTAAGCCGACTCATTGGAAAAGACCCAGATGCTGGGGAAGATTGAGGGCAGGAGGAGAAGGAGGTGACAGAGAATGAGATGGTTGGATGGCATCACGGAATTAACGAACATGAGTTTGAGCAAACTCCGGGAGACAGTGAAAAACAGGTCAGCCTGGCGTGCTGCAGTCCATGGGGTCGCAGAGTCAGACATGACTTAGCAACTCAACAGCCACAACACAGCTGACCATTACAACTCATGCTTCATTCCATAACAATCCTTTGCTTCAACAATCCTTTGCTTTAACTGCTGTCCGTTAAACTCTCCCTCAGAATGTGTTTTCCTTTGACTCTTTGCATGTTACATTTGACACATAAAAGTTTTCATATTTTTGTAGTCAAGCTGGTCAGCCTTTTCCTTTGTGGCACTGGAGACTGGTGTTCTTCTCAGAATGATTCTCTAAAAATACTGTCCATGTTTTCTTTGCTTATTTTATTGTCTGACCTTTTTATATGTAAGTGCGTGATCATTGTTTGGGCGTGAGACGTAAGGCTCCAGCTTTGTTTGATTCCAAACCCCTTGTTAGCAACCCCTGGCTGAGCCATCTTCTCCTCTGAATCACAAACTGACCTTGATCTGGCTCTGAATTCCCATTTGTGTCGAGTTTATTTCTGGCCTTTCCATTTTGTTCCATTGATCTCTCTTGCCTTGGGTACAAGTTTTCTGATAGCCTGACTTGATTCAAGGATAAAACCTGGACTCTTTTCAGGGTTTGAATGTCTTTCCCTCAATCCCCCATAAATAACAATTCCTTCCACAGAGCTTTTCTCTTTAGTTCTTAATAAGAGATGGGGACAACAGAAGTTCAAGACTCTATTTTCTGATGAAGTCTGGAATGCCATTACTCTGGGCTATTGATTGAGGGCAGAGTTTTCTGCCAAGATGCTGGTGGATTTGATATCCTTGTATGGAAACTGAAGAGCTCAGCAGAGATGAATTCCCCCCTTCACAGAACGAGCTGGAAGTCTTTGGATTCCCGGTGCTGTGCACACCCCTGGGATTTCATTTGGGCCTGTCTCCTTTCTTTTTCTAAATAGTCCAAGCCCTCACAACCTAACTCGGTTGTGCCCTTACCCAGAAAACCTCTGGTGAGGCTCCTCTCTGTTCTGCTCGCCTGGGTTCAGCTCTGCCTTAGCTCCCGGCACGTGCACACAGTAAATAAAACCCCATCTTGCCTCTAAACCAGCCTCCGAGACCACTGTGGGCTTCCCCAGGGCAGGATCCAGGTCTGGGTTCACTTGTGCCATTTACTTTGCACTGACCTTCAGCCTGGTACTCTGGGATGTATGTGGGTTGGAGGTGTGTATTGATTTTTTGCATAAAAGCAATATATGCTCATTGTAGAAGACCCAGATAACAGAATTGCTCTAAACAACCCCACCCCCCAGGCCCAATGCCTTTTCCAGAGGAAACCACACAGTGTGGCATCTTGGTAAACATCTACGGAAGAGTTGACCTGCTTTCCCACACTGGCTAGCTGTTTACCCCTGTTTAGAGATGAAAGTAGTTCACTCATATCCTGGTTTTATTTTATCACATGGTGTCACTTCTGCTGAACCCTACTGGTCAAACCCTCAAGTGCTGCCCAGATTTCAGGAGAGAATGCGCAAACCCCAGGTAACTGTCGGCCTTAGTTTGGAAGAGTTTTGTAAGAAGAAGGGAGAGAGTAACACAGAAGTCAGCCTGAAGAAATGAAGAGAGGAGACGATGCAGACGGCTCTGCACACCCTCGGTGGTGGTGGGGGTAGTCAGGTTGATGAGGACGGCGTGATATACAGGGCATGGCAGCCTGATCTCCAAGAGGAGGCAACTTCCATTAATGTGATAGACACTGAGCTGAGCACCTCAAAACCTCAAAAAGACACAGTCAAATCCAATCGCTGTCTTGGTATGTCAGGAGCAGAACCCAGACTCAAAGAAGTTTGGGGAGTCGTCTAAGGTCAGGGAGCTGGGAAACCACAAACGGGAGGACACACTGATGTCTGCCCTGAATGTAAAGCCCTAACACACTCTTAGCCACCACCCACACCTCTCCTGAGCTTCTGTAACATAGGACCTACAGACAGGAAACCTGCAGAGCTTGGGAGTCTTGGAATCCTAATGCCCAGAGGCGCCCTGGAACGGCCGCCACCTCAGCCTTACCTCCCTGTGGGGACCTCCTTCAGTCCCCAAAAGGACATGTCCCCCTTGTCCCCCATTCCTGGCAGCATCACCCAGTGGGCTGTCTCCATTCTGTCCCTGTCCCACTGGCATGGTGGGCTTTCCCAGGCGGTCAGGAGGCAAGTCCCAGGGCTCCCGTCTTTGGACCACCTCTGCTGCCACCTGTGTGCCCGTGAGTGCTCCATACTCATGCTCCATCCACACTGGTGATTCTTGTGGCAGACTTTATTTTCTTGGGCTCTGCAGATGGTGACTACAGTCATGAAATTAAAAGACTCTTGCTCCTTGGAAGAAAAGCTATGGCAAACCTAGACAGTATATTAAAAAGCAGAGACATTACTTTGCCAACAAAGGTCTGCATAGTCAAAGCTATGGTTTTTCCAGTGGTCATGGATGGATGTGAGAGGTGGACCATAAAGAAAGTTGAGTGCCAAAGAACTGATGCTCTCGAATTGCAGAGTTAGAGAAGACTCTTGAGAGTCCCTTAGGCAGCAAGGAAATCAAACCAGTCAGTTGTAAAGGAAATCAGTCTTGAATATTCACTGGAAGGACTGATGCTGAAGCTGAAGCTCCAATCCTTTGGCCACCTGATCCAAAGAGCCAACTCATTAGAAAAGATCCTGATGCTGGGAAAGACTGAAGGCAAAAGAAGGGGATGAAAGAGGATGAGATGGTTGGATGACATCACTGACTCAAAGGACGTGAGTTTGAGCAAGCTCAAGGAGATAGTGAAGGACAGGGAAGTCTGGCGTGATGCAGTCCATGGGGTTGCAGAGTCGGACACGACTGAGTGACTGAACAGCAACAACAGTCTATCGGCTAATGAGCATCAGGGGAGAAAATTCATTGATATGATTGTCTTGGTGAAAGAGACAGACCTTCTGTGAGATCCAGACAGCGCTAGACCATGGTTGCAGAGGGTGAGGACAGGGGCGGAGGGCAACATTTATTGGACGTCATGTGCGCGCAGGCACATAGTCATGCCCCACAGGGGCACATCTCACGTCACCGTCCCCTAGCAGCCCAGGGGGCAGGTAGTATGAACTGGGAGAAATACACACAAGGTGTCAGGGAGGTGAAATAACAGGCCCCAGGTCACATAGTTGATGGAGGCTGAGACCAGACTGAAAAGAAACTCTTCCAACTTCTATTAGAGCACTCTTCAAGAGCTATGACCCGAAGTTACTTTTAGAGCTTTTAAAAAGCAAACCAGAACAGGGAGGAATGTGGCTCCCTTGCTATCTAACGTCTGGAAGTGTACCTGCTGTGGGTGAGGGGAAGTTACTTTTAGAGCTTTTAAAAAGCAAACCGGAACCAGGAATGTGGCTCCCTTCCTGTCTAACATCCGGAAGTGTACCTGCTGTGGGTGAGGGGCCGGGAGCCCGGATATCTGCAAACCGCCTTCTGCAATCGTTTAACTTGAGTCTAGGATCTTGAAAGACATAACAAAGACCATTAGATTGAAATAGGGGCCATTTCCTCTAATACAGTAACTTTCCTTTAAACTTAAATTGAGAAACTAAGTGACTGGGCGATATCCTTTTAATAGCTGCTCAGTGTAAATGCATTTTGAGAGCAAATGTTCCTTCAGAAAAGATCATTTCTAATGTTCTTTCAAATTGTCAATTTGGAGGATGAAGGGGAATATGATTAGAAGACCAAAATAACAAAGAATTTTGAGACCAGCAAAAACGTTGCCTGCACGAATGTATAATTTAAACTGCCACAGTGCTCTCACAGATTTGATGCCAAATATACTTAATCAGTAATAATCCTGTCCCTCAAGAAGGCTCCTAATTTGCTTTATTGCCTTTTTAGATTTGTCCCCTTTCATTTTCTAAAATATAATCATAGTTCAGTGACTCCATCTGTGAGCGATTCGGCGATGAATTCTGGGTGGTAATGATGTACAACCAGCGTATAACAATTCCTTAATCACGCTGTTTCCTCTATTGTCGCCTCATTTGAATTCATGGTTTCCAGAAAATTCAATTATATTTGCAATTTCATCAAGAAATTACTCAGATAAATAACTGACAGAGTAACAGTTCACTTATTTGTCAGGAATGAAGCAAAAGGAAGGGGGTGCAGAGAGAAGAAATGAGAGAAGACAGATTTGGTGAAAAGCAGCATCAAGAAGTTGAGTTTTCCTGAGAGGCAGACAGGAAGCGTGGCAATATGACAGCTGTGGACGCCAGCTTGGCCAGCGACAGGGCTGTGACACGAAATCCCTAAATGAAGGGGCTTCTCTCGTGGTTCAGATGGTAGAGAATCTGCCTGCAATGCAGGAGACCCAGGTTCAATCCCTGAGTCAGGAAGATTCCCTGGAGAAGGGAATGCCTACCCACTTCAGTATTCTCCTCTGGAGAATTCCATGGACAGAGAAGCCTGGCAGACTACAGTCAATGGGGTTGCAAAGAGCTGGACATAACTGAGTGATTAATATTTTCACTTTCAACACTTCCTAATTGAAATCTCCTCCCAGATCAGGCCTGGCTAAACTTCCCTCTCTGGAGCCATCACCTGCTTTTGCTGCATTTGTGACACCCTGGCCTTCATTCCAGGTAGAAATTGATAATGGGACATTTGTGACCCCGTTGCCACCTCTGTCATCTGAGTTTCATATTGGATTTCAGCTGCCACACACCCCAGCTTCTTTCTGGTTGCTGTGCAAAGCCTTCCTTCGACCTTAATCTTACCCATCAAGAGTCTCTGAGTTTCCAAGAAGAAAATTAGTCATTTTACACAAAGCCCACCAGCATCTGTTGGCCTCCTGCCTGTTAGGGGCACCTGGCCCATTACCCACCCACTGTCGGAAGGTCCAATCGTCACACAGTATGTATTTCATCTGCACTCAAAGCCCACATCTGTCCTAGTCTCAGTCCTAGGTGCTACCAAACACACATCCCTCTAGATGCTCCCATGGGAAATAGGACTGGGGGACAGAAAGAGAGCCGCCGTTGTGTCCTCTGTAGAGATAGCACTAGGGGTCTTCACTGCGGTACATGGATTCGTCTAGTTGTGGTACACAGGGGCTTCTACACGTGTGTTGCACGGGCTCTAGAGTGTACAGGCTCAGTAGCTGCGGTACATGCACTGACTGTTGTGACTTGCGGGCTTAGCTGCCCTGGGGCATGTGGGATCTTAGTTCCTTGACCAGGGATCAAACCCTCATCCCTGCATTGGAAGGCAGATTCTTAACCACTGGAACACCAGGGAGGTCCCCAGCACTAGGTCTTGCAGACAATTACTACTAAGCCATGACAACAGGCACCAGCTCAGGTCCTACTCAGGGCAGCTGCTGGGACAGACAACGTGTGCTCTGCGCTCTCCCAGAAGCAGATACAATCACCAATGATAGCCTTCTTTTTTTTCAGTGAATGTTAGCTGATGTTCTTCCAGGTCACAGACGCCCAGGACAGTCAAGCTTCCTTCCTTCTCCCCTCCACATACACAGGGGAGGGGAAGCTGAAGCACCTCTGTAGAAAACAATACTCTGTTCAAGGTTCTCTACCCTGGCATGCACCTCCTATCAGACATATATTTCTCACTGTCAATTAGCTTGCATATCTATCTTTTAAAATTAAGTTTTGAGAAATAAATTGGTGGTGACGGAAAGTGGACGACATCGACACCCTTTCCCTAAAAATGTTCAGGGACCCACCCTGGTTGAACAGTGTTGGGTTGGTTGACACGTTGCACTGAGGGGGAATGCCCACCAGGGGCAGCAGTGAGCTGCCTGGGTAACAAGGTGCGCAGGAAAGAAAAGGATGGAGGCTTGTGCGTGGTGAGTTTAGGGAGAGTTCAGGGAAGAGGGACTTTGCTCTGATTGGATGTTCTCAGGTAGCAAGGGATCTTTGTACATCTTATCTGTAAGGCGGAAGTAATGGAGAAGGAAATGGCAACCCACTCCAGTATTCTTGCCTAGGAAATCCCAGGGACAGAAGAGGCTGGCAGGACATGACTGAGCAGCCAGACGGCGGCAAAACCAGCAACACATGATGCTGGTACTGGCAAACAAGCCGCAAGCAGTCGTTCAGATTAGCCGGAAAAGGGAGACACTGGTCATTTCCGTGGTTCAGACAAGGTTCTTGCTTTTGTCTGTGTTCACGATTGTGTTTATGGGACATGATTTTGAAGTGGTCGTATCTGTAACTTGCTCCATTCTGGTCAGTGTAGCTTTGCCTGACGTCCACGTTCTGGGAAATCCTTTACGCTTAACAGGTAAACACCAGGACCCGGCCAGGAGTGCCAGGACAACTCCTGCCTATAAGGGTGTTTATCTCTTTCTGAATAATATGCTTCTCCAAGGTCGCTCAGTTGGTAAAGAATCTGCCTGCAATGCAGAAGACCTGGGTTCGATTCCTGGGTTAGGAAGATGCCTTGGAGAAGGAAATGGCAACCCACTCCAGTATTCTTACCTGGAGAATCCCATGGACAGAGGAGCCTGGCAAGCTGCAGTCCGGGGGGGTCACAAGAGTCAGACACGACTTAGCGAGTAATCACCACCAAGGCCATGGATGCTTTCTTCATACCTGTGTTCTCAGTTATTCCACACATTCCTCTAAATATTATCAGAGAGTGCCAGGACCGTAGGAGCACACGAGCCAGCCATAGCTGAGTCCTCCTTGGTCCTGCAGAGGTGACAGTGAGAGTGGGGTAGGATGAGTAACCTGCTTGAGGTTCACAAGGATGTTGAGTGAGTGCTAAGTCACTTCACTCGTGTCTGACTCTTTGCAACCCTAAGGACCGTAGCCCACCAAGCTTCTCTGTCCATGGGATTCTCCAAGCAAGAACACTGGAGTGGATTGCCTTGCCCTCCTCCAGGGGATCTTCCCGACCCAGGGATCGAACCTGGGTCCCTCATATCTCCTGTATTGGCAGGCGGGTTCTTTACCACTAGCACCACCTGGGAAAACCTTCACAAGGATGTTATTAGCTACAAAATGGGAGGCACACTGCATGGCCAGGAGATACTTCATGCTAGAGCCAAGACTTAGAGGAGCCTTAAAAACAAATAGGAGTTGATCAGAGAAAGAGAAGGGAGAGAGTGTTCCCTATGGGGGGAACAGCTATGTCAATGCTGTTGAATTTAGTGGAAGAAGAAAAAGCCTGGATGATAGGCAGGCACTAGGCCAGGCACACAAACCTTTCAGAGGAGTCTGGGTGGAAATTAGCCTATGGTGAGTGATGGGGAGTCATGGAAGTATTGTCAGCTGGGAGAGATCTGGTCTGTCATGCTTTGCATGAGATGCTCAGAGTACGCAGGAGAAAGGAGGACAGGCTTCAGTGCCTGAACTGGGCCTTTGCGGGAGGAGGCCTCCAGTCCCATACAATTGTTTCTTGCTATCAGAGCAGAAGAGGCCACATGAGGAGGTGAAGCTGAGGGCAGCGTTAGGAGAACTGACCCATGGCTGAGCACGTGGCCCCTCGGCTGGTTCTGACCCTGGCTGATGCACACTTGGCACTTACTAACCCCCAGCACTGCTCCAAGCCCCTTCTACGGATTGTTGTATTTATCCTCACAGTGACCTGATGGGGATTCTCAGTTTTTTTAGTGCTAAGGCAAAGAGTCGGACATGACTGAGCGATTGAAGTGAACTGAACTGAACATAGGTGATGAAACTGAAGCACCGAGAGGCAGAGCAGTTTGCTCAAGGTCATGCAGCTATTAAGCGCCAGAGCGGAAGCTCCACCCTGAGCAGCAGTGTGTTCACGGCATGTGGTCCTTTCCTGCGGGCTCCACGGAGACTCCCGAGTGCTGGGCTTTGCTCTGGGCTTTTCGCCTGTGGCAGCTCATCTGGACCTCACGAAACTGGGGACCACAGGTGTGTGCTGCTCTTCAAGGTCAGTCGGGGCCCAGAGTACAATTTGGAAAGGAAAGCCTATTTCCAGGAGTGGAGGAAGGGGCTGGGAGTTTACTAGCTACAGAGAAGCCTTTTGATTAACAAGTGTGCCAGCTTCAAGTCCTAAGCGCCCAGTACAAGGCATGCTGGTTTGACACTAACTCTTGGAAATTCTTATGTATATTTAAATGTATGTGGAAGTGAAGTGAAGTGAAAGTCGCTCAGTCGTGTCCAACTCTTTGTGACCCCATGGGCTATAGTCCATGGAATTCTTCAAGCCAGAATACTGGAGTGGGTAGCCCTTCCCTTCTTCAGGGGATCTTCCCAACCGAGGGATCGAACCCAGGTCTCCCGCATTGCAGGTGGATTCTTTACCATCTGAGCCACTAAGGAAGCTCAAGAATACTGGAGTGGGTAGCCCTTCCCTTCTCCAGGGGATCTTCCCAACTCAGGAATCGAACCGGGGTCTCCTGCATTGCAGGCGGATTCCTTACCAACCGAAGTGTTCACAAAACGACTGACTGTCTATCTTTGTCTTTTGTTTGTTTAAAGTTGTTTTTTCTTTTCTTTTTGATGTGGACCATTTTTTAAAGTCTTTATTGAATTTGTTACAATATTACTTTTTCCATGTTTTGGTGTTTTGACCTGGAGGCATACGGGATCTTAGCTCCTAGATCAGGGACAGAACTTCCACTGCCTACTTTGGAAGATGAAATCTTAACTTCTGGACCACTGGGGAAAGCCCCTGCTTACCTTTGAACTAGATGGCAATAGATTGTGGTGGAGAGAAGGCAGGAGAGGGCTGGATTCTCATTTCTGAGGAAGCTTTCTCATGGAGATGCTGTGATAACATTAACAGTCCAGGCCAGGAAGAATTTTCTGCTTTGAATAAAGGATAAAATGCTGTCTCTGCCCTTCCCGCCTGTGCAGCCCTCCACAGGTCACTTAAACTCTATGAGCCTCAGTTTCCTCATCTGTAAATCAGGAATAATGGTGCTCACTTGGTGGGTTGTTTCCAAGATTTGAAAGCACTCTTGAAATGTCTGTTAGGGTATGTGGCACCTAATGGATGCTGGGTAAATGACAGGAAATATTAAAACCAGTCATTTTAAACAGCGCTGTAGATCACAGAAAAGTACAGCTCTATTTCTCTGTGATGAGAGCAGAGGAGGAGTGAGGAACAGCTTTGAATGGGCCCAGATGAGCTCATGTGCTATGATTTGTTTGCAGTATCTTTTCACTGTGGCTTTATATCTTGTCCATTCTTAAAAACTGTTAAATAGAAACGGATGCTTCATCGGTAATTGTTCCCTTTGGTGGTCAGTGTTCCTCAAGCAACTCTCTCCACTAATGAATCACCGTGACAACCTGCCCACTTAAGAGGCTTGCAGCTGGCCCACACTTCTCCCAGGGAGCATGTGGTCACTCCTCCAAGGGCCTGGGGGCTTCCGTAACTGGACAGAGGAGGGGGTAGTGCATCTACCTGTAGGACCTAAAATGTCGGCATGAGAGGGCACGGGGTCTGGCACACAGTAGATACAAAAGAAATGCTGGTGGAAGTAAAATGAGATAATGTGATTTGGGAGAGGGGGTTCTGAAACAGGGCAATTGCCCTGAGTCCAAAAATGTAAGGTGCCTCATGATGCTAGGAAGTGATGGCGAGGACTCTACTAAGAATTATCCTGGCCTGGGATAGTTCTGTTCATTCATTCATTCAACATTCAACATTATTAATAAGCTAGGCACTTATGTAATGAAATATGGTTTCTATCCTTGTTATAGCTCACAGAGTAGTTAGGGAAACACCAAAATAGATAAAATCCGGGGGGGGGCAAGGCTTCTGAGAGGAATATATGGGGTGCTGTGGGGGCCCAGACTTGGGGTGATCTGGGAGGGCTTTTCAGAGGAAGAGTTGTCAAGACTAGGCACGGGGATGGAGTCATGAGTCATGCAGAAGGAAAGAGGGCAGGGGTGTATATGCCTGCTCCTAGCGGAAGAGATGACATACGCACAGAGAGGGAGCGTGATGGCTCCAGAGACTCAGGACCTTCTGTGTCAGCAGGGTCTCATTTGTAAGCAACAAGAATTAAGCCTGGATGACCTAAGCAGGAGGATTAGTTGGCTCACTGAGAAATACCAGGGGGCGTTAGTGATCAAGAACCCACCTGTCAGTGTAGGAGACTCGAGACGTAGATTTGATCCCGGGGTTGGGAAGATCCCCTGGAGTAGGAAGTGGCAATCCACTCCAGTATTCTAGCCTGGAAAATCCTATGGATGGAGGAGCTTCACAGGCTACAGTCCATGGGGTCACGAAGAGTCGGACATGACTGAGACACTGAACACACACACATACACACACACAGTCACTTTGGAGGCTATGTCTCAGAGGTAGCTCCTGATATAGCACTGATGAACTGGTCCTGGGAAGATATCCACCGCCAGGTAGCATCAGTGTGGTGGCTGTTTGGCCAGCATCACTGAGGATCAGTTCTGAATGCTGCTCCTGAAAACTAGATATGGTGGATCCCCTGCCACCTCTTTCACAAACAGGTTCTACGTGGTTCCAGATTCTTCAAATAATAGCTTCCAGCTCTAACCTTGGGCCATGAGGGTCTGGTTAACTGGGTAGGACATCTGTGTTCACCATAGTTACCAAAGAGGCTGGAGCAGAGGGTATTCGGCGTTCCCAGCTTTATGGAGGTAGTCTCCGCTTTGCATGAGGGTTTTCCAAACACAACATGGAGAGAAGAGCAACGCTGGGGAACTAATAAGGGAAGCTTTATCATGGGAGTCTCTGGGCTCACAAAGGTGAGTAAGACATGATAATTGCCTTCAACCCTAATGGAAGTGATAGTCCTCTCCGTAAATAACTCAAGAGACTGGAGAAAGTGCAGGGAGAGAGCAGAGTGGAAATTGGGTAGGCATAGAATGAGCCAACATCAGGGTTCCAATTTGTAACCTTGGGACTGTGACGTGGTAGGAACCCCTGCGATGCCCCATGTGAGTAATGCTGACCGTGAACCATTCTGCCCCCAAGGTCTGTCTGTGTCAGTGGGACAGGACTGGGTAGGACTGTCCTGTCAGGTTTAACAGTCCTTCAAAGACAGGGCTGTCGTCCAAACCCCTGGAGGACATTGACTGAACCCTTAATTAATTCACCATGAATTGAACCCTACAGAAATAATTTCCATTTTATATTTGTAATGACACGTTGGACCCTGGAACCTGCGGGGCTGCAGCTTCCACCTGAAACAACCACTCAAATCTGGGTGAGTGCCTAGTGAGGTCAGAATAGCTCCCCCAAAGCTCTGGTGAATTTGGGAGGCCCTCCGCCCTCTGAGGATGGGAAAAAGTGCTGGGAGAGGCTGAGAAGACAAACCTTAGCACCTCAGTAGAACTGGAGCCCCACTTACAAAAGGATGAAATGTCTTTATTCCAGTCTCTCTGGACAGGATTGTTCTGCCCTAGCTCTGTTCTCCAGGACTGGATAAACCAAATCCCTTTAAGTTCTTTATATCTTCACTAGGACCACTGAGCACATCTGTATTTCTTTTTGTCCAAGAAAGTTTTTGCTTCATCTGACTTTTCTCATTTTAGATATAATTTGTGTTATTATGTGTTTCTGTGTTTCTGGTGTTCTTCTGACTTGCTGATGCTTAACAGGTGTCGATGAGAAAGTCCATATTCAACTAGAATTCTTTCAATGCTAGTAGTCAGTGGAATAATGGTCATCCCCAATATATTTAGGGTTTCCCTGACGGCTCAGTGGTCAAGAATCCACCTGCCAATGCAAGAGATGCTGGTTTGATCCCTGGATCAGGACGATCCCCTGGAGAAGGAAATGGAAACCCACGCCAGTAGTCTTGCCTGGGAAATCCCACGGACAGAGGAGCCTGGCCGGCTACAGTCCTTGGGCTGGCGAAGAGTCATACTCGAGGAGTGCCTGAGCGTGCACACACACTCGTGAAGCACAGACTCTAGGGCACACGGGTTTCGGTAGCTGTAGCTCCCGAACTCTAGAGTGTAGATCAGTTATAACTGTTGGGTGCACAGGCTTAGTTGCTCCGTGGCATGTGGGATCTTCTTGGCTCGGGGACTGAACTTGTGTCTCCTGCACTGGCAGGTGAATTCTTGACCACTGAGCCACCCAGGAAGCCCCGCATTTGTGTTGTTTTGAGCCACTGAGTGTTAATTTGTTAGAGAGGCATTAGGCAACAGACACAGTGCTTATTCTCAGGGCTTCACTCTCAGGCAAGGAGCCACCAAGAAGATGTTAGAACCAAGACTCTTGAAGGGCATAGAGTTCTGAATAGGGAACAAAAGCTTTATTTGTAGACTTGCTCCTCCTACTAAACAATGACGGAACTATTTGCAGGGCTGCAGATGCAGAGAATGGACGTGTGGACACGGTGAGGGGAGGGGAGGGTGGGATGAACTGGGAGGCTGGAACTGAGACAGTCATATATACACCACCACGTGTAAAATAGATGCCTAGTGGGAAGCTGCTGTATAGCACAAAGAACTCAGCGTGGTACTCTGGGATGACCTAGGGGTGGGATGGGGAGTGGGCGGGGAGACGTATATACAATGTAGTTATGACTGGTTTGCACTGTTGTGAGGCAGAAACCAACATGATATGAAAAATGCTGATCCCAGTTTTGTGTCATGGGATATTCGATTGTTAAGGTGGAGAAGGCAATGGCACCCCACTCCAGTACTCTTGCCTGGAAAATCCCGAGGGCGGAGGAGCCTGGTAGGCTGCAGTCCATGGGGTCACTAAAAGTCAGACGTGACTGAGCGTCTTCACTTTCACTTTTCACTTTCATGCATTGGAGAAGGAAATGGCAACCCACTCCAGTGTTCTTGCCTGGAGAATCCCAGGGACGGGGAGCCTGGTGGGCTTCTGTCTATGGGGTTGCACAGAGTCGGACATGATTGAAGTGACTTAGCAGCAGCAGCAGCATGGTGATCAGGAGAAGTTAGTATGAACTGAAAGGAGCTAATTTCATTGTGAAAAGAGATTAATCTTAAAAAATATACACTTTTGAATCGGTCCTGAGATTCTGTATCCATTAGCCATCATGAAATCAAAATACCCCTGAGGTTGTCAGCCATCTGGGCTTCTGTTTTCTGTTCTCAAGGGGTCATGTCCCCTGGTGGCGGTAATAGAACAGAGGGGCACTAGAAGACAGCAGTGAGTTAAGGGGGAGCCAGGACTCCTCTGCATCCTGACGGAACGCTGGAGGTGATCAGCAGCCTGGAGGGAGTGCTGAGGCTCCTGATACTAGGGGGCCCCTCTCAGCTTTATCCTACAGTCAGATCAGGAGAGAGTGGGACTCAAAAGGTTAAAATAGACCCAATGGGAAAATGCAGAAAACTCTGGAGTAAAGAACGAATTCCTAGGCATTTGATGACAACTGAATCGGTAGGAAATGTGGCTGTTCTAACTGAAACCAAGAGACTGGAGCAGATAATGTTCTTGCATGTCAAAAGTCCACTATTTTCCTTTCTGCTAAGAAATATTTTTCCCGTTTCCCTCTGAGAAACTATCCCTCTCCTACCTAATCCTTTTGGTTAAGACGGGGTTAAATACATCCCTTACTCCAGGAGCCTGGAGAAGGGAATGGCAACCCACTCCAGTATTCTTGCCTGGAGAATCCTATGGACAGAGGAGCCTGGTGGGCTACAGTCCATGGGGTCACAAAGAGTCCGACATGACTGAGCGACTGACTCCCTCAGGTGGACTTCAAGGAGAGGAACCATCAAATAGGAGATACAGCTAAAGAATAAAACTAAATCTGAATCACTCCCTTGGTTAATGTGGGAGCACATGTCATGCCTTGGGCACCTGGAGAAAGGAGACTAAATTCTGTCAGGACCTGGAGGGGGCTCACATGGATCCCAGGGAGGGGTGTGAGGGCCCGGCCGGGCCAGCTGGTAGAGTGCCAAGGGTGGGAAACCTAGATCTGGGTGTGCCACAGGCCCTGCCTCCCCTGGAGCCTGGGCTAAGACAGAAGGGAGAGAGGTGGGGTGTGGGGAGCCACGACCTGGCAGTCAGGTCAAAGACTCGAGCACTGAAAACTCACAGCAAGACTTGAGCTCAGAGAGAGAGGACACACCGACCAATCGCACAGCCAGTGGGGGAGCCAACCAGCTCCAAGCCCGGTGCTCCGCACCACCCCACAGCTGTGGGCCTCAGAGTCAGGCTATCCCAGCCAGTTTTCCAAGCGTTATCAAATGAAGCAGAAGGGGAGGAAACCCCAGTGCCCACCCCTTCACTGCAGGGCAGGCATCCTCTGACGGCCTTCGCTAGGGGCACTTGCTGGGCTGGTGGTGACAGCCACTCCCGACTCAGAGCAGGAGCTCTGAGCTCACTTTAAACTGCCAGCCCCTCCAGGCCATGCCGCTTGCTTGTGGAAGATTGAGTGGGACAGATGGTGGGTGGCAGTTCCCCTGGTCTTGGCGCAAACTTCCTGGGAACCGCACAAATCAAGCCCTTCTATCATTGTTCAAGGAAGGCCGCCGACAGTGACTGAGGGGCTGGGTTAGGAGTGAAGGACCTCCGTTGCCTCACCTCAACTCTGCCCTGTCGTTTTCTTTAGTCCCCACCAGCACAGCCCGGCCCTGAGGCCTGGGTAATTCAGATGTGAGGAGACGGCTGGAGAAGGGACGGGAGCAGAGGGCAGTGGAGAGGGAGGGGTTGATAGCTGCTGGTTGCGACCTGGGGGCCCACACGCGTCCCTGTGAGAGGAGGAGGCCAGCTGTTCTCCTTGGGAGAGTTCAAGTTCAATCCTAGCTCCGACTCCTACTAGTGGTGCGGCCCTCAGTAAGCTTCTTCCTAGAACCTCAGCCTCTTCATTGTAAAGTGGGAATGATAATAGCTGTCAACTCATAAGGTGGTTGTGTAGATGAATGCGTTCCAGCAATTATTTTATAGTCAGCAGCAGGAATCCACTCCAGGACTCCTCCTCGACCCCCTCCCATGTTCCCTTCTGATTCATCTGAGACTGTCCATCAGCTGTCAGGTCAGGAAGGGCCACCCATCCATCTGTTCCACAGTTACTGAGCATCTTCTTTGTGTTCAAGGCTTCAGGAGAGACCACAGTTAGAGAGAGGGGCGAGCATGCTGCTCTCATAGTGGGACTCTTTCCTGGCCACCTAGGTGCTCATGAAATTGATAAGAAAACTGAGGCCCAGAGGGAGGAAGGCTTCTGCCCACAGTGACAGAGCTATGAGGATGGGACCCACGTACGCACTGTGCCTGGGTCTCCAACTCCAAGGGCTAGGCCTGGCAAGACTAGACGATACATCAATATTTGCTGAACTGGTGAGTCCATAAATCAGTAACTCCCAGTCCAGTGCCCTTTCTGTGGCCTGCCCCCAAATAACTGGGTGGTGGATACACGTATGGAGGGAAAAGCGTGAGTGCTTTCCCCTATGTGGTCCCTATTCCCTTCTCCCTCTGTAAAGGCTGGGCTGAGAGAGCTGGAGGGGCTTTGATCTCTATCTTGGGACATTGCATCAGGAGCCAAAGAAACATAATGATGTCGTTCAGAAATGTGGAGCTCATGGCCAGGCCTGCACATCATGTCAGGTGTGTAGAAATGAGGTGTAAGGGAAACCAGATGCCAAGGAGAAAGGCATTTATTTTTTAAAGGAAAAGCAGTTCTCAAGTACTAATACTATTTTTTCAGGATTCAACAAATCATACCCCTAACTTTTGTAGGGCTTGTGACAAGAATACAAACACAGGACTAGCCCTCCTTCCAAAAATGTCCACATCCTGATCCCTGGAACCTGTACGTGCGGGTGCCTGACAACAGGGTATCACGTTGCAGATGGAATTAAGGTTGCTAAGAAGCTGGCTTCAAGTGGGGAGCTTTCCCTGGATTATCAGAGTGGGCCCAAGTATCCCAAGGGGTCTTGTAAGTGGGAGATGGAGGCAGGGAGAGAGCCAGAGAGACAGCAGTGTGAGGAAGACGTGACTGTAGCTAGCGTGGAAGGTGGAGGAAGGGGCCACAGGCTGTGGAAAGCAGGCGGGGAGAGTCAAGGCATCACATCCTCATCACATCCTCCCTCAGGCCTTCCAGAAAGAACGCAGCCCTGCTGAAGCCTTGTTTTTAGCCCAGTGAGGTCCATTCTGGGTTTCTCACCTCTAGAACCACGAAACAAGAAATTCACACTGTTTTAAGTCACTACTGTTTTCAGCTCCGGAAGTAGCCTCAGGGCTATTTGGAGAGGGAATTTGAAGTCCTGGTACCCAGAGTGTGGTCCTGGTGGGCAAAACCCCCATGGCCCCTTCTCTCTCCTCCTCTCCTCACTCTGTGGGGAGGGGCATGGCTGGAGGAGGATCAGAGCAGGTCCTCTAAAGCAGGAGCATAGCCGCACCAGAAATCTGATTGAGTCCTGGCCTCCACCCACTCCTGCGGCCTGGGTTCTCCTCTGCCATGCCTGGGCTGATGGCATCATTCTATTTATGTCCCTCTGCCACAGCCAAAAAGACGTCCACTCAGAAGGCAATAAGGAGGGCAACCAACGATGGTGTCATTCATTTGGCAGAAAGGGGACACCATCCTGAGTACAGGATGAAGCATCCTGTGAGTTGCCTGAGGTCCCTGCAGTCAGAGTGCCCAGGACCAGCGAGATGGGTTTTCCCTGGAGACACTCATCATGCATAGTGAGCAAAGACCCATCTCTAGTTACCCAGGGCAGAGGCCCACGGTCAGGCTGGATGGACCCCAGAAGAGCAGGTCCCGGGCACTTGCAGAAGAGCCAAGTGCAGCCGAGACTAGAGGAGGGACTTGATCACAGGTACGCACCTAACTAATGCTGAGTCCTTACCACGGCCACAGGGCCCCGAGGATCCCGCCTACCAGTCTCCCTGGCTTCACAGAGGTCCTCAACCACACGGCCTCCCTTCCCGTCCCTGAAAAGACCTGAGGCTTTGCAATGCTGTCTCTTCCACAAGGAGCTGCCAGAAAGGGAAAGGGACTAACCGAAAGTCATGGAGCTCATCAGGGACCCATCGGGGATGCGACTCCAGCATCCACCCCACTGTCCGAGCCTACAGGGGACAAGGCTTAACAAAGGTTCAGGGAACGGATGACACTTGAGAACCAACCATGGTCCCAGCTCTGCTCACTTACTTCCTCTTGTACAGCAGCAGCTGTGCTTACGATCGAAACGGTGTCAGGCTTCTTTCATTAAAGATCTCATTTTCACCCAAGAACCAAGCACTACAATGGGTCCCAGGGATACAGCCCAAGGGCAGGACCAGAGATGACTTCGTGGCTGCAGATGCCCCTTCGCTCCTCTGCTTCTCCATCTCTGACCCGAGTTTGTGGCTGGACAGAAACAAAAGTGCAGAGTGCATGCACAGATACACACACATCCGTACACCGGGGCACACCTGCACCCGTCCTTCCTCACAGGCTGGGAGCCCCACCCAGCATGCTCCATGCCAGGTGCAGCCTCAGAGTGTCTCTCCCCTCAGGGGTCTCTTTGTTCTAAGCTCCCTGGAGCTGGCCCTGTTATCTGAATCACAAAGCCTCGCTACAAAGGTGCCCTGTTCTCTCTGCTTCCTACCAGAGAGATTTCAGGCAAGGCTGCTGCACGTAATTGGCCTCAGCTGAAAAACAGTGGCTTCAAGGTCTGTTCCCACCACTGCAAATGTCCTGCAGCCGTCCAGTCCTTCAGAGACCCTGGGATGGCACCTGCAGAGACATGCAAACTGAAAATACAGTTTACTTACAGGATGTTCAAGAAGTCCCATTTCCTGCACACCTGAGGCTGTTGGCTGAAAGTCACACTGGTCACTCATGCTCAGACGGATTACTGAAGTGGGCAGAGAAGGGCAGCTGAGAGCAAAGGCCCTGGAAACGGGTGCCCCGACAGGGTGCTGGGCCGACAGGGTGCTGGGCCGGGACAGATTCTGGGTGAGAGGGAGGGAACGTCTGCAGGTCTAGCCAAAGTGGTGGGAGAGTGTCCTCAGCCACGGGTATCTCTTGATCTTGCTGTCTCCGTGACTGCCATGCCTTAACACCAGATGTTTTTGGGTTAAAGTTCCAGGCACATTTCTAAGCAGTCGAATCTCTGCCCCAACTCGAAGCAAAGCTGTTGCCACCACCTCCCCGCCCCCAAGTCCACACTGAGCCCCGATACAGAAAGAAACAGATTTATAGGAGGTCTCGGGTCCTGGCTGGAGGTGGATGGGGACAGGACTAGGATGTCTGCTAAGCCCAGTCGCCTGACTCTTGGGTGTTCTGTGCCGCCCGGGGCTGGGTCTTTGCCAGGGACATGCTCTTCTCCTGTCCACTGTCTTAGAGTTCACACTCAGTCCTGCCAACTGTCCTTTGAGGCAGGTACTGCTAACTTCTCCACCTTGGAGGTGAGGCCCAGGGTCACAGCACAGATCTGTGGTTGTGACGTGGTTTGAACTCTAACCTCTGTCTTCTTCCTGTAATACCACGTTAAGAGGGATCACGGATCAGATTCCGGCCAGGCTTCTGCTTCCCTTACTCAACGAGGTGAACTCTCTCTAAGGCCAGGGATGGCCTCTGTGCCCTCAGTACCGCAGGCTAACATGGTCCTTGTTCTGTGGACCTCTCAGCTCTTGTCACTTCCTCTTCCTCCACCCACTCTCCTCTTTCCTCGACACCACCCTTGGGCTGACTTTTCTCCATTCTCCACTCTCCTCTCTCTGATCCATTCTCTGCCGTTTCCTGCCCTGCTCTGTCCCATAGCCTGTGGCACCAGGCAGGGGTTTTTACTGCACCTCCCTCCCTGTCCAGTGCAGTGCCAGAGGTGGCTGCGCCCCTGAGGTCTCAGCTCCACTCACACGGGGCTCCAGCATCACTGGGCCCCCCTCTCCTTGCTCCGTCAGGCTACCGACTTCCTCTGTTACTGGCCCCGGGGCACACACATACGGGGTTTCCCCCAACACCGCCCAGCCCCCCTCAGACTCTCTTTCCTTAGTCTCACTGACTGCTGTCACTTTTCTGCAGGCCCCCTGAACTGGTCCAGCACTCTTCCAGCTTCCTTCTGCTTCCCAGTTTCCTGCTCTGCCTTCTCTTCGGGCTCACATCCTTTATCTATTAAACACTGATGAGCCTCAAAGGCTGGTTCAAGCTGCTCTTCTTTTGTCAATACATGCCCTCAGCCTGGTGATCTCATCTACCCCTGAGCTGCAATCACCACCCACCCAGATGACTCATGAGGCCTCTCTCTAGCCCAGGTTTTTCTGAGCTCCAGCCTGGATAATCCAACCCCCTCCTTGATGTTTCCCCTTGACTTTCCCCAAGGCATCTTAAACCCAACATCCCCTAACCTAACCTTCTTTCTTAAGGAAGGAGACCACCATTGATGTAGTTGTGCAAGCTGGCGACCCCGAAGTGATCCTTGACCTTGCCTTCCACTCCTGTCCCACACCCAATCCATCACCAAGTTCTGTCCACCTCTCTCTACTCCCGCAGACACCTGGCCCAGGCTCTCATCAGCTCTTATGTTGTTACTTGATCTACCAACACTCCTGTTGCTTCTCACTCTCTGAGCTGCTCTCTGCAATGTGGCCAAGGAGATCTTTTCACAATGCAAATTGTCTCGTACCTTCCACTGCCTAGAGTCTTCAACATGGTCTGTGCCTGCCAGCCTCTCCCGTGTCCCATCCCTCACTTGCCCTTGATGTCTCCCGCTCCAGGAAGCGTGGCCTGCCACCCTCCTACTCTCAGGCACCCTCCCTCCACAGCCGCGTCTCCCTGTGTCGGTCCTCACCCTCGCCCTCTTCAATCTGACCTCTTCACCCCTGCCCCTGCCCTTGACCCCCACTCATCCTAAAGGTCTCAGCACCACAGTCACAGCCCTCAACAGCTGCTCTGATCTCCCTGACCAACGACGCTGTACCACTCATTACAGTTTTAGCTTAACACTTGCTTGTATGTTCCATGAGTACGTTTCCCCACCTGCTGTGTCACCTGAGAGGGTTAAGGGCCCATGTGTCTCGGATCCAGCAGTGCCTGCTGTCTGGGTCCAGCGGTGCCTGAATTCCTCCTATCTTTGAACTTGCTAATTCTGTGAACCATTAAGTTTCTGCATTACTTATGCCAGTGCAGAGTTGGCGTTTACATCACTTGAACAAAACAGAATCCTCATTGAAATGACGTCTGTGTCCTCTCTGTACCCCGTTGTCCCCAGAAGCTTCCCAAGGTCTCCTGGGAAGGTGTCAGGAAAGAGCCTCACCTGGAATCGCTTCGCTTTGGTTCCACTTTGCCTCTGGTTTGCTGGGTGACCTCAGCACATCCTCTGTTTTCTTGTCTGTGAAATAACCGAGCCTCGGCTCTGGGATTTGTGATGTCCTGTGCTTTTTCCGCCAGGGCCTTATGACGGTCTACTTAACTATCTGAGCCCGTCTGGCCTCCTCTGGACAGCCAGGCAGAGCCCTGGCTTTAAGGAGGAAGGGATGGACCGCTCCATCAGGCTCTCAGATCTGCAGGCCAGTCAGCTCTCAGGAGCTCCTAAGCTTCTTGCCAGCCGTCTGCCCCTCCTCCCCACCACCCTATCTCCCACCATCCCCCGGGGAATAAAACGTGCCACCCCACGATTGAATTGGGCCAAGGCCTGCAAAGCCTAGGGAGGGGCGATGTCACCCCAAGTCTTAAGGCTTCGCCAGGCCTGGTTCTTCTGTCTTCTGGAAACGCTGCAGCTAAGGCCCAGTCGGGTTAAACCAGGCCCGCCAAGGCTAGCTCCGAGGGCCCGGCAAAGAGCTGGGATGCCACTCACGCCTTCCCTCTGCAGCATCAGGCAGACCTCCTGATGGAGAGGCAGCAGAAAGTGACAGGGGACAGATGCCAAGCTCAGCCCCTCCCACTGCCTCTCATCATTCGGGCTCTCCTGACCCATTTCGGGAATGAGCTCTAATGGCAGGTGGTGAGGGGACTTCCTGGAAGGCAGCCTGGGGCCCTGGCACTCAGCCGAGCCTGCACGCTTGTTCCTCACCTGCGTCTGCCTGCCAGTTAGCCTGCTGAGCTTTATAAATGCTGCTATTTGTGGAATTAAAATTCCTTCTTATTTGCATCTGGCAGCATGGCGGCAGGGAGCAGGGGAAGGGGTGATGGGGCTAAAGGCTCCTGGTTGGGCCCCAGGCCTAAGGTAGAGATGCTAAGTGCCACTGCTGAGCATCTGACTCCAGGGACCGGGAGCGCCCACCAAGGCACAGAGGCAGGGGGATGGACTTAGGTGAAGGGAGGAGGCCCAGCACAGCCACCCCCTGCAGCCGCCTCAACGGGCCTTCGAGTTCTCTGCCCTCCCTCTGTCCTGGACTGCCAGAGACAAATCACCCGCTCCTTTATCTGAGACCAAGTTTCTAGAAGCAAGACCCTCTGTACTGGAGCTTTATCAAGTAAGTGCTTCCAGGAGAAACCAGCAAACAGTGGGAGAGGAGGGCGAGATGCTGAGCGAGGCGGCTGTCTGAGACTCAACCCCGCAGGGACACAGGGGACCACAGGAGCCCAGGCGGGTGCGGCGGTGGCGCTCCTCATCTCACCTCCAGACTGGGTGCTGGGAAAGATGGGAGAGAGCCGTGATGCCAAGCAGGGCCCTGTGGGACTCCTGAGCACCGAGGCCTCTTTGTCCCCTGTTGTTATAGCCAAGACTGCAGCCTCCAGGACCTTCTCGCAGTTTCAAACGGCAGAACAGTTGCTAATCAAAGGAGGAACAGCAATGAAACTACCTCTTATTGTTGTTCAATCACTCAGTTATGTCCGACTCTTTGCAACCCCATGGACTGCAGCATGCCAGGCCTCCCCGAGCTTGCTCAACCTCATGGGCGCTGAGTCAGTGATGCCATCCAACCATCTCATCTTCTGTCGTTCCCTTCTCCTCCCGCTTCCAATCTTTCCCAGCATCAGGGTCCTTTCCAATGAGTCGGCTCTTCACACACATCAGGTGGCCAAAGTAAGGCAAGATCAAAGGACCAGAGAGGCTCTTCACGATTAGGAGAGGGACTACCTGAGACCCTGCACACACCCTCATCTTGTCAGGAGCCCCAACCTTTTGAACTTTGCAGAAGGAAGAATACCAGACTGTTACTGCCTCCATCCTTGTCATATACCCTGCCTAACTCCATAGCCTTTCCCTTTTCACCAGGGAGACGGGCACAGTCCTTGAGGTGCTAGTTGCCTCTCTGCCTGGCAAAGCAATAAAGCCACTCTTTCCTTCTCCTCCATAACTCCAGTAGGTAGGTGCACAGAGAGGCAAGATTTTGGCAGCAGCAGGACACAGACTCCAGGCTGCACTTCAGGTTCCAGGCAGGTGAGAAAGCAGCGCCAGCAGCCGGGGGACACGTCTTGGAAGGCTGTGACAGCGCTGGGCTTGACGGACTCACGAATGTGGTTGGGGGTGCAGGGGGCGGCGCGGCGGGCAGCCTTGCTCTGTTGCCAAAAAGCAGGCCCAGAATTTGAACACACGAATCTCATCTCCTGTGACCAAAGAGGCTGGAAGGAAAAGCTTGGAAATACAGAGGCTGGTGACGGAAAGGACAGCAGAGGCTTCGTGGAGGCACTGAGGCCAGGAGTGCAGTGGTGTGAAGCTGGACCTCAGAAGGGGCGTCTTTCACTGGCAAGAGGGCGGCTCACTCCCTGACTGAGCAGGGAAGCTCCAAAGACTTTGTGCAAAGGCCAGCAATGAGGGAAAATCCAGATGTTTTTAGCTCTGCATGTGACTCCAGCTGGAGGGGCCATCTCCCTGCCCGCTCGCCGTGGATACGTCCAGAGCGGTTGCAGGGCTGGGACAGAGCCCAGCTTGGCAGGCAGGTTCATTCTGCTCATCCCCCCACACCTCTGCGCTGCACTTTCCGAGGACGCCTGGCCTGTGCTGGGCTCCCAGGGACCGGAGTGCCAGGTGCCAGGCTCACTGTGCTGCCTCGGGCAGTTACCTCATCTCTGATGGCTCAGTTAGAGGCCAGCGTAGGTTTACAGACGGGTTTTGAGGACAGTGGCTTGCGGACAGAAACCACGTGTCCGAGCCCCTTCCTACCTTGAGGTCTGCGACTTGGCAGGCCCCTCTGCCTGGAATGGGCAGGCAGCGCAGTGATGAAAGAATCCACCGGCCAGTGGAGGAGACACAGGAGTCGTGGGTTTGATCCTGAGTCAGGAAGATCCCCTGGAGGAGGAAATGGCAACCCACTCCAGTGTTCTTGCCTGGACAGAGGAGCCTGGTGGGCTCCAGCCCATGGGGTCGCCAAGAGTCAGATAGGACTGAACACGCACATTTTTTAACCGGCCTAGAGGGCTTGTTGTCAGATGGCAGCCTTAGAGGATCCTAAGGAGCTGGGTTTCCAACTGATAATCTTTTTGGTCTAGTCTTGGCCTCTGAGGGTGGGAATGAGGCTGATGGGCAGGTTCCCCCTCGAGAAGTCTGAGCTGAGACTGCAGGAAACAGGAACACACACACACAGGAACTTGTCAGAAATGCACATTCTCAGGCCCCACCCCGACCTCCTGAATCAGAAGCCGTGGGGTGGACCCTGCCATCTGGGGTCCAGTGGGCTTTCCCTGGGGGTGCTGAGGCTTCCTCATGACTGGGAACCACTGAAGAGGACGAGGCCCTTCCCAGACCTAGCGGCTGTCCTCGTCACCCCGCCTGAGGCCAGTCACCCTCGAAGGGGCTGCGAAGAGGCTTTTGATCATCAGGCGGAGCAGGAATCAGCCCTCTGGGAGCAGCCCTCCCACTCTGCCTGTGTTGCTGGCATTCTTTACCTGACTCCACATTCTCTCCCAGAAATGAATAGCCTTGAATGGCCACGTATTTGCATAATGGCTCTCCTGTCCCTTTCACTAGCCTGAATTCATTATTTTGGAATACCGTTTCCCCAATCTGTTTGCTTAGAGCTTTGGTTCTTCACTGCAGGTCTCAGAATCACTGGGGCAGCTTGTGAAAATGCAGATGCCCGCCACACCCTCTCCTAGCTCCAGAATCCTGTAGTGTAGCTGGAGATGGAGAAACTCTATACAGTTAGCAAAAACAAGACCGGGAGCTGACTGTGGCTCAGATCATGAACTCCTTATTGCCAAATTCAGACTTAAATTGAAGAAAGTAGGGAAAACCACTAGACCATTCAGGTATGACCTAAATCAAATCCCTTATGATTATACAGTGGAAGTGAGAAATAGATTTAAGGGACTAGATCTGATACACAGACTGCCCGATGATCTATGGGTGGAGATTCGTGACACTACAGGAGACAGGGATCAAGACCATCCCCAAGGAAAAAAAATGCAAAAATAACAAATGGCTGTCTGAGGAGGGCTTACAAATAGCTGTGAAAAGAAAATAAGCAAAAAGCGAAGAAGAAAAGGAAAGATATACCCATTTGAATGCAGAGTTCCAAAGAATAGCAAGGAGAGATAAGAAAGCTTTCCTCAGTGATCAGTGGAAAGAAATAGAGGAAAACAATAGAATGGGAAAGATTAGAGATCTCTTCAAGAAAATTAGAGATACCAAGGGAACATTTCATGCAAAGGTGGGAACAATAAAGGACAGAAATTGTATGGACCTAACAGAAGCAGAAGATATTAAGAAGAGGTGGCAAGAACACACAGAAGAACTGTACAAAAAAGATCTTCACGACCGAGATAATCATGATGGTGTGATCACTCACCTAGAGCCAGACATCCTGCAGTGTGAAGTCAAGTGGGCCTTAGGAAGCGTCACTATGAACAAAGCTAGTGGAGGTGATGGAATTCCAGTAGAGCTATTTCAAATCCTAGAGGATGATGCTGTGAAAGTGCTGCACTCAATAGGCCAGCAAATTTGGAAAACTCAGCAGTGGTCACAGAACTAGAAAAGGTCAGTTTCATTCCAGTGCCTGAGAAAGGCAATGCCAAAGAATGCTCAAACTACCACACAATTGCACTCATCTCACATGCTAGTAAAGTAATGGTCAAAATTCTCGAAGCCAGGCTTCAGCAATACATGAACCGTGAACTTCTAGATGTTCTAGTTGAATTTAGAAAAGGAGAGGAACCAGAGATCAAATCGCCAACATTCACTGGATCATCGAAAAAGCAAGAGAGTTCCAGAAAAATGTCTACTTCTGCTTTATTGACTATGCCAAAGCCTTTGACTGTGTGGATCACAATAAACTGTGGAAAATTCTGAAAGAGGTGGGAATACCAGACCACCTGACCTGCGTCTTGAGAAATCTGTATGCAGGTCAGGAAGCAACAATTAGAACTGGACATGCAACAACAGACTGGTTCCAAATCGGGAAAGGAGTACGTCAAGGCTGTATCTTGTCACCCTGCTTATTTAACTTATATGCAGAGTGCATCATGAGAAATGCTGGGCTGGAAGAAGCACAAGCTGGAATCAAGACTGCTGGGAGAAATATCAATAACCTCAGATATGCAAATGACACCACCCTTATGGGTAAACTAAAGAGCCTCTTGATGAAAGTGAAAGAGGAGAGTGAAAAAGTTGACTTAAAACGCAACATTCAGAAAACTAAGATCATGGCATCTGGTCCCATCACTCCATGGCAAATAGATGGGGAAACAGTGGAAACAGTGTCAGACTTTATTTTTGGGGGGCTCCAAAATCACTGCAGATGGTGACTGCAGCCATGAAATTAAAAGACGCTTACTCCTTGGCAGGAAAGTTATGACCAACCTAGATAGCATATTCAAACGCAGAGACATTATTTTGCCAACAAAGGTCCATCTAGTCAAGGCTATGGTTTTTCCAGTGGTCATGTATGGATGTGGGAGTTGGACTATAAAGAAAGCTGAGCACCGAAGCATTGATGCTTATGAACTGTGATGTTGGAGAAGACTCTTGAGAGTCCCCTGGACTGCAAGGAAATCCAACCAGTCCATCCTAAAGGAAATCAGTTCTGAGTGTTCATTGGAAAGACTGATTTTGAAGCTGAAACTCCAATACTTTGGCCACCTGATGCAAAGAACTAACTCATTGGAAAAGACCCTGATGCTGGGAAAGATTGCAGGTGGGAGGAGACGGGGACGACAGAGGATGAGATGGTTGGACAGCATCACCGACTCACTGTACATGAGTCTGGGTAATCTCCGGGAGTTGGTGATGGACAGGGAGGCCTGGTGTGCTGCGGTTCATGGGGGCACAAAGAGCTGGACGAGACTGAGCGACTGAACTGACTGAACTGTCCTGTGCCCAGCCTGTGCCTTCAGCATCCTCTCATGCTTACTCCTGAGAATGTCAAGGATATAGGTCAGTGAGCTTGCAAAAAATAAAAAGCAGCCCCCTCTACAGACTGAAACAGCTGAAACTCTGAGGGATGAGTTGTCTGACATACAGGCTCCGGGGCGCCCTGCCCTGGAAGAAGAGTTCAAAGACTCGTTCCCTAGCTTATAAGTTTGCTGTGAAATTTCTAAGCAGGCTAACAGAGAGATTCTGGGGCATTGGGACGAGGGAAGCAAGATGTGCCTGGCTTGTGAGGAATGTTCAGGACTTCTCTAGCCTGCAGAGAAAATCAGAGAGACGTTGGACTTCANGCCTGGAGAATCCCAGGGACGGGGGAGCCTGGTGGGCTGCCGTCTATGGGGTCGCACAGAGTCGGACACGACTGAAGCGGCTTAGCAGCAGCAGCTGTAGATCACACCTGCTCACAATTACTGGGTATCTCCTATGCTTACCCAATAGCTATGAATGGCTATTGTCAGTGAGTGTACAACTTTTGGCTGCATCTCAATAATACATACATGAAGCTTTTAAAGACACTGGTACCCAGGTCCTACTGATGTAATTGGACTGGTGCAGGATCAAGTATGTCTCCCAAGTGGTTCAAATTGTGCATGTGGTTTTGAGAGCGCGAGAATACTTCCCTCCCGCCTGCTCTCCCATTTAACAGCGTTCAGATCTCAGCTAGGATTGTTGCTGTCATTGTTTAGACACTCAGTCGTGTTTGATTCTTTGCGACTCCATGCCAGGCTTCCCTGTCCTTCACTATCTCCCGGAGTTTGCTCAAATTCATCTCCCTTGGGTCAGTGATGTCATTCAACCATCTCATCTTCTGCTGCCCCCTTCTCTTCCTGCCCTCAATCTTTCTCAGCATCAGGGTCTTTTCCGGTTAGTTGGCTCTTCCCATTAGATGGCCAAAGTATTTGAGTTTCAGCTTCAGCATCAGTCCTTCCAGTGAATATTTGGGGTTGATTTCCTTTACAATTGACTGTTTTGATATCCTTACTGTCCAAGGGACTCTCAAGCATCTTCTCCAGCACCACAATTCAAAAACATCAGTTCTTTGGTGTTCAGGCTTCTTTATGGTCCAACCCTCACATATGTACATGCTTACTGGAAAAACCACAGCTTTCACTACATGGATCTTTGTCAGCAAAGTAATGTCTCAGCTTTTTAACATGCTGTTTAGGTTTGTCGCAGCTTTCTTTCCAAGGAGCAAGTGTCTTTTAATTTCATGGCTGCAGTCACCATCTGCAGTGATTTTGGAGCCAAAAAGAAAACGTCTGTCACTGTTTCCCCTGTTTCCCCATCTATTTGCCATGAAGTGATGGGACCAGATGCCATGATCTTAGTTTTTTGAATGTTGAGTTTTAAGCCAGCTTTTTCACTCTCCTCTTTCACTTTCATCAAGAGGCTCTTCAGTACTTCTTTGGTTTCTGCCATAAGGGTGGTGTCATCTGCATACCTGAGGTTATTGATATTTCTCCCGGCAATCTTGATTCCAGCTTGTGCTTCATCTAACCCAGCATTTCATAGCTTGGATATCACCTCTTTAAAGAACTATCCCCTGACCACCAAGACCAGGCCCATTTTTTGTGGGAGGTGGTTCTATACCATTGTAAATCCCTATTTCTTTCCTTCAGAGAGAATTTACCTCATTTGTACTTATTAATGTGGCCATTTCAACATCTATCTCCTTCCCTAGGTAGTTTTCCCATCTGTAAAATGGGGAGATTAATGTCTGCCTCACAGGATTCTTGCAAAGAAGCAGGTAAAGAGCTTGGTGGTCTTCCAGGTAGTCCCTGTGAATCCCAGGAGTCCCTTGGCGGCAACACATTGTCATCTTCAAATGTCCTAAAATGAACAACTCGCCAGCTTCAGAGCACGGACCTGGCACAGTCTCTCTGGATTTGGCCACGAAGTGGTCCTCATGTCATCTGAACTTCCCTGATGATACATCCTCGTAATCAGAGCTGCTGCTGCTGCTAAGTCACTTCAGTCGTGTCCGACTCTATGCGACCCCATAGACGGCAGCCCACTAGGCTCCTGTCTCTGGGATTCTCCAGGCAGGAATACTGGAGTGGGTTGCCATTTCCTTCTCCAATGCGTGAAAGTGAAAAGCAAATTGAAGCTGCTCAGTCCTGCTCGACTTTTAGTGACCCCATGGACTGCAGCTTACCAGGCTCCTCCGTCCATGGGATTTTCCAGGCAAGAGACTGGAGTGGGGTGCCAATGCCTTCTCCAATCAGAGCTGCTACGTTGTGAAATTCTACAAATGACTGAGCCCTCCAGTGCCAGTTCTGAGCTAGCGTTCTTATTTTATGTTCCCAGTTGGTCTGTCTTTTTAATTATCAGATGATTTGCTCAACAAATATTTAAATAAGGCCCAGTTAGGTGGCAGGCACCATTCCAAATACTTTACACATATCTCATATAAGCAGTTTTGCTAGTTAAATAAAGCCAGTCCTCCTGTTGCTGGTTAAAACCTAAAAAAAATGTCTGCTGGGACAGGTGTTGATATAAATGAATACAGCGAGGGTTTTTTTGGGGGGGTGGGGGTTAGAGGGAAAGGGGTAGGGGAGATGGTCCTTTGGCTGCTGGAAGCTCAGCCTTATTGAAGGGCCCTGCTCTTCAGTTCCACCTAATCACTTCTACACAAGTCCAGAACTGCCAGATTGTCCTACTTTTAAAGAGAAAGTATTGATATAAGACTGCATTTTTTCTATGAAGATCTCAGCTTTTAGAAAATGGCTCAATTTGAAAAAAATAAAACAAAACACTTGAGATGAAACAAAACTCATCTATGAGATGTGCTCTGGCCTGGAGCAGCCTGGAGCCCCTGAGAAGGGAGTGTGGGATGTTCTGGACTGCAGCCCGGTGCCAGAGCGGGAGGACGCTTTGGGGAAAGGGAGAGAAAACATGAGACTCCGTCCTCACGTCCAGAAAGGTATGGGGTCTGTGGGTCCTGCCGGGCCGTGGTGGACGTGATGGTTAGTTGCAAGTGTGGCCTTGACTGAGATGAGAGATGCCCAGGATCCTCTTTGGGTATGTCCATGATGGTGTGTCCCCAGAGGAGGTTGGACTGGGGATTTCACCAGTGTGCGTGGGAATTATCCCGTCCCCTAAGTGCCTGAATAGGCACAAAGGTAAGCAGGGTGATTTGCTCTCTCTGCCTCCCCTTGCCCCCAGCCACACTTCAGTGTGTGTGTATCTTAGTTCCCCAACCAGGGATCACGGGGTCCTAATCCCGGGACCACCAGGGAGACCCCTTGCTCGCTCTGCTTAAGCTGGAATGTCTGTCTACCTTTTCCTGCCTTTGGACATTAGTGCTCTTGGTTCTTGGGTGTTCAGAGTCAGACTGAAACTAACCCCACTGGCCCCTTGATTCTGGGACCTTAGGACTCAGGTTGGATCACACCACCAGCTTCCCTGGTTCTCCAGCTCAGGGATGGCAGATCATGGGCCTTCTTGGCCTCCATAATCACATGAGCCAATTTCTAGGCTAAATGTCCTCTTGTATCTCTCTATATATATCCTATTGGTTCTTTATCTCTGGAGAATCCTGACCAACCTAGCAGGAGGGCCTGGCTCCCTGTGGACCAGGTTCGGGGAGCCCAGTTTCAGCAGAGACTTGGTGCCTCCTGGACCCCAAATACCAGCGCTGCAGACTTTCAGGGCCCCTGGGGGTTTGGAGTGGAGCCCTTTTTTTGCTTTTCCAGCCCCGTCTAAACACTCCCAGATTCTTTCCAGAGAAAGGGGAGTGCAAATAAAGAGAGGAGGTTCCACACCTGCCCAGAAGCTGGGACTTTCAAAAACAAACAACAAGCAAATGCAGAGATGGATGACAAGCAGAGGTCTGTCCTTTCTCCCACTGTGGACTGTGAGGACCAGATTCGACTTGTGTACGCTCCTCACTCGCTCAGCAAACAGTCGAGGAGTAAATGGAGAGGCAGCAGCGAGCAGCAAGGCCAGCTGGTCTCTGTCGAGCTTGTAAACTTTAACGCTCGCTTCGATACACAACCCAATTGTCTGTAAAACGAGGCTGCTTTCAGCGGCTTCCTTAATTGGAATCAGTTTCTGTAACTCAGTGGCCAGAGGCTGAAGGCACTTGGTCAGCCTCTACTGACGGGGCAGATGACAGGGACGCTGTGCTGTGGAGCGGGGTTGCGGGACCCTTTTCCTCCCCTCCACCAGGGGGTCAGGATCCTGCCTGGATGTTTTCAGCTGCAGGAGGAAGATGGTCAGTGAGCAAATCCTGGGAGCCAGGGGGCAGCTGGCCCCCTTCCTGTGGGGACTAGTGAAGGGGTCGGTTAAAGGAAGGGCTGTGAAGCAATAATAACGCAACAGCAGCAACTGCACCATCAACAGCTACAGCTACTATTTCTGGGTCACTTTTCTTTAACCAGGAAAGTGCACTTCATGTCACAAATTCCCCACAACAACTCTTTTCAAGCTCCATCATTCACTGGTTCCCGACCAGTGATGGTGTACCCAAGGTGAGCTCTTGCTCTTGGCTGAGCACTTGAGTTAGGCACAGGACTACCAAGGAGCTTCCCTTATAGGACTTTATAGTCTTGGGGTGAAAGTGTTTGGAAAGCCATGAAGCACCAAATAATGCTGTGTTGTGTTAGCTGCACAGGACATGATAGATGCCAAGAAGGCAACAATGTAATAATCTTCAGGAGGAATAGTGCCAGAGAGAGGTCAAATGAACTGGGCTTCGAGGGATGTGTAGGAGTTTGCCAACTGGAAGGAGAGGGAAAGGGATGTTGGGCAAATAGAACAACTTGAACAAAAATCATAGAAGCATTGGGGGAATAATAATCCCTTCCATGTGCTCTTACCTATGCTATAAGAACATATGTATTGGAGGGAGAAGAATAAGGAAGAGAGATTAGTCTGGAGTTGGACTGTGACCAACCTCTGATGCCAAGCCCTGAAGTTGGATTTTATCCCAGAGACCCTGGGGGCTCACTGAAGGGTGAGCCAGGTTTCAGCCAGGAGAGTGGCATAAGTAGTCCAGCTCTGTGTTTGAAAATGTTTCTCCTGATGGCTGGTGTGGAGTATGGGCTGCTGAAGAAAGATGCATGAGGCAGGACCCGAACAAGGAGGGAATTTGCCAGGAAACCACCGTGGGATCAACAGACGGCACTTCCTAACGCTTCGAGCTGCCGCAGGACGGGAAAGGGTGGCGTCCAGAACACCAAGCTCCTCCTCAGTGGAGGGGCCCAGGCAGAGGGCAGTCCTGAGATGCCATAACCGAGTGGGTGATGTGAGAAGGGTCTCTGCAGCTCAGGTACAGCAGAGAGGATCCCTCACGCATCCTTCCCCACCGCTCCTGCCTTGTTGCCCGAGCCCCTCGGGCCAGTCCCTGCCCCCTTGATGGCACAGTCTAGTTCCCACAGTGGTGCCAGCAAACCCCTTCCCCCAGATCACTTTCCTACACCCTTAGCAGGGTCATAGGACCAAAGTCTGATGAAGGGGAAACTAAGAAGAGGGAAATCCTGGGTTGGTCAAAAAGTTGGTTCGAGTTTGTCCGTAAGATAGTATGGAAAAACCCAAATGAACTTTTTGGCCAACCCGATCCTTTTCTCCCCCTATTTAGGGGGCAAAGTTGAGGGTGGCGAGGTGGAGACCTGGGGGGCTGGCACAGAGGGAGCCTCTTGCATCCCTGTCTGCCCTGGCTGGGGACTCAGGGGGCTTGGGTCCATGGTTCTGAGCCAGGCAGGCCTTCCCTTCTGGACGCCACAGGGTAGGCCGTGCTGGTTTGGGGCCAGGCCTCACCAGGTACAGGCTGTGTGAGCCTGAGAAGTCCCTGCCCCTCGGCGCCTTTCTCGAAACTGGGGAAATAAGAACGCCCACCGACCTCATGGGCCAGTGGGGAGTATTCACTGAGGAGGTTGCTGCTAATAGTCCTCACGTCCAGGCTCAGGAAGAGGTTGGCCGTGAGCCCCGAGCGCCTGGCCTGGGGGCTCTCCCAGCCTTGGGAGGCTGCAGAAGGGGTTCAGAGTGCAGGGGTCCTGGCTTACAGTCCTACTGGTCCATAAATATGTGTCTTAGAGTGACTCTCAGCCCCTCAGTAAGGACATAGCCTTGGGGAGAAAGGTGTTTTGCTTCCTCTTTACAGGTAAACCCAGGGAAACTGTGGGGAGCCACTGCTGCCACCACCCACCTCTGCAGCAGGAGGCTTGGGACCCGCTGACCGCAGTCAGCTGTCACCTTCCTCCTCTCCCCGTGGAGGTGGCCCCACCGTCCCTACAAGGCTGCAGATGGGATGGCCTCTTTCCAGGTTCCTCCTCCCAGGGTCAAATCATTGCTTTCTTTTATGCAAGGCTGGCTGCTGGGAGAGACCAGCTCTCAGCTCAGTCCTCTTCCCACCCTCCTGGGAGCCCGAGAGAAGATGCCTCCCACAAGTTCTCTCTTGGCTCCTGCAGCAGAAATGCAGACCATGTGTGAAAGGTTTGTTTGGGTAAGTCAGGCCGTGCTAACCTGAACTGCCATTTATTGAGCGTATGTGTGTGCAGATGGTGTGTTAAAAACCATATGTGTACATTTCCCTCTGTGCACAGGACGCCTCCAGGACTAGATGCAATTCATAGCTCCATTTTACAGATTAGTAAAACTGAGCTTCAGTGGGGTAATTGACTTCGCTGTGTTCCAGAGTCAACTCCCCGCAGCAGGCAAAACAAAAGAAGATGAGATTCTCTAATTGAACAGGAAAATCAAACGAATAGGACACACGTGTTATCAGCAGAGTTTTTCAGGGTGATGGACAGGGAGGCCTGGCGTGCTGTGATTCATGGGGTCGCAAAGAGTCAGACACAACTGAGCAACTGAACTGAACTGAACTCAGGGGCAGAACAGCCCCCTCACTGGCTGGCGTGTGTGCTGGGGTGGGTGGTGGGGATAGTGGCTTTTCATTCACAAGGCATTAACAGACCCCTGGTCAAGCACGCTAGGCCCTGAGGATGAAGAGACCGGAAACAAACAGAACAGTCCTGACTCTGGGGGAGTTCTGCGTCAGAGTCAGTGGGAGAAAGAGCAACTCCCTGGATGCTTTATGGAGGAAACGACTTACTGAAAGGAAACAAGGTACCATGAAGTTACCTAAATTCGATCCCTGGGTTGGGAAATCCCCTGGAGAAGGGAATGTTTACCCACTCCAGTATTCTTGCCTGGTGAATTCCATGGATGGAGGAGGCTGGCGAGCTATACAGTCCAAGGGGGTGCAAAGAGTCAGACACATCTGAGCGACTAACACACACTTGAAATTACTAGAGGGGCTGGAGAAGTGACCTCCAGGGTTGACCTCCAGAACACTGCAGAACTGACCAGCCAGGGGCTGCGCTGGGACCCCCACTGCCAGCAGGAGTGTGCTGCTGGCGCCGCGACTCAGGCACCAGGACGCTGCCGCCGCTGCAGGCAGCAAAGCAACTTCCCCTGGTCACCAAGAAGCTCCAGGAAGGACAGCAGAACAGAGCCACGGCGCACCTGTGTCTCCAGGACCTCGTCTTTTGGCAGAAGGCTGACAAAAGGAGTGGGAAGACGGCTTCTACCTTCCAAATCTTGCTTGAGGATATCTGACTAACATCCAGAGTTCCAGTCCCAAGAGGTGTGGGCTCGTTGTCCAGCCTCCCCTGTAGAGGACAGGACACTTGCAGGAGGAAGGATAGAGTTTACACCAATTTGGGGGCCATGGCTGAGTTTTTCTCCAGCCAGAATGGGGTGTCGGAAGCCTTACCAGCACCAGCAAGCCCTCCTGTTCTATTTTCTTTTTAGACTCAGCCTACAGACAAGAAAAAAAAATGCAAAAAGGCAAAATGGTTGTCTGAGGAGGCCTTACAAGCAGCTGAGGAAAGAAGAGAAGCAAAAAGCAAAGGAGAAAAGGAAAGATATACCTATTTGAATGCAGAGTTCCAAAGAATAGCATCTTCCTCAGCAAAATACAGGAAAACAATAGAATGGGAAAGACTAAAGATGTCTTAAAGAAAATTAGAGATACCAAGGGAACATTTCATGCAAAGATGGGCTCAATAAAGGACAGAAATGGCAGGGACCTAACAGAAGTAGAAGATGTTAAGAAGAGGTGGCAAGAACACACAGAAGAACTATACAAAAAAGATCTTCATGACCCAGATAATCACGATGGTGTGATTACTCACCTAGAGCCAGACATCCTGGAATGTGAAGTCAAGTGGGCCTTAGGAAGCATCACTACGAACAAAGCTGGAGGTGATGGAATTCCAGTTGAGCTCTTTCAAATCCTAGAAGATGATGCTGTGAAACTGCTGCACTCAATACACCAACAAAGTTGGAAAACTCAGCAGTGGTCACAGGACTGGAAAAGGTCAGTTTCATTCCAGTCCCAAAGAAAAGCAATGCCAAAGAGTGCTCAAGCTACCTCACGGTTGCACTCATCTCACATGCTAGTGAAGTAATGCTCAAAATTCTCCAAGCCAGGCTTCAACAGTACATGAACCATGAACTTCCAGATGTTTAAGCTGAATTTAGAAAAGGCAGAGCAACCAGAGATCAAATTGCCAAAATCCATTGATTAGATCATTGATAAAGCAAGAGAGTTCCAGAAAAACATCAGCTTTATTGACTATGCCAAAGCCTTTGACTGTGTGGATCACAATAAACCGTGGAAAATTCTTCAAGAGATGGGCATACCAGACCACCTGACCTGCCTCTTAAGAAATCTGTATGCAGGTCAAGAAGCAACAATTAGAACTGGACATGGAACAACAGACTGGTTCCAAATCCGGAAAGGAGTACGTCAAGGCTGTATATTGTCAGCCTGCTTGTTTAGCTTATATGCAGAATACATCATGAGAAATGCTGGACTGGATTTAGCACAAGCTGGAATCAAGATTTCTGGAAGAAATATCAATAACCTCAGACATGTAGATGACATCACCCTTTTGGCAGAAAGCAAAGAGGAGTTGAAGAGCCTCTTGATGAAACTGAAAGAGGAGAGTGAAAAAGCTGGCTTAAAACTCAACATTCAGAAAATGAAGATCATGGCATCTGGTCCCATCACTCCATGGCAATAAATGGGGAAACAGTAGAAACAGTGTCAGACTTAATCTTTTGGGGCTCCAAAATCACTACAGATGATGACTACAGCCATGAAATTAAAGGACACTTGCTCCTTGGAAGAAAAGCTGTGACGAACCTAAACAGCATGTTAAAAAGCTGAGACATTACTTTGCTGACAAAAATCTATCTAGTCAAGGCTATGGTTTTTCCAGTGGGCATGTACATATGTGAGAGCTGGACCATAAACAAGCCTGAGCCCCGAAGAACTGATGCTTTTGAACTGTGGTGTTGGGGAAGACTCCTGAGAGTCCCTTGGACTGCAAGGAGACCCAACCAGTCCATTCTGAAGGAGATCAATCCTGGGATTTCTTTGGAAGGAATGATGCTGAAGCTGAAACTCCAGTACTTTGGCCCCCTCATGCGAAGAGCTGACTCATTGGAAAAGACTCTGATGCTGGGAGGGATTGGGGGCAGGAGGAGAAGGGGACGACAGAGGATTAGATGGCTGGATGGCATCACTGACTCGATGGACATGAGTTTGAGTGAACTCCGGGAGTTGGTGATGGACAGGGAGGGCTGGCGTGCTGCAGTCCATGAGGTCGCAAAGAGTCGGACACGACTGAGCGACTGAACTGAACTGACCTGAACAGACTGGAGAGACGTGGCTTTGGGAGACACTGGTTGTCTCTCCTCCCTTGGAATGCATGCGTGTGTGTGTGCTCAGTTGCTTCAGTTGTGTCTGACTCTTTGGGACTTCATGGACTGTATAGCCAACCAGGCTCCTCTGTCTATGGGATGCTCCTGTCAAGAATACTGGAGTGGGTTGCCATTTTCTTCTTCAGGGGATCTTCCCAACCCAAGGATCAAACCTGGGTCTCCTTCATTGCAGGCAGATTCTGAGCCACAAGGGAGGCTTTTAAATGGGAGAATAGCAGGACTTGACCTACAATTTTATTTTGCTTTTTTACACTACTTATTTACTTGGCTGTGCAGGCCTTAGTGCAGCAAGCAGGGTCTCCGATCTTCGTTATGGCATGACGGATCTCTAGCTGCACCATGTGGGATCTAGTTCCCTGCTCAGGGACCAAACCCAGGTGCCCTGCGTTGGCAGCGTGGAGTCTTAGCCACTGGACCACTGGGAAAGTGCCTGATTTGCACATTTAAAAGATGCCTCAGGCTGCTGGGTGAATGATGGATTGAGGTGGGCAAGAATGAAGGCAGGGAGGCCCGAAGGAGGCTGGAAGAGTGAACAGGGGGAAGGTGATGGATGTGGAGTAGGGTACTGGCCCAGGATGTGGAGCTCAGATCAGACTCTTTCTTCTCCCATCCCCCAGCCTCAGCCCAAGGAATTCCCCACCCTCTGAGTCCTGCTCTGGCCTCATCATTGCCAAAAACCATGGGTTGTGTGGAGATGAGGGGGAACGTGATGTATCCTGTGTTTTTAGACAGCCTGGTATGATAAGCCAAGGTTCAGATAGATCTGGGCTCAAAGACAGGCTCTGTTACTGACTATGGAACCTTGTCAGGTTATTTCCATTGGCCTCAGTATTCACATCTGTAAAATGGGAATAGTAATGGCTTCTTATGAAAATGCCAGCCCAACACTATACTTGCAATGCAAGCCCTCTGTTAATGCCTGCCTCTCATTCCATTTTCTGCCATTCATGCTCCTGCTACCCCCAAACGTGAGTAGGAAGGAAGGAACCCAAGGAGCCTTTCTGAAAAGTACCGCTGTAATAAAAATGTCAGCAATAGAAGAAAAGGAGCCGGTGCCGCTCTGATGGCGGTGACGGCAATGAATGATTTATGTCCAGCGTAATGGTTACACAGGCAGCTGTTACATTTTAAAAGCATCATGCAAACAATATGAAACATTTATTTAAGTGGCTCTACACTATGGGGAATTTGATTTAATCAGCTTTTATTTCTGTTCTCATTAGAATGAAGTCTGGCAACTCTAGTAGACAGCCCTACCTCCGTGCGGTAGCTTCCAGCTACTGAAGGCAAATATTTTTACTGTGCCACAGTCAAACATTTATACAGCACCCGGCTCCCCATCTGGCCTGCAGACAGGAGGAGAGGTGTAGTGAATTCATGCCACGGAAGTCTCACACAGAGTGAAGCAAGGAGCACCCCCACATCTAACAGAATTAATAAACCGTTTGAAGAGCCCTTTGGAGAATAAAAATGTGCTCCGATTCCTAAGATTTGTCTGAAGCCCTGGGAGCTGTAGGCAAGTGATCTGAGGATTCTCAAGATGGATTTTTAGTCTTTGCTATTCCAGGATGAGGGGAACATTTTATTTTTGTTTTTAATTCTAAGATCATCACAACTCACAAACCATGAAAGATGGAAGAGGATCCTCTGAATATGATGTGATTTACCTGAAATTCTACCACGATTTCTCTGAATGATGTAACCAAATTTAGGGTAGGGGTTCCCCTGGGGAGAGCTTAGGGAATGGTATATAAGGATTTTTGTTGTTGTTGTTGTTGTTTTTACTGCATTGACAATATTTTATTTCTTATGGTGGTGAATATCGTGAATATTTTGTATAATTCTGTAGATCTTTTTGTATGTCTTAAATAGTGCGTAATACAAATGGAAAAAGGAAAAGAAAGTCACTGGATATTAGAGTCAAAAGACCAAAACCCCATTGCTGGCTCTGCCATTACCTTTGTGAACCTTGAACTTGCCTCCTGCTTTGTCTGGACCCCAATTTTCCCTGTCTATATAAAAGTAGAATTGGCCTAGAGTCGTGCTTCTGAAATCATTTTCCCTGGAAAACTTCCCAAATAATGTCTCTTCAAAATAAAGCGTTCCATAGTTAAATAAGTCTGGGAAATGCTCTCTGTCCTCTGGGAAAATCATAGAACATTAAAGGTTCTGAAAAGTACTGTGGCAAGGAAATCTGCTTTGTTAAATATCTATTAACATCACAAGGTACTCGCATTCTATAAAAGAATCTTTGGGACTTGTTACTCTGAATTATCTCAAAGATTCCTTTTACTTCTAGATTCTTTAAGTAAAAAATTTAGACAGATTTTTTTGTCTCTGAACAGAACAATCTCTAGCCATCCCTGAGACAAAGAAACCAGACGTCCCAGCCCGTTGTTTTCCTCTAGATTTTCCGGGTAGCATCCTTCCTTCCTGCTCCAAGTTCCCCTTTTTCTGTACCTGAGTTCATGAGTGAGTGAATTCGACGCTATGGATTATAGCCTACCAGGCTCTTCCATCCGTGGGATTTTCCAGGCAAGAATACTGGAGTGGGTTGCCATTTCCTTCTCCAGAAGATCTTCCCGACCCAGAGATTGAACCTGGGTCTCCCGCATTGTAGGCAGATGCTTTACCATCTGAGCCACCAGGGGAGTCCTGGGTTCATACCCTCCCATTTTGGGGAAACTCTTCCTGAGTCAATCATTGTAATTCTTAGATGCCTGTCTTTCTTTTCTCTTTGACTCCCCACCCCAGAAGTTTCAATTACCCAAACTGTTCTTAGATTAGTGTGAGATAATGAACCTGAGGATCAGAGAGGTTGTGTGACTGCGATGAGGTCACACAACCGCAGAGCTGGTGAAGGATGAGAGTCGAATCGACTTCTCCTCTCATTGTTCTTATTCTTCTTTGCTTTATATCCAATTTATCGGCACATTCTGTCCCATGCTGCAATTTAAGCACATATGTTCTTGTATATTATCAAGATGCTGTTTGTTTTTCTTGCTATTGTTTGTCTAGAATGGTTTGCACATCTCTCCTGTGACGATTATATCTTCTTAAAGGTGGAAGCAAAATCTCTGCACAAAATCCAGCACTATCCTGAGGACAGGACAGTGCTGAAAACACCGGCATCGCCGAGTCAGAGAAAGCGCCGCCGGCTTCTTACTCTCCTTGCCAAGTAGCCCCATCTCCAGACACTCCTCTCCTGCGTGATATAGTCACATTATTCTGTTCATATAAAGCTGTGTTTAAAATTCCCCTTCAATTGTGGGTTAAGGCAGGAGTCTAGAATCATGTCAGCCCACATCATAGATTCTTGATCAATTATTCATGTTGGAAAAAAACATCTTGGTTAACTGGAATCCTCAAATAACCACACGCAATTTGAGCGAGAAAGGTAACATTCGGAAGAAACCAAGTTTTCACTGACGATTAAAAGAGAAACTAGGGGGAAAGCCTGGCACATAATCACCTACAGTGAAACTGGATGTGAAAGAAGGAAATCTGACTTTGTGAATAGTCATTGTGAAAAACTATCGTTTTCTATTAAATCCTATGTGACTAGAAAACAAGAGTAAACTGTGGCCGAGATTACTGATAGCACGGTGGCTTGAGTCTCCTCTGTGGCTGTGCATCTTTCCTGGGACCAACATAACAACAATCTCCACCTCAATACGTTTTCCTTTCTGGGGAATTGTGCGGTTCCACGGATGCCCGCAGTTTTGTTCCAGGTGGTTTCCAGGAGAGATCCATATGTCCACTAGATGGCAGTGTGTCTGCGCCCTGCTCTCACCCGACCTATCCCTCAGACAAGTCCGTCCAAGCGGCAGCTACCAGCCACTGTGGTTGAGATATGCTATAAGGCTAATGCCTCTGATTTCAAGGTCCTAATGGCAAAAAGTAATATATCTTATGAGTAACTGTTTTCTATTGATTGCAGCTGAATGAGACAATTAGGTATATATTCGGTTAAATAAATATACCGCTAAACCATTTCACTTGTTACTGTTGCTTTTGCTTTCAAATGTGGCTACTAGAAAGTTTAAGATGATATATATAGTCTCATTAAATTTCTGTTGCCAGAGAAGAGAGGAAAAAGTAGAGGGGAGGGTGGCAATGGGCTAGTTGGGTAGTACCAGCATGAGGTCCTCGGCAAACTAAGGACTCTGGAAAATGACCACTTGGCTTGAACTGGTGCTCCCTCATTAAATTTGGATGCATTTAAGCTTTGCAAATGGACATATGAATGTTACCTATTCGTGTGGATGCTGAGACGGTTTGCTGAAGTATAATCGAAAGTCATGGTTTGCTCGGGCCTGCATCCCAATGCAGTTATTAATAGCATCCCTTCTATTTCAGAATTGTCCCAGTTAAAGAAGTAAATTATATGGTCTCTCTAATTAAAAGAGGTCATGTGTAATTGTTCCCTCACATGGTATAAGTGCATAATTTTACATATAAAAGAATCAAGTAACTCACATATGCAAGATGACTGCTTTCTTTTCTAGGTGACATGATGTGAAAGTTGCTCAGACGTGTCTGGCTCTTTGCAACCCCATGGACCATAATCCATGGAATTCTCCAGGCCAGAAAACTGGAGCAAATTATAGTGATGGAGACCAGATCAGTAGTTGCAGAGAGTGTGTGTCTGTGAAGCAATTACATGAGAGACTTTATTGGTATTCCCTTCTCCAGGGCATCTCCCCAACCTAGGGATCGAGCCCAGGTCTCCCGCATGGCAGGCAGATTCTTTGCCAGCTAAGCCACCATAGTTTCATGCAGTTTCTGACTCTGAGCCAGACTTTTGCTTGAAGAAAAAAAATTCAAGTTGATCACTTTCAGGCAAATTCAGTCATTTCAGAATTATGTTCAAATCCATCTACTTCCTTGTCCCAAGGGTAACATGTAAGCTGGGGAGGTCATGCAGATGACTGCAATGGGCTGGGGGAGAGGGTGGGGATGCTAGTCATTTAATTGCTCTCTCCAGCCAACTTTGTTCCTTTACCTCTCTGGTCACTGTTTAAATAGCCCGCAGTATCATGGCCCTGCCTTGGTCCGTAGCTCCTCATCTGATGTGGAACCTCCCCATCTCTCCAAGACCTCTGTGTCCAGTCTCCTGAGGACTGGCCGTGATTTACCTTTGCAGAGGCTGGCTCTGGGGGCTGCCTCTGCTGTCCTGTCCCGATGACATCTCCCTTCCTTCCTTTTACACTGTAGAATGGAGAGATCCATTTATTCAGCAACCACACAGATTTTGAACAGGCTCTGACCAAGACCTTTAGCTGAGCTCGTGGGATACAAAGACAAGTGAAAATGGCTGCCGGTCTCAAGGAGAGCACAGCCTCAATCAAGACATTCATCCTAATGACTGCTGAAAGATGATCTCTTCCAAGAGAGACACATATCCACAGGACTATGGGATGAAGAAGGAGGAGCTGATTCTTTGTAGGAAAGAACACCAGGGTTGGGGGCCGTGTGTGAGGGACACCTGGGAGGGCAGAGGGCAGTGACCCAGCGGAGCATCCGGTGTGAGCAAAGCCTTGCCTTCTTGTGTGGACTCAGTGATTCAGCAAAGATTAGTCCATCCACACAATGGAATGCCAGTCCAAAATAAAAAAAGGAATGCACTTTATACATGCAACAACTTGGATAAATTTCAAAGGCCTTGTGCTGAGTGAAACAGCCAGTTTCAAAGCATTCTATATCACTTCCTTTATATGACATTATTGTAAATAATGGAGAACATTATTGTAAATAATGGAGCTCAGTAGTTGCTAGAGGTTTGGTCTGAGAAGAGGGTGTCTGTGAAGCAATTACATGAGGGACTTTACTGAGGTTATGGAATCCTTTTGAATCCTGACAGGGCGTAGTTACACAAATTAATACGTGTGTTAGACTTCATAGAACCAAATGCCAAAAAGTAAAATTTAATGTAGAATATAAAATAAATATTGCATACAATTTTTTAAAAAAGACTCGGTGGTTCAGTTTGATGGGAAGGGAGACTGTTAATGAGGGTGTGTGCATGTGTGTGAGAGAAATCTAGCTCTGGATGGAAGGCTGAGGTGTTTGGTTTTGGTCTCACTGGACTGGTTTTTGAGTAGGGAAGTAGATGGGATCTGAGCTGTATTTCAAGTACCCTTTGCCAGAAGTCACACGTAACACAGGTCAAAGGCTGAGACGGGAGGTGAGAGAGGCAGCAGGCGAGGTGACCCAGAGTGAGGCCTGGAGGGGCGAGGGGGCTGGGGGACCGGTGTGAAGGGGTTGTTTGGAAAAGACAATGGCTGAAGTTGATTTCCTGAGCTTTAGACTTCAGGATGTCAAAAAGAAAAGTTAGAAAGGCAGAGATACTTTTGAGGTTTGCAGTGGTCGAGAGTAAAAGGATGCTGCCCATGGAAAGGAAGAGAGGACTTGGTTTGAGAATAGGTTAGGAAGTTGGATGGCAGGATGAACTTTTGGAGTTCCCTGGTTGTCCAGATGAAGTCTGGTGGGCGAGAGCAGATCTCAGGAGGCAAGGTCAAGCTGGAGAGAGAGAATCAGGAGTCATTTATTGAGGGGAATCGGGATGAAGGAAGGGCGGCACTAGTGGTAAAGAATCTCCGTGCCCGTGCAGGAGACGCAAGACATACGGGCTTGATCCCTGGGCCAGGGAGACCCCTGGAGGAAGGCGCAGCAACCCACTCTAGTATTCTTGCCTGGAGAGTCCCATGGTGGGCTACGGTCCACAGGGTCCCAAAGAATTGGACACAACTGAAGCGACTTAGCAAGCACGCAAGCACAGGATGGATGAAAGGGAGAAAGAGTGAAATAAGGTAAGAATATCAGCCAGATTCTCAACAGGAAACAGACGCTTCACTAAATTTGAGTAATCTGAGGAGGGTTTATTCACGGAAGGACAAAGGTGTCAGTGGGGTGTGGCTAAAACACAAGGGAGGCTTCAGGACTTTACTGCCTGCGCTGTGGCAGGGAGGTCACCAGAACCCAGAACACCCTGAAAGTGACCTCCTGCCTGGGTGACCTCCTGCTCTCCCCAGCTCTGATCACCTGAGTCGTCTTCCCACTGGCTGAGAGCGGACCCTGGGAGACAAACGGAGGTTCTAGCAAAGCAGCTGCAGCCCTTCTTGTCAGGGATGAGGTTCACTAATTCCACAGGAGAGCATGACTTCTGTCTGTTTATTCTTTTATTCAATCGCTTTTATTGGGTTTCTTTCTTCTTACAAATGTAGCACATGTTCATTGTTGGAAAATGAGAAACTATAGACCAGAAAAAGAAGAAATTAAAAATCACTAGGAGGAGGAAATGGCACCCCACTCCAGTACTCTTGCCTGGAAAATCCCATGGATGGAGGAGCCTGGTAGGTTACAGTCCATGGGGTCGCAAAGAGTCGGACACGACTGAATGACTTCACTTCACTCCCTCACTCACTTCATACTTTATTGCTGAGAAGGAAATGGCAACCCACTCCAGTGTTCTTGCCTGGAGAATCCAACGGAAAGAGGAGCCTGGTGGGCCATGGTCCACGGGGTCGCAGAGAGTCGGACACGACTAAAGTGACTGAGCACTGCTGCACGGACAAAATAGCTGCTAACAAAAATGCCAATTTTTCTGGACTTTTCTGTTAAAATATAGAGTGTAGAGGTCTTTCCAGGTTGGTGTATATGAATAGATGTCATTTTGAGCAGTTTCTTTGACATGGAGACACTGCAATTTACTTAAATCATCCCTCTTAACGGAGATATGGGTTGTGTTCTACATTCTACATAATACTGCATCTCTGTAGCTAAATATTTATACCTCTTTAAGCTCAGTTCCTAGAAGCAGAACTGCTGAGGCAAAAAGTATATTCATTTGAAAAGATGTTGTGACATATTTTGACATTAAATTTTTAAAAAGAGAATATATTATAATGGTTAGAATGTGGATGTTTTTGGCCAAACCTGGTTTAGCATCTTTAATGAATCTGGGCAAATAACTTAACCTCTTTGGGCCTCAGTTTCCTCATCTGTAAAGTGGGGATGATGATATTAGTGTGATCCTTATGTGTTTGCTGTGAGGACTCAGTGAGTTATTCAGAGTGACATGTTTAGAATAGAGCTTAGGGCCTGGTAAGTATTCCAAACAAAGTTAGTTGTTGTTATTATTTTTAGGGGCTATTAAGTGGTTCATTAAATGCGTAAATGTAGCTGTTTTATTTTTAAACATTTATTTTAATTAATTTATTTATTTGGCTGCAGTTGGTCTTGTCTGTGGCGTGAGAACTCTTAGTTGCAGCATGTGGGATCTAGTTCCTTGACCAAGAATTGAACACCAGGCCTCCTGCATTGGGAGCACGGAGTCTCAGCCTTTGGACCACCAGGGAAGTTCTAAATGCAGTTCTTTTTCCTTAAAGACCTTCAATACCAGATTAGCTATAGTGTTGTGGTACAAAGTTGGGCAGGCGGCTCTGACAAGATGGAACTGACATAACCCAAGAGATCTAGGGGCTTCCCAGGTAGCTTAGTGATTAAAAAAAAAAAAGTCCACCTGCAATGTAGGAGATGCAGGAGATGTGGGTTTGAATCCCCGGGTGGGGAAGATCCCCTGGAGGGGGAAACTCTGCTTCAGTATTCTTGCCTGGGAAATCCTACGGACAGAGGAGCCTGGCGGGCTACAGTCCATGGGGCATAGGACTGCAAATGGGTGGACCCAACTGACAGAGCGTGCTCACACACACATCACACACACACACGTGTAGATGACTAAGGAAGGGCAGGTCCAAGCAAGTTCAAAGAGGGGCCAGCTTTGACTGAGCAGAGTGGCCTGAGCATCTTTGCCACCCAGACAGAAGGACTCTCCCACTGTGAGATGTGACTCAGGAACCATGTCGGCTTTTGCTTCAGCCTCAAGAGTTCAGAGCAGATTTAAGAATCCTCCCCAACCTGCTCATAGTGAGGCTGGAGGACAAGGAGAGGGGAGAAGTTGCTACAAGGCCAGGGACAGACTTTGGGGGCACGCAGGGGGTCTCCGAGGGCTTGCTGTCCCTTTAAAAATGAAGTCTTCACTTTTCATCCTGGTCTCCAAGGCCTCTTAATCAGGCTACATTTGGCTCTTGGCCCTCTCCTCTTACCTGCTTCTTCTTCTTCTTTCTATCAGCCTTCCCTGTGCCAAACCCATTCCTGCCTACCAGCTTGGTAATGTCTATTCCCCCTGCCTGGAATTCTCCCCCTCTAACTCCCCATTTCTGGCAACCTCATGTCATAGAGATGTCACCTCCAAAGACAATCTTCCCTGATCACTTCCTCCTTGCCTTCATCCATTCACCACAATTTATCAAGAGCCCATTAAGTGTCAGGCACTCCTGACACTCCTTAGTGGGATGGAGAGAAAGGCAATAGAACAGGCTCCTAATGGAGCTCACATTCCAGTGGGGACAGGCAGACAGCAAACAGGCAACATCTGTGCCAGGAAATTACAGAGAGAGACAAGGGTTCTGCAGAGAGATAAGGCCTGGTGGAGAGAAATGAGCCTTGCAGCTGGGGTTGGACCACGTGGTCAGAGGCCCCTGAGAAGGTGACATTAACGCTGAAATTGCTCAAAAAAGAAGAAACCTGTCATGTTCCTGAGGAGACAAAAGCAGTAGTCTCTGATCTGGGAAATTTTGTCTCCCAGATGCTGGGAAAGATTTAGGGCAGGAGGAGAAGGGGGCCACAGAGGATGAGACGGTTGAATGGCATCACAGACTCAATGGGCATGCATTTGAACAAACCCAGAAGAAAGTGAAGGACAGGAAAGCCTGGTGTGCTGTAGTCCATAAGGTTGCAAAAAGAGTCAGACACGACTTAGTGACTGAACAATAATGGGATCACTTGGCAATGTCTGGGAATATATTTGGTTGTCACAATTTGGCATTGTTGCTACGAGTAGCTACCTAGTAGGTAAGCATGAGTGAGAGGCTAAATGTCACACAAGGCACAGGATAGGCCCTCATGAGAAAGAATCATCTCAACCCAAATATCACAGAGCTGGGGTTGAGAATCCTGGGCTATAAGATTAGGGATCCAAGGATGAGGAGCATCTGAGGGGAAATATGAGGGAGACACAGATAATGAATGACCAAGCAAATGCAGAAGTGGAATAATTCCCTCCATCCTTCCTCCATCCAGCCCATCCCCTCACTCAGAAAACCAATTAACAGCTAACATGTCTACTTGCAGAGAAAAAAAGTTATGACAGTATCTACACATCACACCAAAACTGTGCTGAAGTGACAACACTTGAGAATCATGGAAAAATGCACAGAGACTGAGTCCATCATTCCAAATTGATTTTACAAGCACTTGTTGAGCACCTACTATGTGTCAGGCGTTACACATGGGAGCAACTCCTCCCCACTTTGTCACGTCTCTTTTGTGGCTGCAAGAAGCAGCCAGAGTGAGAAAGCCTGGGTGGATTCAAAATATTCACCTATATTCCAAAGAATACTCATCAAATTTCTGGTTGAAATGCTTGAGCCAATTTTAGTACAGAAAGAATAGTGAATAATAATATTTTTTCTTTCAGAAACATACACACATTTTATTGGTTTTATTTTAAATTTAGCCTTTATTTATTGTTGTGCGGGGTCTCTGCTGTGGTGCACGCGCTGCCCACTGTGGCGGGTTCTCTTGCGCCGAGCACAGATTCTAGGGTATGTGGGTTCAGTAGCTGCTGGTGGCACATGGGCTTAGTTGCTCCAAGGCATGTGGAATCTTCCCAGACCAGACCAGAGATCAAACCTGTGTCCCCTGCATGAGCAGGCAGAGTCTTAACCACGGGACCACCATGGGACCACAACCATGGGAAGTCCCACATTTTATATTGGCAAGTTTGAAACCTGGATCCATCCAATAATCAACATTTATGTTTAATATTTAATATGGGGTTATGGAGGGAAAACTGTCATTAGGTTGACTGCAGGTCTCACAGTAGATTGGGAGATATGAGAAGGGTCTGTTATATGTGATACATATACCTTAGTTCCCCCACCCTTGCCTGGGGCAGGCATTACTAATCAATATCAGCAATCTTGATTGGATGTACAGAATTCTGGACCCAGCCTCACAGTTCTTCCCAATGCAGAGCTCTAAGCATTTGGAGTTAGCAGATCTTAGTTACCATGAGGATGAAACATTTTTGCTTTCTGGTTCTCTTTTGCATTAGACCATTTATTCCCCATTTTCAACCTGTGCAACTGTTTTTATAAACCCTCAGTTCAGGAATAGTTGAGGATATGTTAGACAAGATTAAGAGTACATTCTGGATGCATAAATGGCTGCGGTCAATTGATTTTCCCACAGGAGAGAGAGGCAATCGGCTCTGAGTCAGTTGGTGGCTTTTGACTCCTTTGGGTGAGGGCAGGTCCCAGGGGCAGGCTGGGCAAAGGAGCCCCGGGGCACAGCCAGACCATATTTACATATTTTTATTTATAAGTCGCATTCAAAGAGCTGGGCAAGGCAAAACTGGGCAGGACAGGAGCCCTGGAGCTGAAGGCAGACCAGATGAGGAGTGAGTTGGGCTCTAGGAGTAACAGAGTGCTTCTCAGATGGCGCTAATGGTAACGAACCTGCCTGCCAAGGCAGGAGTTGCAAGAGACTTGGGTTCAGTCCCTGGGTCAGGGAGATGCCCTGGAGTAGGAAATGGCAACCCTCTCTAGTACTTACCTGGAGAATTCCATGGACAGAGGAGCCTGGCAGGCAGCAGTCCAAGGGGCTGTCGAGTCAGACAACTGAGCATGCAACATTAGACACTGAAGGGCGTGGAGACTCCCCACTCTCAGTCTCCCCACCCTTTTCAGGACCAGTTCCAGGCTCCTGCACAGTATGGTTCTCATGGCCCAATGGCACCAAAGGAGGGCTAGAAACTCCCTTCTGCTGACCACTGCCCTGCCCCTTCCCCATCCTTTGCCCACCTCAACTCTCACTGTCTTTGTGCTTTAAATAAGTTACTTTCTTTGAAGGGGCTCAGTCCCTGTGAGACAGGCCTGGGACCCGTTGCCACAGTCCTCGCATCTGGACATACCTCTCCTTGAGCAACAAAATACAAAGAAACTACATGGGACTAAAAATTACTGTATGTATGCACAGTTAAGGAAGATTCTGGACAAAAACCGCAAAGAGACCAAAAAACCCAACTGCCAGTTCCAAAGAGGCTGGACCAAAAGCAGTGTGTCAATACCACCTAAGAGGTGGGCAAAGCACCTAAGCCACCTCTCTTGCCAGACCTCTGGACAGTCCCCTACCCTCACCCCATATAAGAAACAAGCTCATCCCGCCTCAGGGAGTGAGTAAGCAAAGAAACCTGTTGAATTTCTTGTCTGGCCTCTAGTCGATCTCTGTTGACTTTAAGGAGGTCAAGAATTCTGGTGGGTAACACGTGGGCCCATCTCCTTCCTTCTCTTTCTCAGGGTTTCCCAAACATAAGCACAAAACAAAATAAGTGAAAACAAAGCATTGAGAAGGTTTTCGTCCACCAGGAAATTCTGAAACAGTTCTGATCAGAGTTTGCACTCAGAACCTGAAGACAAAGAAAATAGTTACAGAAAGACCACTTGCATTGGTCATTGTGGACTGAGATTAAAAGTTAAAGTCCAGGAAGCGTCCCCTCTGTCTGTTCCACATACCACTCTCCCCTCATCCTCACTGGTATCAGACACACCCTCACTCATAAACTAATTATGGTACAACCTGGCCTCATTCATATAATAATCACATACTGTTTGGTTATATTTGTGTGATGTTCTCAAATCTATATCTCATTTCCATTTACTCCTTGATTTTCACAACACCCTGCAACATAGCTCCTAGTATGAACGGTTGTTGCTGAACCACCAAAGACACCGGGATTCTTGGCCACCAGAGGAGAAGAATTCAATCCGGGGCCAGAGACAAGGCTTGATAGCTCAGAACTTTTGTGTAATGAAGTTTTATGCAAGTATGAAAGAGATAGAGAAAGCTTCTGACATAGACATCAGACGGGGGCAGAAAGAGTACCCCTGCTAGTCTTTAGCTGTATGTAATATAGCTACTGCTGCTGCTGCTAAGTCGCTTCAGTCATGCCCGACTCTGTGCGACCCCAGAGACGGCAGTCCACCAGGCTCCCCTGTCCCTGGGATTCTCCAGGCAAGAATACTGGAGTGGGTTGCCATTTCCTTCTCCAGTGCATGAAAGTGAAAAGTGAAAGTGAAAGTGAAGTCGCTCAGTTGTGTCCGACTCCAACTCTTTTCGACCCATGGACTGCAGCCTACCAGGCTCCTCTGACCATGGGATTTTCCAGGCAAAATCTGCTAATTAAAGAAAGGAGATGTCTCAAAACTCAGAGAATGGCACCAGGCCCCTCACCCACAAGATGCGTTTTGAGATAACCTTGGCACCAGGTTAGTCTTCCCGGGGCCATAAAACCATAAAGCGATTGATAAGAAAGAATCTTGAAGAAAGGCAAATTTCCATACAAACATATTGTTTCATTAGCATAGATTAGGAGAACAATATGAGTATAACATACTGGTTTGTCAAGTCGGTTCTGATCCTTTAGGCTAACTGACTTGAAGACAGAGTAGGGTAAATACATAGCACATTAACATAGCTTGAGACAAACATTTCCGTAAGAAAACTCCATTGGCTAGCTCAAGGTTTGAGAAAAGTTAAGTTCAGGTGGAAACAGGTGTCATTAAGGCAACACAGAATATTAAGAGAAACCTCTTTTTGATTTTGTATAGAGAAGGGGAAAAAAATGTAACACTAGTTTGTTTCCTCCTGCTGCTTAAGAGAGAGATTAAAAATGTCTGACACTTGCAGGCTATTTCCTCCGTTTGGAGACCCCTGGCCTTCCTGACTGTTACCCTCTCAGTGTTATTCCCCTTTCACAGATGAGAAGACTGAGGCTCAGAGAAGTGAAGGGCTTTGCCCAAGAGAGACATGGGCAGATATTTGGGATATCTTCTGGCTTAAGGTCTGGAAGCCTCCTTCTGTGTTCTCGCCACTTGCCGGACTGCAGGGTCACAGCATGGGGAGGCTGGCCCGGGTACCTGAAGGCCCTGCTGGCTGGGGGTCAGGAGGCAGAGCTACAATTGTTCTTGCACAACACAGCTGCAATATAAGCACTGTGACATCTTAATTACATGTGGCTATGTTTTCAGTTCAGTTCAGTTTAGTCACTCTGTCGTGTCTGACTCTTTGCGACCCCATGAATCGCAGCACACCAGGCCTCCCTGTCCATCACCAACTCCCGGAGTTCATTCAAACTCATGTCCATCGAGTCAGTGATGCCATCCAGCCATCTCATCCTCTGTCATCCCCTTCTCCTGCCCCCAATCCCTCCCAGCATCAGAGTCTTTCCCAATGAATCAACTCTTCGCATGAGGGGGCCAAAGTACTGGAGTTTCAGCTTTAGCATCAGTCCTTCCAATGAACACCCAGGATTGATCTCCTTTAGAATGGACCGGTTGGATCTCCTAGTAGTCCAAGGGACTCTCAAGAGTCTTCTCCAACACCACAGTTCAAAAGCATCAATTCTTTGGTGCTCAGCTTTCTTCACAGTCCAACTCTCACACCCATACATGACCACTGGAAAAACCATAGCCTTGACTAGACAGACCTTTGTTGGCAAAGTAATGTCTCTGTTTTTCAATATGCTATCTAGGTTGGTCATAACTTTTCTTCCAAGGAGTAAGCGTCTTTTTATTTCATGGCTGCAGTCACCATCTGCAGTGATTTTGGAGCCCCAAAATAAAGTCTGCCACTGTTTCCACTGTTTCCCATCTGTTTCCCATGTTTGGAAATGTCCATTACGACAGGGAATGACCCTGAGTGCCCGCGTCCCGCCTGATTAACTGAAAGAGTCCGTGGCAGCTCTAGGGCTTCCCTGGAGGCTCAGTGGTGAAGAATCCGCCTGCCATTGCGGGAGCCGTGAGTTTGATCCCTGGGTGGGGAAGATCCCCTGGAGAAGGAATGTGGCAATTGACTCCAGTGTTCTTGCCTGGAAAATCCCATGGACAGCAGAGCCTGGAGGGCTACAGTTCATGGGATTGCAAAAGAGTCAGACATGACTTAGTGACTGAATGAGAACAACCGCAGCTCTGCCTCCTGACCCCCAGCCAGCAGGGCCTTGAGGTTCCCAGGCCAGCCTCCCCATGCTGTAACCCTGCAGTCCAGCAAGTGGCCAGGTGCCTCCCTGGCCAATCCCTGGTGGCCAAGTCGCACTCCTGTGCAAGCTGCACACTCACAGATCCACTCACCCATCACTCATTCATTCACTCATTCACAAATCTTTATTGAACACTTACCCCGTGTGCCTGACCGAGCGACTAACGTTGCACGCTACTCTGTGCCAGATACGGCTCTGCACTGGGGGTGGGGGGCAGTGGGCAAAACAATTCCACTTGGTCCATTTTACATGCTAGTGGGCACATGAGCAGGGGGTGGTACAAACAGAGAAATAAGCAGAACACAGAGTATGTCGGATGGTTGTATGTGATGGGAGGAAAATAAAGCGGCAGGTAATAGGGGTTTATAGAGGAAGATAGAGTAGGGTAGTCAGGGACGTGTCACTGAGAAGGGGGCATTTGGGCAGAGATGGGAAGGCAGAGGTTACGTCCCTGGGTGAGGGAAAGTATCCCTCCCTCTGACCCCACAGACTTCCTCTATCAAACCCCAGGCAGAGTGAACAGCTGGTGTGTGGCCCAGAGGCTAGACGGGAAGAGAAAAAGCAAGGATCCTTTGTGGGGGCTGGCTTGCCTGCTGTACCCCTAGAGCTTACCACTGTGGTCTATCCTCTACGGCAAGGTCCTCCAGAGAGTGTTCTGGGACAAATGTCCAAATGTCTGGAAATAAAATTTCTGGATCAAAGGATTTGCACATATCAAATGGTAGGAGTCTCTTCCTGAAGCCCTTTCTCACAGCATTTTCCTCTTTCCTTTCTCCAACTCAGCATGTTTTGCTTACAGCCAGATGAATCTTCCCTGATTTTTTTTTTACCTTCCACTACTTGAATGCTCGGAGATCTTGGGGGCTCCTGCTTGCGCATAGGAAAGCCCCGGCTTCCTCCCTCTGACCCCACAGACTTCCTCTATCAAACCCCACCTTTTCTCCTGCTGCACCCCAGCACAGAACCTATTCACTTGTCAGCACACAGCATGTGTGTCTGGCTCTGCTGCTGCTGCTAAGTCACTTCAGTCCTGTCTGACTCTGTGTGACCCCATAGATGGCAGCCCACCAGGATCCTCCATCCCTGGGATTCTCCAGGCAAGAACACTGGAGTGGGTTGCCATTTCCTACTCCAATTCGTGAAAGTGGAAAGTGAAAGGGAAGTCACTCAGGCGTGTCTGACTCCGTGACCCCATGGACTGCAGCCCACCAGGCTCCTCCATCCATGGGATTTTCCAGGCAAGGGTACTGGAGTGGGGTGCCATCGCCTTCTCCAGTGTCTGGCTCTGGAAAACCTAAAAAGCTAAAAACTGATGGGTGGGGTCACAGGTTAACTGAACTGCATGTCGTGAGTGGTTAGAGCCTCAGTGGCCACCATCCCTAAGAGACCCTAGACACTCAGTCACATCTTACCTCTTAGCCACATCTCCTTTATTTTCACTGGGCACAACCTTGATCCATTCAACAAGCACACATCAGCACTTGCTAGAGGCAGACTGTCTGCTAAACACTGGAGATCCCAAAATGGAAAAAACTGGGTCCCAGCTCTTTCTGGGTCCCAGGTGTCTTTCCCATCCACCTTCATGCGGAGTCTCCTTAATCAGCTCAGAGTGAAGTTCACTACCCCCTCTTACCTCCCACGCACCTGGTCTCTGCTTGGTACTTGGCATAAATTTATTAACACTATCACTAATTCTTTTTTGAAATATTTCCGTGTCTCATCTTTCAAGCTAGACTGAATCTAGAAGGCAGGGACTACATCTTATATTAGATCTTTGCAATTCTCTCTGCCTAATAGACTATCTGGCACATAACTTTTGCTAGTTAAATATCTGTTTGTTGAGGATATGATCATGCCTCACCTCTGCTCTAAAAACACTTGATAAAATCCCCCAGCCTGGCTCTCAAGCCCTTTCCTTTAGGACTACACTAGACATTACTGTTAGGACCAAACTGGAGCCGGGGCAGGCTAGTGAGGTTTAGTCTCTAGAAAAGCTGAGGCACTGGGAACTCCCGCAGGCAGGGTAGCTCGACCAATCAGAAGAAATCCCCTGAGCCAATCAGGAAAACCCCAACCACGACAATTCAGATAGGGATTCGAGGTTTAAAAGTCCCACGCGCTCGTGCGCACGGTTTAGCCAATCAGCTATGCTGTTACAGGAACAAAGAACCGTCTGTATAAAAGTAGATGTGATTCAGAGCTCGGGGCTCTTGTCAGATTCCACTGAGAGACCTGAGCCCTAGCTCGAGCTAGCAATAAACCCCTTTATGCTTTTGCATTGCTGTGGACGTCTTATTCTCTCGGTTTTGGGGACTCGGACTCTGGGCATAACATTTGGGGGCTCGTCAGGGACCCCTTTAACTGGGAAGAATAACACTCTCCCGGCAGAAGGGGTTTCCTCACTAGGAGGAGAGATACCTGAACACTGGTGTTAGTTCTGGTTAAGTCCAGTGTAAAGCCGAGGCCCAGCATCGTGCTGGGGAGGCACTGGCTCTGTGGACGCCCTGTCGGTAAGATACCCTCGAGGGGAGAAAAGTGTTAAGGAGGGGCCCAGAAAGACCTGTTCTTGGCCGATGTGTATCCGTCCCCTGTTTGTCGTATCTTTGTGTGTGCCGGCACCGTCTCTGCTCTCTGTGTGTTCATTTGTGTTCTTCTCTGTACTCATGGGGCAAGCAACTTCCACTCCTTTGTCCCTTATGACTGACAAATCTAGGGCACAAGATCTATCGTTATTGGTGAAAAAGCCGAGATTTGACATCCTGACCACTCGGGGTACCCAGGGACCAGCTTGCCTGTCAATGGACCAGACCCAGCAGCCGCAGCCGGGACCCTTTTGTCCCTGGTCTCCTCCTGACACAGACAACTGGCCAGAGTGCCCCGACCAGTAAGGAACAAGAGACTTGATTGATCTCTCTTCCCTTCTCTCTCTTTCCTCTCCTTAACCCTTCCTATCCTTCCCTGTTTTTCTAGTCCCCCGGTCCTGGACTCAGGAATCTGGTCAAAGGGCCCTCAGCCTGAGCTGAGGATTGGAGACTGATCACCTCCTCTTGGCAGAGAACTCGAATTCTGGTTCTGATTTATGGTAGGGCTGAGTTCCAGTTCTCCCTTCTCTGGAGGCCCAGGGAAAAGTCCCGTAATGCCTGGGTATCTGTAGGTGGCAGGAGATGTCCGTAAGCCCACCCCTTTTGCCCCCTCTCCTGCCTCCTCCCCCTTCTTCTTTCAACCTGGCTTCCTTTCCTCCCTTGAAATCTTTGATGTTAGTGCTTAGATCTGAAGTTCTGTGTCTCTATAGGAGGTTTTCTGAGAGACTGTATTTTTGTATTTAAGGGCTTCCCTGGTGGAGCCTAGGTTAAAGCGTCTGCCTGCAATATGGGAGACCTGGGGTTGGTCCTTGGGTCAAGAGGATCCCTTGGAGAAGGAAATTTTGCTTTGTCTGGCCGTCGTGTAGTTTAGACCTGCTGCCATTTTGTTAGAACTTGATTTTCTTTTTCCTGTGCCTTGAGACCAGGGCTCTCAGGAACACTTATCTAGACCATCTCTAACTCCTGACACTGAGGAAAAAAAAAAAAAGACTTGAAGCTAGATCTTGCACTGGGTCTGTCTAACTATGTCTTGGTATGTCTCTGTCTCTGGGTAATATTTTTGAGGCTAATTTGTATATAAGCTCTATTTAGTTGGCTTTAAAAAAAGGGGTAAGCGCTTACAAATCAAGTAATTCTAAATTAAACAATAAATTCCAGGTCATGTGAACTGGGAAATATTCAATGTTAAATACATGATATTAATGTTTGTTTGTTGACCTATCTAATATAGACATGTCTTAGAGTAATTAACGTGAAGTAAAATATTTTCATTGTACCTAGGTTTAAATAAGTTAAATATTATATCTGTTACAAGTTTGTCAACAAGGAAATTACCTCAAGTGAAGAAATTTCTAAAAAATGTAAATGAGATATGAGCTTTTATATCTCTAGCTAACTTTGGGGTGCTTCAGAGGGCCCCTGGAGCATCCCAAAGACAGATATTAAACTGTGTTTATTTGGTTGGTTAAATTACATGGAAAAGATTATCAAATGAGTAATAAATCTGCTCATGTTATAATGTATGGTAAAATAACTAATACAGATATCCTAGAAATTATATGGAGTTTTTAACATTCTGATATGTCCTGGTATTTTAATGGAAAACCTGATGACTTCACAAAAGTTAGCAAAAGGACTGAATGAACCAGTGAATATGCTCATAACTTTTATGGTTTCTATCTGAAAAATTATGGGTTTAAATCTTATGTTTTCAGGGAGTAGGGAAAATCTTCCTCTCAAACTAATTATGACAATACTTTGGTAAAATTAAATGTTATAAACAAAACAATTATATTTTCTATCTGACTCCTCCAAAAATTGGAAGTTCTTAGGTTTCCAGTAAGTTTATCAAATAAGTTAGAAAGGTTATCTCATGGGTACAAAAATCTCAAGAAATTTTTGAGACCTTAAAAAGGAAAAAATTCACCTAGATTTGTTAGGCAAAATCTGTGATAAGCCTTTGGTGTGAGTTTCCCAGCCCTGTTTTATTTTAAAAGTTCAGTCTGAGACTCTATAAATGTTTCAGCAAAATAAAAAGCCTATAATCAATTATGGTTATAAAAATCATCAGACCAAAATCAGTGAGAATAGACCTATTTTGCAAACAAACTAGCCTTAATTTGGTTATATTTAATAAAAATAAGAGTAACTTTAAAGAGAAAAAGATATTTCAAAACTTTAAATCCCAGGTTGTTAATAGAGGTCTACATCTAGTAAGATTCATCTCTTAGATAGTTCTTTGCTGTTATGTGATATTAATGTAAAATTTAATTGAACTCTTGAAGAACACCCTAAGTTTGTTTCTGAAGCTTATCTCAATAATCTCTCTTTGGATAAAGATCAGATGCCTCATGACATGCAACCAGGACTGGAAAAAGATAATTTAAGGGACTGTCTCCAACATGGATGGAAGGACTTTTTTATCAGGAGAAACTACACTACACCAGGAAGGGAAGACAATGGCATCAGAGGTAGACAGCTTCCCCAAGATGCTGGACCTGATTCATATGATCATCTATGTTTTCTTGACTTCTTAGACCTTTGCATATAAGTCAAATGCTTTTCTATCATAGGCCTGATCCTATGCTAGTTTTAAAAATCAATCCAATTGTTGGGTTTGTGGCCAATTACCTGTGTCTAGTTCTGGGTTACCTTGGTAAATTTCTCTACTACCAGACTCTAACTGGTTGGCCCTGAGAAAATTTACTTAAAAAAATTATAGTCATATTCAGGTCACTATGATATTACTAGATAGGATCCCCTCACCAGGCCAATTAATAATGCCTACTCTGACTCTGGCTATAAATTTGAGCTTTTTTCTATTACCCAAGCTCAATCAGAACAAGAAAAGTTTCCACAAAGGAGGGAAAAATCTCCCACAATTATGGGATGGATTTATATAGATAATACCAGGCTACAGTAATTTAGATTTAAAGTCTCCTCTGTTGGGAAAAAAATAAATAAATAAGTAAATCATACCAAAGATAATTAGCCTAAGTAAATCATACCAAAGATAATTAGCCTAGTAACACTAGAAAACTGGGCTATGTGCCTTATAGATGGTGCCAATATATAATTTACCTGGAAGATAAAGATTCTACACAGCAGACTAAGTCAGATGACCTGAAGATATACTGGGCTACATCTAATGGAAGTTCTTAACATAAGTCTTACTTGTGACTTTACTAATACTGCTGGCTATGTTATTTGTAGTTCCCCTGTCTCACAAAATTGCTGTTTCTTACACTGTCAAATGTGTGTATGAGGCCTCTAATAGAATAATATATAGTCCCATATGAGACTGATGATGATAACAGTATAACTCTAGATATGGCAAGAAGCAACAAGAGGGAATATTTTCCTGGACCAAGAAGCTAGTAAGACAGGTGGTCCAGAGAATTTTGGATACTGTTTTATGGCCTAGCCCAGTAACAGCACATTGAGTGGCCTGTCAACAGAATCTTTGCCAAACCTGAGAATGGACATTCTCAGCACCATGGAATAAAATGGTCGTGAAGTGCCCCCCTCATAATCATGGTCAAGTTTATGAGCAAAAAGGGGCTCTGCCAACTGAAGACTGACACTCGCCATCTGCATCTACAAAGATTAAATCATGGTTCCTGCAACTGCTGACTTTCAACGCCCCTGAAAGGAGTTGAGGGTGAAAACCAGGAATGAGGCACTCTGTGCTCTGGGAAAAACTGGCAGAACAAGCCTTCAGATAGTTAGATCTTTTCAGGAGAAGATTTTATGAGTCCCAATTCTTGCATCTTCTCATACCTAGAGAAACACTGACATCATTAACGGGAAAATCTGCTTTAGCTATTGAGGAAAAGTTTGCAATTAAAAGTCAAAATAGAGTAGCTATGGTTCAGATACCCTGGGAAATAACTGGGTGATGCTATGGGTGCTATGATTTGTTTACAAGAGACAATGCCAGGGAACATCTAGTCTGCTTGTTGAGATTTTGGGCCCAGATACTGAACAGGACCGGATTCTTGACAGTGACCCTAAAAGCACTTTATGAATGAATGACAGTTAGGAATGAATCCTGTTATTTACAGTCACTACATCAAACCCTCCACATAGGCTGTCTCCCAGTCTTGCACAGTTTGCAATTAAAAGTCAAAATAGAGTAGCTATGGTTCAGATATCCTGGAAAATAACTGGGTGATGCTATGGGTGTACTTTCAGATTAGAGCTTGTATTGCTCCAAGCTGGGGCAGTCCTATGCCCCATTTTGACAGGAAGTTATCACAATCATAGTTGCCTAGTTCCCTAAAATTAAAACTGAGCGGGACTCTGGGGGCCTCTGGAGTACAGATCTGTTCTGTGTTCTCCATTTCTTATCTGTAGGATATAGACTTTGTTCAGCCTCATTGGCCTTCCCTGAATTCCAAAGCGTGGATTCAAACAATTGCTAATCAGGGAAGGGAGGGGATACAAAAATAGAAACAATCAAAGGTTGGAAGGTTGGTACAGCCTCCAGAGTCCTGGTTTCTACTCAAAGAAATATGCATAACAATGTCTTTGAGCCCCCATCCAGGTGGAAGATGGTAACTTCAGACTGAACACAAGATTCCTGGAGTACAGCTCTGTTGCCTCACCACCAACCAATCAGAAGGCATCACAAACCCTGCAACCCTCACCCCAAATGTTGCCTTCTGTTTCCAGGGACCAGAGATGACCATCCTGTTAGGTCTCTTGTTTGGCCCTTGTCTATTTCGTCTCTGAGAGGGGCCAACTAAATTGCTGCAACTACAAGGGTAGAAGCTGGTTTCAGATGTGAAAAACCCCAACTTAGATCAGGTAGAGAGAGAGACTTCTGCTCTGCTAGGCAGGCCTATGCCCATGCACAGCAGGAAGAAGTTCAGAAGAAGGAGACCTCCGCCCCAATTCCCAAAAAGTATCTGGAGTATGAAGTCTCTCAGGGGGCCTATGTGCTGCATTAGGGGAAAAACGTTGCTTTTATGTAAATCACTCGGGGGTAGTCAGGGAGTCCCTGGCCAAGATAAGAGAAGGGCTGAGTCAAAAAAAAAAAAAAAGAGAGAAATGTCTCAAAATTGGTTTGAATCCTGGTTCAACTCATCCCCCTGGTTCACAACTCTCATATCCTCCTTGGTGGGGCCCCTGATTATCTTGTTACTACTGCTCACCTTCGGGCCATGCTTACTAAATAAATTGGTGGCCTTTATTAAAAGACGGCATCAATACGGTCCAGCTACTAGTGCTGAGGCAGCAGTATCAGGCCCTGCCCCAGAATAAAGAGGAAGATTCCTCTATGTAGCTGAAGACAGGGGGGGAATGTTAGGACCAAACNCCAACTAAATTGCTGCAACTACAAGGGTAGAAGCTGGTTTCAGATGTGAAAACCCCCAACTTAGATCAGATAGAGAGAGAGACTTCTGCTCTGCTAGGCAGGCCTTTGCCCATGCACAGCAGGAAGAAGTTACAGAAGAAAGAGACCTCTGCCCCAATTCCCAAAAAGTATCTGGAGTATGAAGTCTCTCAGGGGGCCTATGTGCTGCGTTAGGGGAAAAACGTTGTTTTTATGTGAATCACTCGGGGGTAGTCAGGGAGTCCCTGGCCAAGATAAGAGAAGGGCTGAGTCAAAAAAAAAAGAGAGAAATGTCTCAAAATTGGTTTGAATCCTGGTTCAACTCATCCCCCTGGTTCACAACTCTCATATCCTCCTTGGTGGGGCCCCTGATTATCTTGTTACTACTGCTCACCTTCGGGCCATGCTTACTAAATAAATTGGTGGCCTTTATTAAAAGACGGCATCAATACGGTCCAGCTACTAGTGCTGAGGCAGCAGTATCAGGCCCTGCCCCAGAATAAAGAGGAAGATTCCTCTATGTAGCTGAAGACAGGGGGGGAATGTTAGGACCAAACTGGAGCTGGGGCAGGCTAGTGAGGTTTAGTCTCTAGAAAAGCTGAGGCACTGGGAACTCCCGCAGGCAGGTTAGCTCGACCAATCAGAAGAAATCCCCGTAGCCCTGGCCTGAGCCAATCAGGAAAACCCCACCCACGCCAATCCAGATAGGGATGCGAGGTTTAAAAGTCCCTCGAGTGGGCACGTATGGTTTAGCCAATCAGCTATGCTGTTACAGGAACAAAGAACCGTCTGTATAAAAGTAGATGTGATTCAGAGCTTGGGGCTCTTGTCAGATTCCACTGAGAGACCTGAGCCCTAGCTCGAGCTAGCAATAAACCCCTTTATGCTTTTGCATTGCTGTGGACATCTTATTCTCTTGGTTTTGGGGGACTCGGGCTCTGGGCATAACAATCACCTCCTCCAGGAAGTCTTCCAGGAGTGCTTATGTAAGGTAGACTCAGAGCCATTGCCACACACACAAGCACATATGTACATAGATACAGACACAGACACAGAAACAGCCGCACACACATACATTGCTCCTTTGCTCTCTTCCATCAAAAGAGCTGTCTGCAAGATGGGTGAGAACTTAGTCTTCAAAGTCACAACATCCCTGNTCAGAGCCATTGCCACACACACAAGCACATATGTACATAGATACAGACACAGACACAGAAACAGACGCACACACATACATTGCTCCTTTGCTCTCTTCCATCAAAAGAGCTGTCTGCAAGATGGGTGAGAACTTAGTCTTCAAAGTCACAACATCCCTGGGTTCTAACCCTGGCTCTACCACATACTGCCTGTGTGGTGGTTTCTGCACCTCTTTGTGCCTCAGCTTTCTCATCTGTAAAATAGTTATTGCAATCACATGGCTGCTGGCAGGGGTGGAGGGCTATGCTAGGAGAAGTGAGCAAATGCTGCCAAGAGCTCCAGCACCAGCACCCATGCAGAGCACAGGAAATCAGCCTAATTTTTCACTGGCCACACGGTGGGTCTGCGTGCTCCCCGAGGGCGGCCCAGAGCCAGCTTTGCTCCCCTGAATCACTGGTGCCTGTTGGGATCGGGGACAGAGAAGATACTTCATTAACACATTTTGGAGACTTCCCTGGCAGTCCAGGGGTTAAGACTCCAAATGCAGGGTCCACGATCCCTGGTCTGGGAACTAAGAGCCACATGCCAAGTGGTGTGGCCAATATATATATATATATATATATATATATATATATATATATATATACATACACACACATTTTTTGGGTGGGTGACCATATACATTTGCCTTGAGAGAAAGCCTGATAAATACAATTATCTGTCATAATTGCATAATTGCTGCATAACAGCAGCACTAAAGCCCATGGACAGGACTTTGGGAAGAGGAATGAGGCCAACTGGGAAGCTGAACACGATTGCATTCGGGGCCCCAGTTCACCAGCCACCAGGCACCTTTGTGGAGCTGTGTTGAGCCAACCTCAATATCCTGCCAATGGAATTTCTCAGACGCCTTTAGATTCCATTAGGTTCTTCCTTTCTTTTCATTTGAACAACATATATTTTCCCATTTTAATTTTTCTCCCTTCCTTTCAAATCAGAGCACTTTGCCCACAGAGATATGGGCTACTGCTTACATTTATAGCATCCTTATTAATCCTGTCTGACCTCTGGGCTGAGAGAGCAGCCTGGGGAAACAACACCAGTTCCCTTTCCACAGGGCTATTAAAGTGCCTTTCTTTTCATTGGTTCAAAACAGAAGATGAGCTAAAAAAAAAAAAAAAGAGCCAGATTTCCTTTTCCATCTCAGGGTGTGGGAAGGACACGCAGGCGCACCTGTGCTTTTGGCAGTGCCCTATGTGCAGGACTCAGGGGACCTGCTTGGGCCGGCTGGCAGGCAGGGCTCTTGGACCTGCTTGTGGTCTTTCTGGATTTCTGGTGGGTACACTGGAACTTAGAACAAAAATTGTAGAATTGGATAATGCCACGGAGTCTTAGCCTTCAGCAAAACTGTCTTTCAAAAATGCTGGTCATGTACTATGGCTAATCCTTTGATACTTCACACATGTCTTTGAACATTTCCTGTGCGTTAGACACTATTCCAAATGCTCTGCGGGTATCCACCGCTCAAACTGTCACAACAACCCGCTTAGCTCTGAGAAGTGTGTTATTTTTTCCATGTTTCAGATGAAGATACTGAGGCACAATGAGGGAATGGAGCTCAGCCAAATACCCTAGCTCCTGGCAGCAGACAGCCACGGCCAGTACATGTAGGTCTTTTCTGGAGATGATGTAAGACCTCCTGTTCTCTGGGTAGGGGCCCAGTGACCACAGGTTGGTGACAGGAGCACCGAGTGCCAGCCCCCGTGTCCCCCTTGCTCAGGGCATAACCCCCCCCACCTCTGCTCCCCTGGTGGCTCTGGTGGCAGAGGCGGGTCTGGCGTCTGTGTGCATAACAGCTGCCCGTCTCTGCCCTGCCCAGCTCAGTCCCAGGGCTCTTTTATCCCCGAGTCACCGGAGCTGAGAACAAAGTGGGTGGGGATTTAAGGGGATGGAGACTGGCTTAATCTTGCACGTTTGCTAAGAACAGTGGGGCAGGGAAGTTGATGTATGCCTTGAGGACCCAGATTCTAAATCCTAAGGACGACCCACTGGGTTCTCAAGACCCTGAAGGCAGGTCCTCAGAGAGTCTCCATAAGGATTTGTATGGGCTAGGAACCTGCTCCCTGTCAAGGGGGCCGCTGAATAATGCCATCTGGTTTGAGATGTCAGCTCCAGGAGATGACATGGTGGGAAAGGAATGGCATGGTCTTGAGTAGCAGATGGACTAGGGTGTATGCCCTGCCTCTCACCTGACCTGGGCGACCTGGGTGTGTTAGCAACAGTGCTGAGTCTAAAGATGAGCAGAGTCGTGATTGCTGGCTGCCTAGCATACAGGCTGTCCCCGCTCTGCTCCTCTACCTCTCTGGCTGTGCGCGTAGCTTATGCCTCAAAACCTTCTCGCCTCACCAGCCACCCCTTGGGGCCCCCTCTGCCAACCCTTACCTGTGCATCCAGGGCAGGTGCACTGCTAGAGACCAGGCTCAGTCGCCTTCCGGAGCCCAGATGTTCCGGGAGGGAACTTTTCAGAGCAGCCAGACTCTCCCCATATCGCTTCATCTTTACGTAAAATTCTCACACAGCGCCCCACAGGCTGAGCAAAGCTTTAGTCTGCTTCTCTCTCTCAATGGAGCCTTTTTGACAAGAGCTGTGGTGAGAGCAGTGAATGCATTCTTCAAGAAGCTGGGGGCAGTGAAAGTACAGTATTTCCGGTACGGATGGACCTATTTGCAGGCAGAAATAGAGGCACAGACGTAGGGAAGAGACTTGTGGACAGAGTGAGGGAAGGAGAGGCTGGGACGAATCGAGAGTGTAGCATGGATATACAGATACACCACCAAGTGTGGAACAGCTAGCTGGCGGGAGCTGCTGTACAGCACAGGGAGCTCAGCCCAGTGCCCTGTGATGACCTAGAGGGGTGGGATGGGGGCGGGATGGGGCGGTGAACAGGAGGCTCAGGAGGGAGGGATCCTATGTACACAAATGCTGATCCCCAGTACGGCACAGCAGTACCTATCACAACATTGTGAAGCAATTATACTCCAGTTAAAAAGAGAGAGAAAATACAGATTTTCCTTTGCCCCAATAATAATCAGCAAACCAAGCCACAGTATTTGGAATTTTACTGCTTTTCCCTTGGCTGGTCCCCATGGCAGGTCTGGGGTCATCACTTGGGGACAAATGTGGTTTTGCCAGGGCCTCCTGTACTCTTGGAGTTTGGGCACAAAATAATTCTGCTCACACACTTTATCCTATTGTGTTACATGACAAAGCTCATTCCTTCAGCTTTGGGCGAGAGCAGGTTACAGATGAGGGTCTGGCTGAGCCCTGCAGATGCCTGGAAGAATGACGAGTGAGCTCACAGCCAGTGACTCATGCCCCTCCGCAGTGGCCGCCTATTCCACGGAAGCCCCACCAGCTGGTGGCTCTTCCATAAGCTGCTTCGTGCCGGCTAATAATTCTAATCTTCTTCCGTCATCCAGTAACCATCTTTCATCTAACAATTTCCTCCTCCAATTAATACCGTCCACTGCTGGCTACTGGGGGATTTCAAGACGATGGTAACAACAAAATGACAGCCGCAGCTAGCATCTGAGCTCTTATCTCTTGAGTGGCTGCAAGAGCTTTCCCTGTATTTTCTCCCCTAACCTACCCTAGAAGCTAGAAACGGTTCTTCCAGTTTACAGATGGGAAAACCAAGGGTCAGAATGACTAAGGAACTTGCCTTAAGTTATGCAGCCGAACAAGTGGTGATTCAACAAAGCCCTTGCCTTTGAAGGGCTACCTCCCTCCTGCTGATGGTCACTCTTCACTGCCTTGCTGGGGATGAGGCAGTATGCTGAGCAACAGTGTAATTTTGGGTCATCACTATTCTTATGAGTGATTTCTATGAAGATTGTGTGTGATCTAGGCAAGAAGGCAAGATTAGCAAATGTGAAATGATCAGAGAAGCAACACAAGGTAAATCCTAAAATTTCCATAAATAAGAAATATTTGGGGAAATTGTTTCCAAAATGCATTTTATAGAAGTGTAGTTTGTTAAAGTGTTACCATATCTTTTAAAAAATATTCAAGAGTCAGTTTCCATTTTTGAAGCATGGGACCCAGTGATGCTAATTTGTTTCTTGGCTGCAGGACTTGTCAGGAACTTTACTCTCTTAACCTGTATGACACACTCTTCACCACGTTTCCTTCATTATGAGATGTCATCAGTTGTAAGATGCCCCATTTATTCCATAATAACTTTCCCAGAGAATAAAATTTTTCACATTTGTAAGGCAGGTGCTTATTTCCAAAGCATTAATAGGTGGAAATCAAAGAAATAGGTTATTAGACAGCGTTTCCTAAAACTTCCGACCAAGGAACCATTTTATGCAGGACTGTTGCTCTTCAGAAAAGTCTCTGTGAATCATTGGTTGGAGGAGAAAGCGGCTTCAGATTGAGGGAAGCCAAAGAGACCTGAGAGGAGGCAGCCTGGAGGTGGGTCTCACAATCTGGGCAGGAGAGGCTGAGTGGAAGACAGAGGCAGAAAGGGGTGGGTCCTGGAGCCCATTAAAGGGCTGTGTCTCGCCCCCAGGACTGGGTCCCACCTGGCACCCCATCATAACAGGGGGAGAATTGGATGTTCTTAGAACAGGCTTTCCCTACAGCATCTGAGAGTGCAGGGAGCAAGACTCCACATGTCACAGTCTGTAATGGAGACAACGCAGCCAGCAGTTTCAGCCCAGGCCAGGGTGCTGTGGAAGAGAAAATGTGGGCTCTGTGAGAGCCCACAGGAGGGTTCCCCTCCTTTCTGGGGAGTGGTAGAAGTCTTCCTGGAGGAGGTGGTTTTTAAGTCGGTGCTTGAAGGGATGGGAGGAGGTGAGCATGACCAGCAATAGTAGCCTAGATGCTGGGTTCATGAGCAGGGCTCTGGAGGAGTTGAGCAGACTTCCGTTTAGGGGGAGTGGGGGCCTGGTGGGGAATGGGGAGCAACATGGGAAAACTGAACTCGGGCCAGCCCGTGCAGGACCCTGGAGGCCATGAGAAGACGCGGGGCTCGCACAGTGCCAGCAGGCAGTGGAGACGTGGCTGCTCAGCTGTGTCTGCCTCTGCGACCCCGTGGACTGCTGCCCACCAGGCTCCCCTGTCCGTGGAATTCCTCCTGGAATCTGGGCTGGTCTTTGAAGAGCTTGGACTAATAGAATATGGAATAAATGAAACAGCACAAGCACTCACCCTGGGCCTTGAGAATATTTGCAGCTTCTGCTTTTCCCATTGCTCTTGGAACCAGCACCATGAGAAAAGGCTCATCGAATCCACTAAGAAACGCATGGCACCGTCACTCCCTGTCACTGCAGCTGATAGCCAGCCAACTATGGGGAGAGCCAACTAAATGGGCTACAGAGAGGCCTTCCAGGGGGGCACTGACATCAGGTAACACGAGTGATGTTAGCATCAGCCAAGCCCGGACTACCAGGAGAACCACCATATAAACTCTTTTCTTATTTGCAGCCTCCTACACTGGTTTTCAACACACCTAGGAAAGAGACATACAATCAGAAGCACACACGTTGGACTTTCCAAAGATAAAAGATGCACTGTTATTGGTAAACGCCATTAAAATCTTGAGGTTGTTGCAGCAGTTAATTTATCCTGGCTACTTCACCTCTGTCTTGGGGCTGTTCAATAGATTAAATAAAATGACTGCAATGGCTTGAATATTACTCCTGCCCTGCAGTGATGTATCTAGGTCCAAACCCTAGGATACTGGGAATGTGGCCTTATGAAGTCAAAGGGTCCCTGTCGTTGTACTTAAGGGTCTTGAGGTCATCCTGGATTACCTGTCACATGTGTGGGCCCTAAACCCATTGATGACTGTCTTTATTTTTTTAATAATATTTATTTATTATTTATTAGACTGCTTTGGATCTTAAGCCCCATTGTGGTGCGGGGGCTTAGCTACCCCATGGCATTGTGAGATCTTAGTTCTCCAACCCAAGTCCTCTGTATTGCAAGGCGAATTCTTAACCACTGGGCCACAGGGAAGTCCTGAGGACTGTCTTTATAAAACAGGAGAGTTTTACAAGCCACAGACAGAAGAGGAGATGGTCATGTGAAGATAAGAGGCGGAGATTGGAGCGAGAGAGCCACAAACCAAGGAAAGCCTGGAGCAGCTGGAAGAGGCAAAGGACAGATTCCTCCACGGTGCCTTCCTGTTATGGCCAAACGCTCCAGGAAACACTCACTCAGAAGAACAGCGTGGATAGTGGAGTGCAGTTTATGACACCACGGGTCCGAGGCAGTTTCCTCCTTAGCCAGGGCCCCTTACCGACTTTCGTGAAAACCTTATATACCTTAAGTGTACTGCTCAAGCCCACACCCCCAAATTCCTTAAACCTAGCCTGGAAAGTGTTAAAGGGAGATACAATCAGGTTACAGCCATGATTCATAATCAGAAGGGTCAGCTGGTTATACACTATAGCCTACACCAGCGGGTGCCATACAGATTACAAGGTGACTGGCTACATAGGGGGTTGCCACGTTCTTTTCGGTGACGGGAAATCTTGGTATGGAATCTGGTGTTTATCAGTCCGGGAGGCCAGCACGCTATCACCATGGCTACCAGGCACACAGCCCAAAGCCCACTGAAAGTGCGAGATGGAGCTTCCTTCTTTTTCAAGATGGAGTCAGCTCGGCCTGTCCCTTTCCTCCCTCGTTCCTAGGGAATGGGGCCCTGCTGACCCCTTGATTTTGGATTTCTAGCCTCCAGCACTGCCAGAGAATAAATTTCTGCGGCTTTAAGCCATGCACCCAGTTTGTGGTCATGTGTTATAACAACCCGAGGAAACGAATACGGTGAGATATGCCCAGGGCTTAGCACAGGGCCCAGCATGAAGAAGCACCCAGAAAGTGGTGACGAGAGGAGAATCAGCCCGTAACGCCTCCACAGCTCCCTCCTTAGAGACAGGGTCTTCTGGAAGCTTGCGTCCCCTGAGAGCAGGCAGAGTCCACATCAGTATTGTTAGTGCTGGCAGAAGCTTCTCGCTCATGATGGTATTGGTACTGAGATTAAATGCAGACCTGGGAGCAGGCATTCTCATTAATGTGTAACTAAAAGATGAACGAGCCTTTCTCTGCAGTGTCTCTTTTTAAATGCCTGTGGAAGCAGCTCCTGGGACCATCTGCCTGGGGCAGCCTGAAGACCAGCCTCAGGCAGAAGGGGTGTGATCTCTGGGCCTTCAGGAAGGCCACCCTGAATCCCTCCCCAGGCCGAGGTCCAGAGGCGTTCAGGAGACCTCTCGTAGGATCAGCGTGAGGCAGCAAAATAGGTGACGCGGACTGAGCGGGGAGACCAGAAGCTCCCTGCTGCTGCTGCTGCTGAGTCGCTTCAGTCACGTCCGACTCTGTGCGACCCTGTAGACAGCAGCCCACCAGGCTTCCCCATCCCTGGGATTCTCCAGGCAAGGACACTGGAGTGGGTTGCCATTGCCTTCCCCAGTGGATGAAAATGAAAAGTGAAAGGGAAGTCGCTCAGTCGTGTCCAACTCTTAGCGACCCCATGGACTGAAGCACACCAGGCTCCTCCGTCCATGGATTCTCCAGGCAAGAGTACTGGAGTGGGGTGCCCTTGCCTTCTCTGGGCCAGAAGCTTACGGCTCTGGAAATGTCTGTCTAGTAAGGTAGCATCCGTCAGGTGTAGCTATTTAAATTTAAACTCTTTACAATGAAGTAAAATTTTAAAAACTTAGTTCCACAGCTCAACTGCATTGGATGACTGCCATTTACAGAATATTTCTATCATCACAGAAAGTTCGACCGGACCGTGCTGCTCAGCCAGGAGGTTCTGTCGATTGCCAGCACTGTGACCTCCGACATGTAGGTCTCCGCTTGTTTCAGACACCGTCTCTGCCTCAGTGTCCCCATCTATAAAAGGAGGGTAATGACAATACTTACTTTGTAGGGTCAGGATCAAGTGAGATACTAGATTTCAGGTACTCAGCTCAGTGGCTGACACGTGTTCGTGCTCTTTATGGGTAGAGGAGTGAGGTGAGCTCATGGCTTGGGAGAGAGGAGGCCTGGGCTCCAGGCTAGGTTCTGATATTTACCAGAGGCTGTAGAGAAAGTTCCAGTTCCTGCTCCATCAAAGTTGTGTGGCTTTAGGTAAGTCACTTCACCTCTCTGAGTCCATATATCTCAGCAACAGAAGGGAAGTTCGAATTTTATTGGATCCTACGCTTCCAGAAAAAGAGAGGATTTTAAAAGCCTAATATTCTTTGACCCTGATCCCTGCTTTTAGAAATCTTTCAGAAGAATCAGAGAAATAAGCAAAGATTAAAGCTCAAAGATCATCTTTGGAGAATTAGCAATTAATGACAAAATCTTGAAATTAGTTTAAATTTCTCCTAAAAAGAAAATAAACACTTTATGGCATATCTGCATGATGAACAATTATACACATGCAACATCATTTTGTAAACTACTACATAAAAGGGAAAATGTTTCTATTTAAAACAAGCAGAACTTATTTAAAGTTATTCAGTGTGTTCGTAAATTTATTTTTTGGAAGCATTTGCATCTATCTATAGGCTAGAATACACCAATATTTTGAACAGTGACTTTTTTTTCCAGGATGCTGGACCTTGATTGCTTCTATTTTCATCTTTCTGTATTTATCAGGTTCTCTAAAATCTAGTTTGCCTCCACTAGTTTGCAAATGGAAAACCTTACACACACAGAAAGCTGATGGCCTAGATGGTCTGTAAGGGCCCTTGGAGGCTCTGACAACCTATGACTCAGCAAAGAGGTGGGAATAATCTGTTTACAGCCTCGAAACCTCTACCATGCAGGGGGCAGAAGACTGGGTGAGAGAATGTCATTCAGTCTTTGGGCTCCATCCTGACAGGTGTCACTGAGAACAGCTGATGCAGACTGAGGTCCTGAATCTTGCCAGAAAAAAAGTCCAGACATCCCGTTCACCCCGACCACACTCAGTGGAAAAGCCATGGACGCACTATCGGTGACCGGGAAGGTGTGAACTGTAAACAGACAGTGGCAGGAGCTCGTTATGTGCTGGGTGCTGTGCTAACTGCCTTCACAGGTTCTTTTCTTTTAAATCTGTAGAAAAGGAAATTTGGGACAAATAAACTTCATTTCCAATAAGCATGCAAAGAACAGTTCAACCTTGCTAGTCATTTAAGCAAAGCAAATTAGAACTGGGACTAAAGATTTTTCACCTAGCCGAGAGGTGACTATTGCTAAATTTAATAGTGCCAGGTACTGGTGAAAACGTGTGCAATCAGTCATGCTGATGTATACACATTTATCAATTGGTAAAAATGTTCTGGAAAAAAGAATACTATAAATATCAAAATCTTTAAAAATGTAGAAACCCTTTGCTCTAGAATTTTTGCTTGGAGGCCTGGTCTTTATCGTAGGGAAATGGAAGTGGGAAAGAAATCATACACAAAGAATGTTAAGTGAGATCTCATCAACCAGAGGGTGCAAATGAGCAGCACTCACTGTGAGATACTGACGTTTCAGCTCAGAGGCCCCACTCCCACAGCTTTCAGACAGGCATTTCTGGGGTTTTCAGCAGGCCCCACATGTGCTCAAGCACTCTGCTTCAACCTGCTTGCTCTTCTTCTGCCCAAAAGCCACCTAAGGGAGATGGCCTCGCATCCTCCCATGTGAGCCCCAGACCGACTCCCACTCTTCTCCAGACTGTTCCGTGCCCTGGAAGCTGACCAAAGGGCTGTATCTCCTCTACCAACTGGATTCAGTTAGCAGGGCTGTGAAGCTCAGAAGACCGGTCTCTGGACAGTGAGGTCAACTCTTCATTCCCCAAGCTGCCCCCTTAAGGATCTCCGGTTGGAGGCAGCCCCTCTCAAGGGAACTCTATTTCTGATGCTGGAACAGCTCCCCCTGCCCTGCCCCAGCCCACCTTGGCCATCCCCCAGGGTACTGCACTATTCCCTGTTTCCCTAGTCCCTAAAACCTCCTCAAATCTCCCAACCTCCTCTGAAGTGGTGTGCTGGGAAACCAGCTCTCCAAAAAGCAAACGCCCTGATTTGCAGTGTTTGTAGACCTCCATGGGAGAAATACCCGCACCGGGCCGTGACCAGCCTGCAGTTTAACTGGCTGACAGAGGCTCAGACTCCAGGGCCCTGCCTTGCCGGGGACTCTGGCTGGACCTGGAGTCTCGGGCCCTGCCGCCACAGCTGCTGTCGGTGATGATGCAGATTCCCTTTCCAGAGGGCCGCTGAGTCACTCCGAGCCCTCTGTTCTCATCACTCCAGAGCCCGAGTCACACAAAGTGAAAGTGAAAGTGAAAGTGAAGTCGCTCAGTCCTATCCGACTCTTAGCGACCCCATGGACTGCAGCCTACCAGGCTCCTCCATCCACGGGATTTTCCAGGCACACAAGTTATGGCATAAAAAGAGCTCCATCCGCCTACATCTACCTCTCTCTTCCCTTCCCCCTTGCAGTCTTGAATCAGGCTGAGGCAGGGCTAGGAAACTCACAACCGGCTGCCATCTTCCACTTCTACGGCTCTCTCTCCTCTCTCCCCAAGTTCTGATTCCTAAACTGTGTCCTTATAGATCCAGCCTCCTCTGTACCTATCAGTTTAGGAAAAAAGACGTAGTCACTTTGGGTGAGGGTCAAGGTGAAATACATCTGCGGACCAGCAGAGGGCAACTCTGAGTTCCATCAAACAGGCAAACGCACCATTTCTAAACATCCAACAAAGGCATAGTTAAATATATTCTGGTTTACTCATTCAATGGAATACCATACAACCTTTTTTAGAAAGTCTTATGGTATGGTAAAATGATTATAATATTGTGCCATAGTGAAAAGCAAGATTTTTTTTCTCATCGATGCTACAATATAAAAGAACCTTGAGGACATTATGCTAAATGAAATAAGCCAGACACAAAAGGACAATTACTATATGATTCTGTTTAGATGAACTGTCTAAAGGAGTCACACTCATAGAAACAGAAAGTAGAATGGTGGTTGCCCTGACCTGGGGGAGCCAGAGAGTAAGGGTTGTTTAATGGGTATCGCATTTCAATTGATGCAAGGAGAGGACCCACTGGAAAAGACCCTAATTCTGGGAAAGACTGAGGACAGGAGGAGAAGGAGGGGCAGAGGGTGAGATGGTTGGGTGGCATCACTGACTCAGTGGACCTGAGTTTGAGCAAATTCCGGGAGGTGGGGAAGGACAGGGAAGCCTGGTGTGCTGTAGTCCATGGGGCTGCAAAGCGTCGGACACAACTGAGCGACTGAACAACATGTCAATTTTCCAAGATGAAAAAGTCATAGAGGTCTGTTTTATGGCCATAACAATATAGTTAACTCCACTGAACTGTACACTAAAAAATGGCTAAGATGGTAAAACCAACTTTTTAAAGTAAGGAGTTTTTTAAAGCCAAACAAACAACAGAAAGACCCCAAGATTCTCTATGTCCTTGAGTGTTAGAGATGTGACCGTGAGTAGGAAGCATTCTTGCCCCGGGTCTCAGAAAGCTTACATCCCCGTGGGGAGGCCTGTCAAAGGAGAAGGCACATGCATCAGTGCGAAGGTCAGAGAGAGGAGGTGCAGGCCGCGCTCCGCTTGCGCTGAATCAGAGCGCTGACCTGGCACCAGAGGTGAGGGGCATGGCCAAGGGCACAGGAGGTGAGGTGAGGACAGCGGACTGGGAGCCTCGGAAAGGAAGAGTTCAGCAGCAGGTGGGGCGGGGGCGTGCCCGCGGAGGGAGAGCGCCGGCGTCCTTCTGTGTCTGAAAGAGGGCGCGCCGCCCCCTCGCACCACCACCTCCGCGTGGCGTGGCGAGTGGTGTGGCAGGGTTGTCTCCATGCCTTATCTTCCTCCTGCCCCTCTGTGTTGTCGATCTTGTCCATGGTGAGCTTAGGTGATTTTACAGAAAGAAATCGGCACAACCCCTCCCCCACCTTACTGCTCGACAGACGGCAGGGCTCTTCCTGTAAGCTCCTACTTCGGAGCTTCGCAAACTGCTTACAATGATGCAGGCTAGAACACCTTGTCGCTAAACAAGAACAGTGAGGCGAGGGGGAAACGTCGCTGGAAGATTCACAGGAAAAAGGAGCGCGGTGTGTTTTCACTCACCCGTCCTGTTCCCCTCGGGACTCGCCTTGTCAATTGATTTGAATTCTAGCCCTTAATCGTCCTGTGTTTGTACTTTGTCTTCTCAACTCCACAGAAAAATCTTTTGTTGTGATTTCTTTTGCTCCTCATTATTCTCTCTCCCTTGAAATATATCATTTTTTCTTTTCTGTGGTGATTTTTCACAGTGCTAAAACCCCCCCTTGCTCCCCACCGGGGCGGGGCTCAGTCTGACCACCTCGGCACAGCGACAGATCCAGAACCTCTGCGCAGCAGGTCCTCAAATATTTGTGAGCGAGAGGCTTAGCCAGGGCTGACAGTCACTCACACCCTCCTCCGTAGCACTCAGCCAGTGACACACCCTCGGCAGGGGCTCAGGACACGGGTTGCCAGTTTGATTTATGGGGCTTATTATTCCAAGTGGCAGCAGAGAATAGATATTGATTCAAAAGGGTTTAAATACGTGAACGGATGCACAATCCAGAAAGGGCTACAGATGGAGAAGAAGGGGTCTGTAAAGCCCTGAAGCAGATGTCAGGAAGAAACGCTGGCCCCCGCGGGAGCCTGGAGGAGCTGTGGGGTCAAGGCCGGGTTGTGGAGCCAGGTGCACATCCGGCGGCATCACCTCCCGTGCTGGGGGAAGTGCCTTTGGACAAGCGAGATGAGAAGGCCTCTTGTGAGGACTGCCCAGAGGAAAGTGTGTCGTGCGCGCGAATGTATTATGCATACAGGTGTAAATGTATGTGCATACGCGCATGCGCCTATTTGCATATGTGTTTGTATATGCATATGTATGCATGTGTGTGCATATGGATATGTGTATATGTGCACACGTATGAGCATACAGTTGCACATGTGCATCCTAGTCTCTCAGTTGTATCCAACTTCTTGTGACCCGCCAGGCTCCTCTGTCTATGGGATTTCTCAGGCTGGAATACTGGAATGCGTTGCCATTTCCTTCTCCAGGGGATCTTCCTGACCCAGGGATCAAACGGAGGTCTCCTACATTGCAGGCAGATTCTTTACTGTCTGAGCCACCAGGGAAGGCCCTGCACATGGGCATATATATGTACATATGTTTCAGTTCAGTTCAGTCGCTCAGTCGTGTCCGACTCCTCGCGACCCCATGAATCGCAGCATGCCAGGCCTCCCTGTCCATCACCATCTCCCGGAGTTCACTAAGACTCACGTCCATCAAGTCCGTGATGCCATCTGGCCATCTCATCCTGGGTCTTCCCCTTCTCCTCCTGCCCCCAATCTCTCCCAGCATCAGAGTCTTTTCCAATGAGTCAACTCTTCATATGAGGTGTCCAAAGTACTGGAGCTTCAGCCTTAGCATCATTCCTTCCAAAGAAATCCCAGGGCTGATCTCCTTCAGAATGGACTGATTGGATCTCCTTGTAGTCCAAGGGACCCTCAAGAGTTTTCTCCAACACCACAGTTCAAACGCATCAATTCTTCGGTGCTCAGCCTTCTTCATAGTCCAACTCTCACATCCATACATGACTACTGGAAAAACCATAGCCTTGACTAGATGGACCTTAGTTGGCGAAGTAATGTCTCTGCTTTTGAATATACTATCTAGGTTGGTCATAACTTTTCTTCCAAGGAGTAAGTGTCTTTTAATTTCATGGCTGCAATCACCATCTGCAGTGATTTTGGAGACCCAAAAACTAAAGTCTGACACTGTTTCTACTGTTTCCCCATCTATTTCCCATGAAGTGATGGGACCAGATGCCATGATCTTCGTTTTCTGAATATTGAGCTTTAAGCCAACTTTTTCACTCTCCTCTTTCACTTTCATCAAGAGGCTTTTTAGCTCCTCTTCANGCTCCCGGTCTTGTTTTTGTTGACTGTATAGAGCTTCTCCATCTTTGGCTGCAAAGAATATAATCAATCTGATTTTGGTGTTGACCATCTGGTGATGTCCATGTGTAGAGTCTTCTCTTATGTTGTTGGAAGAGGGTGTTTGCTATGACCAGTGCATTTTCTTGGCAAAATTCTATTAGTCTTTGCCCTGCTTCATTCCACATTCCAAGGCCAAATTTGCCTGTTATTCCAGGTGTTTCTTGACTTCCTACTTTTGCATTCCAGTCCCCTATGATGAGAAGGACATCTTTTTCGGGTGTTAGTTCTAAAAGGTCTTGTAGGGCTTCATAAAACCATTCAACTTCATATGTTTATGTGTGTATATATACATGAATGTGTTTGCATATGGGGCTTCCCAGGTGAATCAGACTGTAAAGAATCCATCTGCATTGTGAGATACCTGGGTTGGATCCCTGGGTCGGGAAGATCCCCTGGAGGAGGAGGTGGCAACCCACTCCAGTATTCTTGCCAAGAAAAATACCATGGACAGAGGAGCCTGGTGGGCTACAGTCCATGGAGTCATAAAGAGTCAGACACGACAGAGTGCGCGAGCAGGTGCTTGCCAATTTGTGTGTGTGTGTGTGCATGCATGCATATGTGCCATATGCGTGCATGTGTACAAGCATATTGGGTGCACGTATATATGTGTTCCTGTGCATGTGTGCATATTAAGTATGTGCATGCATGCACATATATGTGTATTAAATATGTGTATGCTTATATGTGATTCCCGAGAGCTCAGGTGGTAAAGAATCCGCCTGCAATGCAGGTGACCCTGGTTTGATTCCTGGGTCAGGAAGATCTGCTGGAGAAGGGATAGGCTACCCACTCCAGTATTCTTGGGCTTCCCTGGTGGCTCAGCTGCTAAAGAATCTGCCTGCACTGCGGGAGACCTGGGTTCAATCCCTGGGTTGGGAAAATCCCCTGGAGAAGGGAAAGGCCACCCTCTCCAGTATTCCTGCCTGAATGTGAACATGTGTGCACATGTGTGTTTGTGCATATATGTGTATGCATATGCACATGTGTATGTATATTTGCATACAAATGTGGATCTGTCCTGGCACATGGTAGATGCTTGATGAATGTAAATGCTCTCCTATACTGCTGCCCTTCTGTTCTTTTTGTGCAGCAGTGAGTAACTTCATAGAAGAGTTTACAGAGGATTTCTAAATCTCCCCCAAACACGTCACGCAACAATCTCAGGCTTTTTAATTCTTGGTTCTGTAATACCACCATCACCAGCAACAATACAGTTCCCTTTCTAAGTCACTTCCAACATGTTCCAGTTATTATGGCTGCATTACAAATCTTCTCAAAACATAGGAGGCATAAAGCAACCATTTAATGTGTTCATGTATTTTGTGGATGGGGAATTCCTAGAGGGTACAGGAGGGGTGGGTGATGTCTGAGGCCTCAGCTGGGGGACTTGAAGTCTGGGGGCTGGAGTCATCTGCAGGCTCCTTCACACACACATTTGGGAGGTGCTGTCCGTTGGCCGAGAAATGAGTTGGGCTGTCAGCTGCAACACCTAAGTGTGGCCTCTTGGCTTCTTCACCAAGAAGAAGAGTGCCAAGAGAGAGCGTCCAGGGAAACCCGCCCCACTTAATCTTGGGAATCACAGTGTCACTTCCAGCACATTCTGTTGGCAAGGCAGTTACAATCTCTGCCAGATTGAAGGGGAGAGGACAAAGAAGCACTCTCTTGCTGGAGGTGTGTTCATGGCACGCTCAGAGCAGAGCGCACAGGATGGGATGTGCGTTGGTGTACCATCCTGGGAAAACGCAATCTGCCACGTCGCACGTCGGGCAGCTTGGATGATCTCGTATTCCTCAAAAGTTGCATGTCAGGCAGCTTAGATGATCTCTTATTCCTCAAAAACCACTGAGGGACTCACCATACATATCTCCATTCTAGAGGTGGACACACTGAGGCTCAGAGAGGCCAACTGCTTGCCTTGGGCAGTATATTTAACGTCTCTGAACCTCAATGACCACCCTTCCCTCTATAAAAGGGGTAGGACGAGCTCTACCTGAATATGACTGTCAGCCTGCTGTGCTTATTACCTTATGGGGTTTTTGGAAGGTTGAAGTCGGGCAAGCAGTTTTGTGATCTCTAACCCTCTGTGCCAACGCAGAGCACCAGTCTTTATCAGTGTAACATCATTGTTTCCTTCCTTCCACCTACAATCATCTGCCCCACACAAACCCCACCGCCATCCAGGGAGCAGGGTTTCCACCCACATACCCTCAAGAGAGAGCCATGTCAAAGCATTTTGGCAAGAGTTTGCTTCGATGCAGCAGAAAGATATACCAGCCCGTCTGTTCCCATTTTCCAAGGGGAGAATACTTGGGAAGAAGGCTCGTGTTTGCTTATAAAGTCCAAATGTGTAACTCTTAATACCTTTAGTCAGTTACAAGCATGTAGCCCTTTAGCCATACTTTTAAAAGGCTGTCTGTTGTACTGAGGGTCTCTCCCCCAAAGGAGAAAGAAGGACCAGCATTTTTGCACTAGATCACAGGCAGGAATCTTCTGGCTCCTGCGTGGGCCAGGACCATCTTGGAAAATCACACCTCTGGGATTCATTCTGGGCCATGTCCTTCACTGCCAATGCTGCATCTGCAAGGTCTGAGGCCTTTAGACACCCCCTTGGCTATGGTGCCCGTTAAACAGACTATTTACTCTCCTGTTAATAGGATTCAATTACAAAAAGGGGTGGGGGAAGGGAGCTCACTGCTGGGGAGAGTTTAGGGGCCTGAGCACTGCTCTCGTTTTCTGGCCCGATAGGCTGGTTGTCTCATAGCAACAGAGGCAGAAGTGAGGAGGGGCTAGAACTCTTTCAGTCGGCAGGGCTGAGCTGTGCCCACCTCCCCAGGAGCTCTAAAATATCAAGTGGCGGGTGTCTGTACAACAGAGGTGAGCTTTCAGGTCTTAAAGCAGCACCAGGCTCAGCAGAGAGAGCCCCGGCTCTGTCATCTGGCAGGACCAGCTTTGACTCTGGCTCCTGCACTTGGGGACTCCCCAGGTGGCTCAGTGGTGAAGAATCCGCCTGCCAATGCAAGAGAC
>SJYQ01002426.1:0-73672 GCA_006410935.1 Redunca redunca
ACCACCCTTATGGCAGAAAGAGAGGAGGAGCTGAAGAGCCTCTTGATGAAAGTGAAAGAGGAGAGCGAAAAAGTTGGCTTAAAGCTCAACATTCAGAAAACGAAGATCATGGCATCTGGTCCCGTCACTTCATGGGAAATAGATGGGGAAACAGTAGAAACAGTGTCAGACTTTATATTTTTGGGCTCCAAGATCACTGCAGATGGTGATTGCAGCCATGAAATTAAAAGATGCTTACTCCTTGGAAGAAAAGTTATGACCAACCTAGATAGTATATTCAAAAGCAGAGACGTTACTTTGCCAACTAAGGTCTGTCTAGTCAAGGCTATGGTTTTTCCAGTGGTCATGTATGGATGTGAGAGTTGGACTGTGAAGAAGAATTGGTGCTTTTGAACTGTGGGTTGGAGAAGACTCTTGAGGGTCTCTTGGACTGCAAGGAGATCCAACCAGTCCATTCTGAAGGAGATCAACCCTGGGATTTCTTTGGAAGGAATGATGCTAAAGCTGAAGCTCCAGTACTTTGGCCACCTCCTGCGAAGAGTTGACTCATTGGAAAAGACTCTGATGCTGGGAGGGATTGGGGACAGGAGGAGAAGGGGACGACCCAGGATGAGATGGCTGGATGGCATCACGGACTCGATGGACGTGAATCTGAGTGAACTCTGGGAGATGGCGATGGACAGGGAGGCCTGGCGTGCTGCGATTCATGGGGTCACAAATAGTCAGACACGACTGAGCGACTGAACTGAACTGAACTCTGGAAGCCCCGGGTCAAGATGTCAGCAGGGTGGGTTCCTGCTGAGAGCTGTGAGGGAGAATCCTCCTTGCTTCTCCCCTTCCTTCAGGTTGTTGACGCACAGCCTGGTTATTCCTTGGCTGCAAGCATTGTTCAATCTCTGCCTTCCCCGTCAATCAGCATTCTCCCTTGTTGTGTGTCTCTGTCCAAAGTCCCACTTTTTATAAGAACACCAGTCATACTGGAGTGGGACCTACCTTAATGATCTCATCTTACCTTGATTACCCACAAACCTTATCTCCAAAAAGGTCATGTTCACAGGTACTGAACTGGTTGGCATTTCAGTGCCTTTTGGAGGAGAGACAGTTCCAACGGTATCAGCCTCTGTAAGTGTTGCTCTGTAACCCTGGAGGGTTTGACTAGGCTTGCTTTTCATGAATGCATCAGAATCACCTAGGAAGACACTCCTAAATACACACAGTGTCTCCATCACAAAGGTTCTGATTTATGAGGTTGGGGCGGATTGATCATGTGTATTTTGGGAATCATCGTGCGTGATTCTGATGTGCACACAGGTGCCGGGGGCTGCCACTGAAGCCTTTGCACAGTGGAGCATCATCGTTTTGTGGTGGTATGCGACTGCACGTGCTTCCGTGAATCCTGACACCTGATGGTGAAACATCCAGGGGACCAGGCACGTTCAGAGGGCTAGTCTGGGGCCACCAGACATTGCCCTGAAAGACTGGGAGCCAAAACACAATCCAATCCTTACCCTTAGCCAGACATTAATTATTTGCACCATTTTGAGCCACTCGGATCACAGAGGGGAAAGGCATTGCCCTGCGCTTATAGTCCACACGTGAGACTGGTACCAAGTAATGCAGTCAGAGAATTGCTTTAATCAGCACCATCCATAGATTTAGGCAAAAGAGGCTCCTGCCCCAGACCCCATTTTTGTCCCCTCCTCATTGGACAGAGCTGAAGGCTGGGCCTTTCCCTCTGGGCCATGCTCTAGATACTCAGGATCCTGGATTTCCTGCCCAGATGATTTTGAACTGATTCCAGGGCCTGCACAGGGCAAGAGGGCAGGGGGCAGGTGGGTGGGGGCTGGGGAGCCTTCCCCAGGTGTGTTTTCTAAGGGCCAGCTATGCTGCTCAGATGCTCGCCTCTCTATCAGAGAGTGGCCAGGTCACTGCTGTTTGAGGGATAGGCGTGTGGACATGGAGGTTAGCATGTAGACTGAAGTGTCCCTGTGTGCACAAAAGGATGTGTGCGAGAGGAGATGGCCAGGACTGGCTCCCATGACGCCATGTTCTGGTGCTTTCCAGGCCCTTAATGAAACTGTTGTCCAGGAAGGAGGACAGAGCAAAATTTGTACAGCGGCTTCTCATACGTTGCTCCTGACATTGAGATATTTAGAAACGTGGTAGAAGGGCTTCTGGTTGTACTTTTGGGCCCTCAAACAATGGGCTGTAGGACTGACTCTGATAAAAGTGAAAGTGTGTTGTTTGCCCAGTCGTGTCTGACTCTTTGCGACCCCATGGACTGTAGCCCACCAGGCTCCTCTGTCCATGGGCTTCTCCAGGCAAGAATACTGGAGTGGGTTGCCATTCCCTCCTCCAGGGGATGTTCCTGACCCAGGGATTGAACCTGGGTCTCCTGCCTTGCAGGCAGATCCTTTACCGTCTGAGCCACCAGGGAAGCAAGAGCAGTTGAAATGTGTATTTTTGAGGTGGAGGAGGGGTGGCTTATTACTTTATGTGCCCTTTCAAATCAGGCTTAGCAGAGAGGGGGTTTGGAGGTGCTATATTTGGTGCCTTGACCAGCTGTGGCAGATTAAATGCCAAGTTTAGTTTCTGGTGGCTAGGATATTTAAAATATTTCTCTCAGCAAACAACTGGTCTGTTTTGGGGTGTGTGTTTGTGTGTCTTTCTGTCTGTGTACATAAGGTCGGAGCAGGTATTTTATTTCTCATTCCTAGAATTAAGGATTGCATAGACTCTGCCATGTGGAAGAGACTAGACCTGAGGGGAAGAGTTCATTGTCAAGGCTGACCTCTTCCACGGAGAACAGTTTTTTGCCTACTGCCTATAGGTTTTTGGAGTGCCACGAAAAAAAAAATACCATTGTGAGCTCAGCCAGGTGCAGAGTGTAGCTGCTCTTCCCATGCTTCTTGGAAGGAGTATTAGTAATTCGAGACCAAGAAATCCTGATTGTCCTGAGCCTGCAAAGCCAAAATGTTAGAGAGCCATTAGCAGCCCAGAAGGGTGCCATTAATAGTTCCCGTCAGTTATCTTTCAGGATGCAGATCAAACTTGCTTCACTGAAGCAGAACCAAGCATGGTAATAAAGGAAGTGGGGGAGAGGGATGCGCCGCCTCCCACCGGTGCCCCCGCAGTCACAGCATCTCTTTTCCCCTCGCTGATGCTGTTTAAGGCCAATGTCGTCGTGTTGATGACCTCATTGGCTCAGGAAGCCTTCTGTGTGTGGAGAAACAGGAGATGCGAAAAGGCCAAAAGACCTAGGTGTCCCCTGGTGTCTTGACATGCTGATGGCAAAGCGAGAGTTACTTCCTACAAATAGGTTCATTGGTACTGTTTTTTCCTAGATTCCGTGTATACGTGTTACTATGCGGTATTTGTTTTTCTGACTCACTTCACTCTGTAACAGGCTCTAGGTTTATCCACCTCACTACAGCTGACTCAGGTACTGAGGAACCTATCTGCAGGATAGGAATGGAGACACAGATGTAGAGAAGGGACTTGTGGACACAGCGGCTGAAGGAGAGGGTGTGGGATGAACTGAGAAAGTAGCATTGACGTAAACTAGTGCAGCCACTATGGAGAACAGTGTGGAGATTCCTTAAAAAACTGTAAATAGAACTGCCTTATGACCCAGCAATCCCACTGCTGGGCATACACACCGAGGAAACCAGAATGGAAAGAGACACGTGTACCCCGATGTTCATCACAGCACTGTTTATAATAGCCAGGACATGGAAGCAACCTAGATGTCCATCCGCAGACGAACGGATAAGAAAGCTGTAGTACATATACACAATGGAATATTACTCAGCCATTAAAAAGAATACATTTGAAGCAGTTCTAATGAGGTGGATGAAACTGGAGCCTATTATACAGAGTGAAGTAAGCCAGAAAGAAAAACACCAATATAGTATACTAACGCATATATATGGAATTTAGAAAGACGGTAGCAATAACCCTGTATGCGAGAGAACAAAAGAGACACACATGTATAGAACAGTCTTTTGGACTCTGTGGGAGAGGGCGAGGGTGGGATGATTTGGGAGAATGGCATTGAAACATGTATAATATCATATAAAAAACGAGTTGCCAGGTTCGATGCAGGATACAGGATGCTTGGGGCTGGTGCACTGGGATGAACCAGAGGGATGGGATGGGGAGGGAGCTGGGAGGGGGGTTCAGGGTGGGGAACACGTGTACACCCATGGCAGATTCATGTTGATGTATGGCAAAACCAATACAATATTGTAAAGTAATTAGCCTCCAATTAAAATAAACAAATTTAAATTAGAAAAAAAAGAAAGTAGCATTGACGTGTATACACTGGTGGTGGTGGTTTAGTCGCTAAGTCGTGTCCAACTCTTGTGACCCCATAGATTGTAGCCCGCTAGGCTCCTCTGCCCATGGGATTCTCCAGGCAAGAATACTGGAGCAGGCTGCCATTTCCTTCTCCAGGGGATCTTCCCAACCCAGGGATTGAACCCAGGTCTCCCGTGTTGCAGGCAGATTCTCTACCAGCTGAGCCACCAGGGAAGCCCGAGAATACTGGAGTGGGTAGCCTATCCCTTCTCCAGCGGATTTTCCCATCCCAGGAATCAAACCAGAGTCTCCTGCACTGCAGGTGGACTCGTTACCAGCTGAGCCGTCAGGGAAGCCATGTGTACACTGTCATGTGTAAAGCAGACAGCTAGTGGGAAATTGCTGTATAACACAGAGCTAAGCCTGGTGCTCTGTGATGACCCAGAAGGAAGGGATGGATGAGGGGAGGGAGAGTATAATTATGACTGATTCACGTTGTGTGGCAGAAGCCAACACAACAGTGTAGAGTGATTTTTATTAAAAAATAAAAAAGAAAGTTACTTCTGACGACAAATAAAAGGCTCTAGATAAACACTGGGAGGAAATGATTATTGCCATGGTCCTTAGTAAGCCGGGGTTGATGTGGGTCCAGATCCTTGTGGCAGCTTAAGAGTCACACCTGGGTTTGTGCTGCCAGTCCCCCTTGCATCCATGCGGGCCGTGTCCCTCAGGGTCCAACTGAGGAAACAGGACTGGATATTTAAAACAGGAAATTTAATAGGAGGCAGCGTGGCTCAGCAGTGATGCCAGAGGGGATACGAGGGACCCCAGAGATTGGCTGCAGAGAAACCACTTCCAAAGGGGAGGGTCCCAAGGCCTGGGATCACTCTGTGAGCTAGAACCACGACCTGGCAGGCCATGGCCGAGGGGGTCTGCAGAACTACTCTGCTTGGACCCAGGCCTGTCTCCTCCCTTGCTCCACCAGTGACCCCATTGGCCGAAACCAGCCTGGGAAGTGGAGCCTATGGTAGTGTGTGTGTGGGGGGGGGAGTCCTTAGATAAGAGCAGAGCACTTAGATAAGAGCAGGCATAGGATGAGCACTGCATCTGGGCATATACGTGGCTGCCTTTGTATGGCAGCCAGAAATCTGGCCCAGGTTGAGGCCATGATTTCAATTCTGCCAGCTCTTGGCGTAGAGAAGGCAATGGCACCCCACTTCAGTACTCTTGCCTGGGGAATCCCATGGACGGAGGAGCCTGGTAGGCTGCAGTCCATGGGGTCACGAAGAGTCAGACATGACTGAGCGACTTCACTTTCACTTTTCACTTTCATGAATTGGAGAAGGAATGGCAACCCACTCCAGTGTTCTTGCCTGGAGAATCCCAGGGACAGGGGAGCCTGGTGGGCTGCCGTCTGTAGGGTCGCACAGAGTCGGACACGACTGAAGTGACTTAGCAGCAGCAGCAGCAGCTCTTGGCGAACACCTGGCCCTACTCACTGCTTTTGCTGAGCCCGCCTTCCTGGCTTAGCTCTTGTTCTGGATTCTCAATCACTTGAGTTAGTCATAAATACCCTGAAGCTGGAATTAGGGTAGAATTGGAGCTGCGTTTGCAAATCAGAAACCAGTGGTTATGTGCACAGTCAAGGCTATCTTTGAAAGATGCTGGTAGTCATGAAACAGTGGAGAAGGTTGAAGGCAAAGGGATTAATGGGGGTTGGTGACTGCGGGGTGAAGGTGAAGTTCCTGGTTCTCTCCGAAGATGGGAATTAAAGGGAGGGTCTTGAATGGCAGGGAAGACTGGAGTGGATTTTCCTAGAAGGCAAACTGTCCCTCCAGAAGTGGAGAACAGTGACTTGTGTGTGGTGTTTGAGGCTGGCATGAAGCAGGCTGGGGACAGAAGGTGGCAGGGGATGGGAAGGAGAGAGCTTCCAATTTGGAGGCTAGGCTTGATGGCAGAACATGCGGTGCCTTGTCCTGGTTTCTTGAGGATCGCAAGGAGCTGGGTTCTATTTTTGCACCTGGATAACAACCCATGATTCCATTTCCTCAGGGATTTGCTTGTGTTTGGAACCCCTGGCCCAACCCCTAAGACGACCCAGGGACATACACTCCCCTTGTGTCTTTTCATTCAGTCCAAACTCTAGAAATTCTGCCCCAATCACATAAAGAACCAAGGACTTCTTTTCCCTCTTGCAATAGGTGGACCTTGAGCGAACCTTCACGTTTCGGAACTCGAAGCAGACCTACTCGGGGATTCCCATCATTGTGGCCAACATGGACACCGTGGGGACATTTGAGATGGCAGTGGTGATGTCACAGGTAGGATGGCGGGCTTTTTCCCTCTGGTGCTCACACTGGACAGGTTGTCATACATAGGAGAGAGGAGAAAAGTGAGACATTTCAGGTCATTCACTTTGGCCAAACTAATTGGTTCTGAGTCTGATTGTTGCTGGAGGCCCTTCTTTTTCTCTCTTCCATCAGAAGGTGGGTAGAGTCTGGACTTCACATTCAATGATATGGTCTAGATCTGATGCCCAAAGCTCAACTTCTTTGTACATTGGTGCCAATCAAATCTCAGAGACCATCTTTAATCATTAACTTCTCCCACCTGGAGGGTGTTTCAGTATCTTTAAAATAGCTCAAAGATATCGTCATGTGTATCCCTTGATAGGGAGTTTTGGGTGAAGTAGAAAAGGAGAGCTTTATTGCTTTGCCATTGACTCTAACTGCGATGCAGGAGACTTGGGTTCAATCCCTGGGTCAGGAATATCCCCTGGAGAAGGAAATGGCAATCCACTCCAGTATTTTTGCCTGGAGAATCCCATGGACAGAGGATCCTGGGGACTATATGTAGTCCACGGGGTCACAAAGAGTTGGACACTCATTGCTTTGCCAGGCCAAGGGGGACACGATGGACTAATGAATTCAAAACTGTGTGTCTGCACTTGGGGAAGACCGTGACATGTTTTGTAGTAACTGTTCAAAGAGGGTGTGATCAGCTCTCAGACATTCCTCTGATGGGTTTGTGGTGAGGTAAGTAGGAGTCAGTGTTTTCAACCTTCAGGTCCAGCTGTCTGCATTCTACAGGCTTGTGGGCAGCGTGAGAAGTAGTGTCAGTCACTCAGTCGTGTCTGACTCTTTTGTGGCCCCTGGATGGTAGCCCACCAGGCTTCTCTGTCCATGACGTTCTCAAGGCAAGAATACTGGAGTGGATTGCCATTCCCTTCTCTAGGGGTCTTCCCGACCCAGGGATCAAACCCGTGTTTCCTGCACTGGCAGGCGGATTCTTTACTGTCTGAGCCACTAGGAGGGTGAGCAGCATACCATCCTTAATCATTAACTTCTCCCACCTGGAAGGTGTTTCGGTATCCGCAAAATAGCTCAAAGATATAGTCATGTGTATCCTTTGATGGGGATACAAGGCCTTGCTCCCAGGCTGCTCCTCACTGTTGTTACTCCCTGGTCTCCCCTCCCTTGCCTAATCAGTAACTGTTTGAATCTGCCCATTGGAACTCAGGGAAGGTCATGGAGGCTGAGTGAAGGCTGTTTCCTATAATCAAAGCAATGGGGGACACTGAAAAGCTGTGCCCAGGAGCCTCACAGGACCCCGCTCAGTTTCAGACCTGCATCCATTTCTTCCTTGAAAATGCCTGTGATAGTTTTGGAAATTAGAGATACAAAACGAAATTGGATGTCATGCCATATTACTGTGTTAGAGAAGTGTCATATTTAGTAGAAGAGCGACAGCACCTTTAGAAAGACAGAATCACTTTGCTGTGTAGCATTTATTATATCACAATATAGAAACCTTAGGTGCCAAGCACTGGATGGAATGTGGATGAGGTGGTCACAGCTCCATCAGAGACAGACAGGAGAGGTCACTTGGCCCAAGGCATTTAGGCAAATAGACAAAGAGCTGAGATGCAAACCCAGACTGACGCCAGCATCAGGGACCTGCCTCCCAGCTTACGCTGGCAGAACATAGTACTGATATAAGCTCAAGGTCCCTGGAGCCGGCTGTTGTCTTTCTGCCTGTAAAAGGACTAGTATCCTGGGCTTGGGAAAATAAAGGCAAAGTCACTGTGGGCAGAACCTTCATCTCACACATCTGTGTCTGCATTTGGATTCAAGGTTCAGTGCTTCTTAACTCATCATCGATGTGAAATGTGTGCTTCTGGTGCTCAGAGTCCGTGCATCTATTTCCGTAGACAATGCCTGCCAAGTGAAAAGATAAATCCAATTAGTTGAAAGAGCCTCTTGCTGTGGGCAGCATGTCTAACCTCAGAGGTGCTGGGATTCATTATTAGCCAGTGATTAGAAGGAAGATTTTCAAGCAAATTATGAACTCACCAAATAGTGTAGGGGGTGGTCTGCCTGAGGTCTGAGTCCAGGATCAGTTGCACCGTCTGTTTTCTGCCCTCAGCCCCCACTGAGCTTTGGGCCGGAGGCTAACAATTTAATTGGAAAAGGAATTTGTGTTTTTGTTTTTTTTTTATCTTTCCCTCTTTCCCTCTCTCTGCTGTGATCAGCCATTGCTCTTCATGAATTATGTATTTGTGTAAAAGTGCATGGAATCAGGGAGCGATTAATAGCCCCAATATTCACATATCAGATTACTGGTTCATGAGAAACAGAGAACTTGCTAGGCTCTTCCTATTTGCACAGGAAAGACTTTCCATAAATGAGACAGTGTTCATTGAAATAGCTAATCATGTGTGGGGTCCTATGAATTTTCCATTTCTAGAATGCTGAGTTAGTTCCTTGCATCAGTAAAGTCAGAGAATTTTTTAATTTTTTAACTGAGAGAAGTTAGGAGTGAGGCCCCTATATAGGAGGAGGAGGAGCCTGGGTTTTGCATTCAGATTTGAGTTTGATTCTGTCCTTCGCCCCCTTTTTGGCCAAGCAGTTGTTAAATTTCTTAAGTGTAAGTTTCTTAAGTCCCATCTTTGCCCACAAAGTTACTGCTGTTGTACAAAGTTGTTCTGAGAAGTACATGAAATAATGTATGTGAAGTTCTTGCACAAAATAGATGTTCAGTAGACCCTTGCTGGGTTGATGGTCATAGTTTTAGAATTAGGATTTATGTACTTCTTCCCTCAAGAATACCAGCTGCCTGATGGGTTTAGCTTTTAGCAGGAAATGTTTAGGTTGTGAACACAAAGAGAAACTTTCAGGTAGAAGCTGAGGTTCTTTTGGGTTGACTAAGCATCACTAAGCTCCAGTACTTTGGCCACCTGCTGTGAAGAGCTGACTCATTGGAAAGACCCTGATGCTGGGAAAGATTGAGGGCAGAAGGGGGCAACAGAGGAGGATGAGATGGTTGGATGGCATCACCAACTCAATGGACATGAGCGAACTTTGGGAGAGAGTGGACAGGAATGCCTGGCATGGTGCAGTCCATGGGGTTGCAAAGAGTCAGACATGACACAGCTACTGAACAAGAAGAAGCATCACTTTGCCTTCGGGCTGTGCTGCCGACTAGCAGGAGACCAGCCCTCTGTGCTGCTCTTGTGGGCTGGACCAGGGCTCTCAGAACCCTCCCTCATCCTCTCCCACCCTTGCCTCTTGGCATTGCCTCCTAAATCTTGATTGCTGTGTTGGCTGATGAGATTAGAATGGAAAACAGGGTCCTGTGATTTCCCTGGTTACACCTTCCTCTGTTTGGGGCTCCTCGGAGCAGATTCAAAGCAAGTGAAGCGTGAATGGCTGGAACACTGGATGGTTTTGTCTTGGTGGTTTAAAGTCGCCGTATGGGGGAAGGCGGGGCAGGGCTCCCTTGACTGCTCCTCCTAACGGTGCCTTTCCGTTTTGTTTCCTAGCACTCCATGTTTACAGCGATTCACAAGCATTATGCCCTGGATGACTGGAAGCTCTTTGCAGCTAATCACCCAGAATGCCTGCAGGTAAGACTCTACCCTGGTTATAAATGACCTTTGTTGCCCAGGGTAGTCAAAAGGATTTGAGTTGGCAGCAGATAGACACACAGACTCCCAGGAGATAGTGAAAGACAGGGAAGCCTGGTGCGCTGTAGTCAACTTAGCAACTGAACAATAACAACAGACACACAGTCGCAAAGAGAAATTGGGGAAGGTGATAGTGAATCCCCAGCCCTTGATTGTTGCTAGGAATTTGCCAAGGAAACCTGTTCTGTACTCCTTTTTAAAAATGTGATTTACCTGTAAGGAGCATATTTTTTCCCCTTGGAAAGTGAAGTGTTTTGTCATGAGAGCTTGCTGAGGTCCCAGCAAGGTCAATCCTGCCAGGGATTGAGTCCATTCCAAACATGTCTTTTATCTAGACAAAAACATCTAATTATAATAAGTTATAATTGGAGCTGAATATGATGGAGCAGAATAAACAGTATGCTCTCCAGGATGACTTTAGTGAGAAAGGCAGATAGCACAAAGTGTTGGTGTAGATGTCCAGCAATTGGAACCCTCTGCCATGCTGGTGGGAATGCACTGCTTTGGAAGACAGTTCAGCAATTTCTCAGAAGGTTCACATAGGAGTTACCATATCACCTAACAATTCTATTCCTAGAATAGACCCAACAGATATAAAAATATATGTTCACACAAAATCTTATACACGGATATTGACGCATGCTTAGTCACTCAGTCATGTCTGACTCTTTACAACCCCATGGACTGCAGACCACCAGGGTCCTCTGTCCCTGGGGATTCTCCAGGCAAGAATACTGGAGTGGATTGCCGTGCTCTCTAGGGGATCATCCCAACCCAGGGATCGAACCCTGGTCTCTCATGACTCCTGCATTGCAGGAAGATTCTTTACGATCTGAACCACCAGGGAAGCCCACACAGATATTCATAGTAGCACTGTTCATGGTAGCCAAATGCTGGAGACAACCCAAGTGTCCGTCAGCTGATGAACAAACAAACAAAACCTAGTATACCCATAGGGCTGAATATTCAGCTAAGAAGGGCAATAAAGTACTGATTCATGCTACAACATGAATGAGCCTTGGAAATGAAACTGTTCACCTCAGACTGGTACTTGGACACACATAGCTGGGACTGAAACCCAACCTAACCCATGGTCTTTCAACTGATCTCACACACTGGGGTTTCAGGACCTAATGAAGCTCAGGTTCATGATGTTTCATCGCAGAAAGAATTCAGCGAGAGACAAAGTGATAGGTGTGCTGCCTGCCAAGTGGCTTCAGTTGCGTCTGACTCTTTGTGACCCCATGGACTGTAGCCCACCAGGCTCTTCCGTCCATAGGGATTTCCAGGCAAGAATACTGAAGTGAGTTGCCATGCCCTCCTCCAGGGGATCTTCTTGATCCAGAGATCAAACCCACATCTCTTATGTCTCCTGCACTGGCAGGCAGGTCCTTTACCACTCATGCCACCTGGGAAGCCCAAAGAGATAGGTGAGAAGCAGATTTATTTGCAAGGAACACATGCCACAGAGTGTGGGCCATCTCGGAAGGCAAGAGTGGCCTTGAAAGGTGGTACTAGTGCTCAGTTGCCTCAGTTTTGTCTGACTCTTTGCAGGTCTCTGGACTGTAGCCTGACAGGCTCCCCTGTCCATGGGATTCTCCAGGGAAGGACACAGGAGTGGGTTGTCACGCCTTTCTCAAGGGGATCTTCCCGACGCAGAGACTGAACCCACATCTCTTACATCTCCTGCGTTGGCAGGCAGTTTCTTTTACCACTAGCGTCACCTGGGAAGTTTGAAATGTGGTGTCGTTAGCTTTTATGGGGCGCTTCCCTGGTGTCTCAGTTGGTAAAGAATCTGCCTGCAATGTGGGAGACCCAAGTTTGCTCCCTGGGTTGGGAAGATCCCCTGGAGAGGGGCATGGCAACCCACTCCCGTATTCTTCCCCTGGAGAAATTCCATGGACAGAGAAGGCTGGCGGACTACAGTCCAGGGGGTCGCAAAGAATCAGACGTGACTGAGCTGAGGGACTTCACACGTTCAACTTTTCACTTTCATTAGCTTTCTATGGCTTGGGTAATTTCATAGGATAATGAGTGGGAGGATTATTCCAACTTTTTTGGTGAGGGGGTGGAGATTTCCACGAACTGGGCCACTGCCAACTCTTTGGTCCTTGACGGGCGGCCTTGGAACTGTCATGGTGCCTGTGGGTGTGTCGTTTAGCTTGCTGATGTGTTACAGTGAGCATATACTGAGGCTCAGTTTCTAGTGGAAGCCTGCTCGTCCTCCATCTTGAACATATTTGGTTCTAATCAGTTTATGTTGATGGGTTCCAACATCCTACTGTCCATGGTTGTTCAGCAGCTAGTTGTGATTTTGATGTTCTCGAGGGAGAAGATAAGCACACGTCCTTTTACTCACCATTGCCGAGGTGTGCTAAGTCAAATTAGTGATTGAACAACACCGGTGACCATTTACGTTGTGTCCCTGGTCTGTGTCATTCTTTTAAAGGTCGTGCCCTGCCTGCTTCACTCTTGTTTCAAAAACATTTTGCTAAGTGAAAAAGACAGACACAAAAAGCCCTGTATATGATTCTATTTACATGAAATGTTGAGACCAGGGAAACCTGTAGAGACAGAAGTGGATTAGTTGAGAGTGAGGGCTAAAGAGATTTCTCTTGGGGGTTGATGAAGTGTTCTAGAATTGATAGTGGTGACGGTTGCACAGCTCTGAATATACTAAAACCCACTAAATTGTGCACTTTAAATAGATGAAGTGTGTGTGACTAGATCTCAATAAAGCTGTTACTGAGAAAAAATAAAGGCGGTTTGAAAATAATGAAGGCCCCAGTGGAACATGCCAGTCTTTGACCCTGCATCTTGATCCTGGCACCTTGGGTGGTCCTGCGTCCATGCCGAAGAGACATCTCTATACTGGAGACGATTTCCTCCGTGGTCAGATCATCTGGATTGCAAAATGACTTCATCTTGTACTGCTTTTGAAGTTAGACTAGTTTCTGGCTATTTTCTTTGCTGTGCCACGGCCGTGTGTGGATTTTGAGTGGCGAGGAGGTGGTTTCAGAGATAAAATAGTTCTGGCTCACACTTGAGTCTTTTCTTTTTGGCATAATTTATTCTAATGGATTATCTCTGTTCACCTTCTCCCCCTCTTCTCTGGAGGAAGTTTGGGGAGCGTAAATTTCCAGCAGCGCACTGTGAATCGGAACCGTGGCTTTCATTACCAAGGGCGATCATTCCACTTACTACCCCGCTGCCACCGAAGTTAAAGCTCATTAAAAAGGGTACTGAGAGAAACTTAACCAGTCTCCAGTTGCACCTGCCAAACCTTAACAGAAATGAAAGATTAAAAAGAGAGCAGAGCTGAGTGGGAGGGAAAGAACCTGTGGACCTGGGGCACTGGTCAGACTGTCCTGGGGAGTGAAGGTGGAGTCGGTATGTATCACATTACCAGTGGGTTTCCACTCAGTCTGCGGGGTGTAGCTACACCGTTGTGATTTGTGGTTTGGGGGGAGTAACAAAGGATAGTAAGATGTGCTGCTCACCGGCGGTTTATAGTTTAGAGGTGTGAGTTAAAATATTGAATTTACAAATTTTAAATTTATAAAAAATAAATACGTCATAGAAGGTGAGACGCTAACTCTGGGCACAGTCCCACGGGCTAGTTTTAACGAGGCATAAACAGATTTTGACAGCCGCAGAGGGGTGGGTTGGAGGCACGGGTGCTAAGGAAGGTTGGGGGAGAGGGTATCACGGAGGAGGAGGTGGCGGCATCAAATGGAAACACGTCCCAGCGCAGACAGGAAGGATCCTTTCAGTCTCGTACATTCTTGTGCTTTGGGACATTTTGTCTTTTTTATTGGAGACATTAAGACTTGTATGTCATTTTTCTTCTCTCTCTCTTTTTAAATATTTAGTTATTTGGCTGCCCTGGATCTTAGTTGCATCATGTGGGATCCAGTTCCCCTGACCAGGGATTGAACTTGGACCTCCCGCACTGGGAGAGCACAATTTGCATGTTGTGATAATGTTGTATTGGGAGGTAAAATGACAACAGGAAGGAGTTTTATCAGGGAGGTTTTAGACATCCTTCCCTCTCTCTTCCCCCACCCCCATCTCAGTGGGATGCTCAGGGTAACTGCCATGGACGGCTTTGGCATGAGGAACCCGAGCAGACTGGCCACCCTGATCCTCCTTGCCTCTCTCCTGCTCCAAGAGAATTGACACCAGTAACTCCATGGTTCTGCGTTCCACGTGGCATTGTTGTTCAGTTGCCAAGTCGTGTCCGACTCTTTGCAACCCCATGGACGACAGCATGCCAGCCTTCCCTGTCCGTCACCATCTCCCGGAGTTTACCCTGGTTCATGTCCATTGAATCGATGATGCCATCCAACCATCTCATCCTCTGCCATCCCCTTCTCCTCCTGCCTTCAGTCTTTCCCAGCATCAGGGTCTTTTTCAAGACTGACTCTGCATCAGGTGGTCAAAGTATTGAAGCTTCAGCATCAGTCCTTCCAATGAGTTTTCAAGGTTGATTTCCTTTAAAATCTACTGTTTTGATGGCCACGTGGAAAGCCTGAGGAAATTAAACAAAAGCCATGGATGAGATTGTGTGGCTGAGGTGCAGGGCTCAGTTTAGCGTTTATATGCAGTTTAGTGTTGGAAAAGACAATGGTCAGTTAAGATAACTGACCGTGAGAATCTCCTTTGCTTCTGCTGCCGCAGGTTTCTTGAGCCGGTCCGCTGTGTGTGTGATCAGGGGGAACCTCAGACGGGCACGGTACTGTCCCCAGAACTGGAGGGTGGATGGAGGCAGGGTCTGGCCTCTGAACGCCACTTACCATTCCTGTCTTACACCTCTTGGTTTATTTGGTACAGCATGTAGCCGTGAGTTCCGGCAGTGGGAAGAATGATCTGGAAAAGATGAGCAACATCCTGGAAGCTGTGCCACAGGTTAAGTTTATTTGCCTGGATGTGGCCAATGGGTACTCGGAGCATTTTGTGGAGTTTGTGAAGCTGGTCCGGTCCAGATATCCAGAACACACCATCATGGTAAGTGTGATGGGATGACCCTCTAGATGGGGAAGCAGAGAAGAGTTACATGGTGTGTTGGGAGAGCTGTGTTCTCTTGGGAGCTTTTGGTAACTTCTTTCTAGAAGAATAGTTGAGAATCAGTGGGAAAAGCACAGGCAGCAGCTGCGAAGATCTGAAAAGTGGCTCCACTATATCATCAAGTGTTTCATACCACGTGAGACCTTTAAACCAAGGCGTACGTCCCTGCTTAACAGTCTATTTTAAAAAATGAAAACAACACAGTTGGCTTTCTCTTTATCATATTTGTCATCTCTGCGCCACTCTCCTTGCTAGTAGAAAAGTCTGCTGTGAGGGTTGAAATCCACAATATGAACATTTCGCAATAGTCAGCTATTTGCAAATCAATTGGTGTATTGTTTTATCTAGGATCTTTATCTTTGAACTTTCCTACCTTTTGAGGGGATTATTTTTACTAATTTTTAACTCCGTTACTGGTGAGAATGTATATCTGTTATCGTTGGGACACAGATTTATAGAAAAATGAACTAGAAGCTTTAGGGTTAAATTTGGGCTTCTGGAAAATCTATATTGTAATTATGTATCTTTATTGGTCTTAATTAACATGGTGATTATTGATTGACCACTAGATAGTTTACCTAACTCTCCTTTTATAAGTTTTTTTGAACCCAGTTCTTTTCTTTAAAATTTATTTTATTGTATAATGGATTTACAATGTTGTGTTAATTTCTACTATACAGCAAACTGCTTTAGTTATACATATGTGCATATATACATTTTTTCATCGTCTTTCTTGTTATGGTATATCACAAGATGTTGAATATAGTTCCCTGCACTATACCATAGGAGCTTGTTGTTTATCCACTCTGTACATATAGTTTGCATATGCTAATCCCAAACTCCCAAACCATCCTTCCCCAGCTCCTCTTCTACCCTGACAAGCACAAGTCTGTTCTCTATGTCTTCCTTTTACAAATTTTTAATTTATCTTCACAGTTCATCATTTTAAGGAAGTTGGGAGACAGGAATTGGTATTTCTGTTGACAAAGATAAATCACCTGTGAAGGATTTCCAGAACATTTAAAAGATATATTTTTATTTAGTTCTGGGTGTGCTGGGTCTTTGTTGCTGCTCAGACTTTGCTGTAGTCGCGGCCAGTGGGAGCTACTGTCTAGTTGCTGCACGAGCTTCTCCCTGCGGTGGCTCCTTTTCTTGTGGAGCACGGGCTCTAGGGAACATGGGCTCAGTAGTTGCAGCTCCCGGGCTCCAGAGCACAGGCTCAGTAGCTGGTGGCGCTTGGGCTTAGTTGCTCCGTAGCATGTGGGTCTTCCTGGACCAGGGATTGAACCCGTGTCTCATGTATTGGCAGGTTTTACCACTGAGCCACCAGGGCAGCACCCCCCACCCCACCACCAGATTTTTGAGATAAGTATTTTTATGCTTTCCAATCAAGTGAGAAGAAAGCATCAAGTATTGTCCTGAGGTCAACCAGCTGTATCATGTTTGAAGCTGGGGGGGCGGGAATAGCAAGATTCATTTCACCCCCATAATAGTGCTGCCAGCATTGTTGTGTTTTGATAAAGAAACACCATTTATTGAGTTCCTCTCATGTCTCTCAGAAGGTAGAGAATTCGCCTGCAATGCAGGAGACCAAAGTTCGATCCCTGGGTTGGGAACGTACCCTGGAGAAGGGAATGGCAATGAACTCCAGTATTCTTGCCTGGAGGATCCCATGGGCCGAGAAGCCTGGCAGACAACGGTCCATGGGGTTGCAAAGAGTCAGACACGACTGAGTGACTAATACTTTCACTCCCATGTTTCAGGAGGCTTCCTTCTGTTCTTTTTCTTACATCATCTCTGTAAAGAGTAGGAACTGTTGTCCCAAGTTTATTGCAGATGAGAAATCCTTATTCCTGAGCCTTCGACTTTGGGATTTTCACAAGGTCACGCCCTTGTGAGTGTGGCACACCTCGTGAAGTGGTAGAGCTGGGGTTTGAGGTCAGGGCAGTCAGAATTCAGAGTCCAGGCTCTGCCCCCGGAGACCTGTAAACATGCCCCATCCTTGTTAACTTAATGATGAAGCTCCCTCCTTCCACTGGGCCATACTGTGACCAGTTTCCTATTTCTCAGTCCTGAACTGGGCAGCTTCCTCAGGCTCCTGTCATGATCCAGCAAGGCGTATGTATCTAGTCCTGAGGCGCCAGCTGGCTCTTCTGCCCCTAGTCATCTGTGGAAACGGAGGAATGAGAAAGCTGGCCTCCCGGGAGGGCAAACGCCCCCTCCCCTCAGCTGGGACCTGGGAGCCCTGCAAACATTTGGTGTTAAACACAAATGCCGGGAGCCAGCGTGAGGAACTCCGCCCATGGCAAAGGTCATGAGGAAGGAGGCTTGGCATATGCAAAGGCATGACCAAGCCTCAGGAAACCCCCTGTTCCCGAGCATCTACCCCAAAACCAGAGTCTGTTTTATGCTCTCACCTACACCTCTGACTTTACGGGGGGCTCTCCCCCACAACCATTTCTCTTGGAGAAGGAGTTAACGTGCAGCTCCAAGGCAATAAAAATTCCTGGGCGTGACAAGAGTGTTTCAGCTTACGGACTCCTCTGAAGGTTATCTAGCTCACCTGTATAGGTTCGTCCGGCCACATGTGATTGTTTACAGCCTCCCAACCTGAGAGGCACGAGATGTTTTAGACTTACTAAAGGCAAATTCTTTGGGGGAGTTGGAAATTATTAGTATAGTGGGTTGGTTAGGAATTATATTGGTGAAGGGTTTTTCATTTGTTGTGTCAATAATTGCTGCTAATTCCCTGTCCTGGGTGTGACAAGGATGTCTCAGGTCAAACCTCTCTGCTGAAGACTAGCTTGTGTGACAGGATTATCCATACTCCTGCCACTAGCACACCCACATGATTGTTTACTACCTCTCAACCGTAAACAGCACAGAGAGTTTTGGAGTATTTTTAAAGTCTTAATTAGCATAGGGCTTTTCTCATTGTCGAGTCAATGATTGCCGCCAGGCCTCCATATCCTTGGGCACCTGGGAATATATTGATCAATGTATTTGGAATATAGAAAATGAAATATAGTAGTTTCTAAGGCTAGCAATACTAGACTTTTTGAGTTAATGAATTTTCTCTTTTGTAATAGATCATTGTACTTTGTTATGAATCACTGTGTCCTTGCTATGTAAAAATGTAACTTTATCACTATCCTAAGACTAAATAGATCTTAAGGGGAACATTGGTGAAAGGATTTTCACTTGTTGGGTTGATGTTTGCTGCTAAATCTCCATGTTCCCTGCCCTTATAATGAATATAACTAGCATATAGGAGAAATAAGTATTAACCTTTAAGCATATAGGAGAAATAAGTATTAACCTTTAAGATTAATCATGTTAACCTTGGGTTAACTAAATTCCTTTCTTGATTGTAACTCACTACACCCTCACCCTATAGGAATGTAACTTTATTTGGAGGGTGGTGCCTGGTTTAAGAAAAAACACCCTTGGAAGAAATGTTTTTTTGGTTATCAGAAAGGATCATAAAATGTCAGCAGGTCTCATGGCCAGAAGATGATGTAATATCCCTAAGACCCTTTTTTTAATACATTTATGTGAAGCACCTGATTTTGATTAAGGTCAGGACTGCTGACCCCCACGTGACTCTGTATTCATCCCTATACGTAAGAAAAGGTATATAAACAAACCCAAAAAATAAAGAAATCGGATCAGTTTCCGGAAAGACTGATTCCCCCATGTCGTTTCTTTCTTGCTCCCGTTTTTCTGGCTGAATTCCCATCTGGAGCATGGATGCTATTCCATGTAAACCAAGTTATTCAGCCTCTTTTTCTCCACTAATTTTCCTACTACACTATCCGTTTCTAATCTCTATATATCTGTGATTAAATATGTATTTTTCCAGAGACGCCGATGCCGTCCCCACCTTCGAATTCCCTGGATCCAGCGGGGCTGGATCCCGGCACACAAACTCCGTGCAGTGATGACTGGGATGGTAGGAAGAGCAGGACAAATACTTGAGCAGGAGGAGTCCTTCGTTGATTCCTTCTGGTTAGTACTTCTGGGTTGCTGTTGACGTTTCCTCTGATCTGAGGTAGTGGGATCTAGATCTTTCCAGATCATTCCAGTTCACCTCCAGTAGTTAAGGGGCCAGAAATTACACTTTTTGAAGGAAGCAACCTAGTGGCTCGGCTTTTTTGTTTTGGATAATTGACGTATTCAGTTGTGAAATATGACATACATACAAACAAGTGCATAAAACACGGGTGTTTAATACACGGTCATAAAAGCAGGGGCCCTTCAGTGTACCTGTACTCTGCAGCCCCTCCTCCCACCTCAGACAAAAGCCCCACCCTTCCTGGTGCTCTTTTCCTTCCTCGAGTATCCCTGGTTTTGCCATCTACCAATGCATTCCTAAAGGACACCACTTAATTTGCCTATTTTGGAACCTCATCTAAATGGTGATTCTACTGCATATCTTCTGGGTCTTTGCCTCTGTAGTCCATTGCGATGGCCCACATTGTTTCATGGAAGCTGTGGGGTCATATACCGTTCCTAGGGTGAATCTTAATCCTGTTTCCCAGGCGCCTCTCTTGCTCTTGACCTCTTGCTCTGCTTTGATGCTGGTTGTACCAGCATTAACATCGCTGAGGGTCCCTGATGTCAGTGTGGCCACATGAGCAACATGATTCGGCTGAACCATGTTGGGGACATCACCTACCTTCTGAAACTTATTCTTCTCCTCTGTGAAAAGCTGGTTGAGATAAAAATGGTTGGAGCATCATCATGGGGATCAGATGGGCTGATGGTAAGGGTGAAGTAGTCACCCAGTGGCAAGTGGGCAAGTACCACTGAGGGCACGTGCGCTGGGAACCGAACCAGAGGCGGAAGGCTGATGGAGAAGAGAAATGGGGGTGGGATGAGGGGGTGTATATTGGTTTTAAGAGGAAGGAGAAAACATGAGCCACTTTTTGAAATAAGGATAGTGAGAGCAGAAATGCCCCAGCGCCCCAGAGCTTCCAGTGCACCCTGCATACAGTTGCTGGTGAGTTTTAGCTCACAGCTGGCTGTACCTAGGGCTGAGTGGGCTGCCTGTTGTGGAGCATGGCTTCCAGCTCCAGGGAGAGGAGCAGGGGAGACGGCCAGTGCAGGAAGGAGGCGGGCTGGCAGGGCAGGGGAAGGGCGCCAGGCCTAGTGCAGTGCCCGGGGGCTGCTGGGGAGGGGGTGAGGTGGGGAGGGGGAGAGTGACACTGAATTCCCACGCCCCCTGGGCACCCAGGGGTGCTGAGCCGCACGGAAGCCCCGCCTGCTCTGTGCCTCTTCCCCGGGGAGGCAGGGTGGGTGGCGGGTGCAGGGTGATGCTTTTCAGCGTTCCTCTGCAGCGCCTCTGCCCAGGGGGCATGTTCCCAGTGTTGGCATTGGTCTCCCCAGGGATGAGCAGGAGGCTCTAGCCTTTCTTCCCTGGCTGCTTTACCTACATTAACCCCTCAGGTTCACGTGGAAACCTCCAGTGCTCTTAACACCCTTGGTCTTTAGGAAGATAATTTTTCTCGCGGTGTTTGGAGGCGTTGTGAGGATGCACTTGTCCACTGATGGGGAACTGAAAGGTAGATGACTCAGGGGATGCTGAGTGCTGTCCTGATGGTTACTCTGCAGTGAACGGAAGGGTGGCTCAGAAGTGTCTGGGCAGAGCCCCAGTTCCAGGCTTGCTGCTCCCATTGCCCAGCACATCTGGGATTCACGTGGACCCTTTGCTTCTTACCTTTCACCTAAGGAAAGCACCGCTGCAGGTCAGGAGGGAGGAAGCAGGGATGTTTAGAGAACGTCACTGGCAGAAAAGGGTCTTGTGAAGGTGCTGGGTGTTAGAGTGTGACAAGTCCTCTGGGCCTCTGCCTGGTGGCTTTCCGAGAGGAATGGGAATGGTGTGTTCTTGGGTTGATTCCAGGGACTGTGGAAAGAGGCACTAGCAAGGACCAGGCACTTGTCTTTTATGATAACTGGTGCTCGAGTAAGGCTAAGAACACCTACTTTAGTTGGGAGGCTTCAGCTTAGAGGGGTCAAGAAACTTTTTGACGTTCACGCAGCCAGTGAGAGGTGGGACTGAGCTAGACAGTGTGTCCCCAGGGTCTGGAATCCCCCTTTCCAGGCTCCCCACCATTGCACCCTGCTGCAGCCAGACCCCCTACCAGCTCAGGCTCCTTGTGACCGAGAGGTTCCTATGCGGGGTCCCTTGTGTGTGCTCAGTCGTGTCTGACCCTATGGACGGTAGCCCACCAGGCTCCTCTGTCTGTTCAATTTTCCAGGCAAGAATACTGGAGTGGGTTGCCATTTCCTCCTCCAGGGGCTCTTCCTAGCCTAGGGATTAAACCCACGGTGGCCCGTGTCTCCTGCGTTGGCAGGCAGATTCTTTACCACGAGAGCCACCTGCGAAACCCAGGTTGGGTCCGGGAAGTGCTTTTGTGCTGGTGGCCCTTTCTGATCTGGCCCTGAGGACACAGGCTTGTGACACCTAATCTGTTCAGAGGAGACCAGCTCTGCTCCCCTGGGGAGTGTCAAGTCAGCCACTGTTGGCAAACCCCTGGGAAGCTGTGGGTGCAACCTTGGCCTTTCCATGTGTGGCCAGTGGCTCAGGCACCTGTCTGGATCCTTTCTCCAGCATCTCATGGTCAGATAAGGTTCTGAGTCACACGGAGGCCCTGCCTGCTCTATGCCTCTTCCTGGGGAGGCGGGAGATGCTCTTCAGTGTTCTCGAAGGTGGCAGCCGTGGGCACCCTAATTTACCTCCCTGAAGCACAGACACCCTCGCAGGCCAAGTTAGCCTAGATTTTCTGGTTCATCCTCTGTTTGGACCTGGTGTAAACTGAAACTGCGGCAGAAGCTAGGAAGGGCCCCCAAGATTCAGCTGATGTGTGTCTTTGAGAGTCACTCAGTAAATCTGGTTGCTTGTATTTTTCATGTGAAAGGTGGTTATTGCCTTGGTGGCATCTCCTACTCTCTGGAATGCCCTGGTAAACAGAGGGATATCCTCGGGTGCATGGGGGAAGACTCTGGCATTAATGTTCCAGCACTTTCTGTTAGGAGTTGGCCCTCAGGCCAGATTCAGTCTGCTGCTGTAGGCTTGTTGTTCAGTTGCTCAGTCCTGTCCGACTCTTTGAGACCCCATGGACTGCAGCACGCCAGGCTTCCCTGTTCTTTGCTGTCTTTCCGAGTTTGCTCAAACTCATGTTCATCGAGTTGATGATGCCATCCAACCATCTCATCCTCTGTCATCGCCTTCTCCTCCTGCCCTCAGCCTTTTCCAGCATCAGGGTCTTGTCCAATGAGTCAGCTGTTTGCATCAGGTGGCCAAAGTATTGAAGCTTCAGCATCAACATCAGTCCTTCCAATGAATATTCAGGGTTGACTTCCTTTAGAACTGACTTGTCTGATCTCCTTGCAATCCAAGGGACTCTCAAGAGTCTTCTCCAGCACCACAGTTCAAAAGCATCATTTCTTCTGCACTCAGTCTTCTTTACGATCCAACTCTCACATCCATACATGACTACTGGAAAAACCATAGCTTTGACTATATGGACCTTTGTAGGCAAAATGATGTCTCTGCTTTTTAATATGCTGTCTAGGTTTGCCATAGCTTTTCTTCCCAGGAGCGAGCATCTTTTAATTGGAAGACTGCAGTCACCATCTGCAGTGATTTTGGAGCCCAAGAAAATAAAGTCTGTCACTGTTTCCATTGTTTCCCCATCTATCTGCCATGAAGTGATGGGACCGGATGCCATGATCTTAGTTTTCTGCATGTTGAGCTTTAAGCCAACTTTTTCACTCTCCTCTTTCACTTTCAACAAGAGGCTCTTTAGTTCCTCTTCACTTTCTACCGTTAGTGTGGTGTCATCTGCATATCTGAGGTTATTGATATTTCTCCTGGCAATCTTGATTCCAGCTTGTGCTTCATCCAGCCTGGCATTTCTCATGATGTGCTCTGCATGTGAGTTAAATAAGCAGGGTGACAATATATAGCCTCGACGTACCTCCCCTTAACTTGACTTCCCCAATTTGGAACCAGTCTGTTGTTCCATGTCTGGTTCTAACTGTTGCTTCTTGACCTGCATGCAGGTTTCACAGGAGACAGGTAAGTTGGTCTGGTATTCCCATCTCTTTTAAGAATTTTCCACAGTTTGTTGTGATCCACACAAAGGCTTTAGCATAGTCAATGAAGCAGAAGTAGATCTTTTTCTCAAATTCTCTTGCTTTTTCTGTAATCCAGCGGATGTTGGCAATTTGATCTCTGGTTCCTCTGCCTTTTCTAAATCCAGCTCATACATCTGGAAGTTCTCAGTTCACATACTGCTGAAACCTAACTTGAAGGATTTTAAGCATTACCTTGCTAGCATGTGAGATGAGTGCAATTGTGCAGTAGTTTGAACATTCCTTGGCATTGCCCTTCTTTGGGATTGGAATGAAAACTGACCTTTTCCAGTCCTGTGGCTGCTGCTAGTTTTCCAAATTTTCTCATTCTACAGAAAGGATTTTTCTTGGCAAAAGACTTCCGAAGAGCCAGTAAAAAGTGGGTAGAAAACTTACTGTTTAATGGGTACAAAATTTCAGTTTGGGATGATGAAAAAGTTCTGGAGATGGATATTGGTGAAGTTCCTTTAAACCTTCCAGTGACAAGGACAGGTGGGTCTGATCAGCCCCTATTTATAGCAGGATAAATGGAGACTTGGAGTGGATATGATTTTCCTAAAATTACCCAGTGAGTGGGAGGGCCTTCAGTCAGCCCCAGCTTTCTGAAGTTATCTTGCCATAGATGTCTGGGTCCAAAGGAGAACTGGAAGAATTGGGGTTGGTTTTTGCCCAGAGGACTTTTTAATTTATTTTTAAAAGTTTTAATTTTTTAAAAAAATTATTGAGTTTTGGCTGTGCTGGGTCTGGGTTGCTGCACGGGCTTTTCTCCAGCTGTGGCTGGCGGACATCTCATTGTGGTGGCTTCTGTTGCAGAGCTGAGCTCTAGGGTGCTCAGGCTTCAGTACTTGTGGCACAGAGGCTTAGTCAGTTCTCAGCCTGTGGGATCTTCCTGGACCAGGGATGGAAGCCGCATCTCCTGCGTTGGCAGGGGGATCCTTAATCACTGAGCCACCAGGGAGGCCCCTAGGGGCCTTTTTTAAATGGCACAGAAGTATGTGAAATGTTCGTGTTGTTCCTTTTATGTGTTCTCTGCACCCTCCCACCTGCCCTGGACACGGAGGAGCAGGAGGTGGTGCCCGGACAGTGCTTGGCCTCCCTGGGGAGAGGGGTCCTCACAGAAACCTCCGCCTGTCTGCTCTGGGACCCAGCTAGGGTCTGCAGCTTCTATTTGTCCTGGCTGCCCCCAGTCATGACCAAGCCGGACATGCTGCCACCTTCTGAGCCTCTGGTATCCACTCCCCACAGGAGCTGTTTCTGGCCAAGATAAGCCAACTGCTCACTAATCACCCACGGCCAACTACCCCCACCCTCACCCCAGCACATCCCACCCCGAGCCCACTGCTGCCTACGCTGTGGGCTGGGCTTCCCCCAGAGCCTAACCACACTCCTGAGGCCTGTCGCGTTTCTGAACTTGACTTCTTTCAGCTTTTGTGTTTGCCCATCTTGGTTTCAAACTTGGATAGGTTTTTGTTCCTGCAAGGGGACACTCACTGTCCTCTCCTTGTCATCGGCATCCTTGTTGTGTGGTCCTCGGGCTAGAGGCTTTTCGTCATCACTCTGGGTTTTTCCATGCTCATTCCTCTTTGTGGTGCTCGCTTCTGGTTCAGGAGCCCTGAAGGCAGCTCGGGGGTGGGGGGGGGTGGGGACACCTGGGGAGCCCCTGGGCTCTTAATGGCATCAGCTCCCCCCACACTTTTAAACTTATCTTGACCTCACATGGTTATACATGCTATGTCCATCTGAGGTGATTTGAATTGACTTATTTGGTATAAAGTGAACCCTTTTAAACTGGTCTGTAGGCAGTACCACAATGGAGAGAAAAATCCACAATGAAGGTGGATCTGTCTACATGACAGGGAGCTTCGAGTAGCTTCTTTAGGTGTTTTATTTTTAACTTCTAATTAATTTTTATTTGTAAAATCTATTTTGAATTTTTAGCAAGTCAACCAGGGAGGAAGAATGAGAGCTTGGCGTGCTGTTTCTTGGGTTTCTGTGGTGTGCTAAGTCACTTCAGTTGTGTCTGACTCTTTGCGACCCTATGCACTGTATCTGCCATGCTCCTCTGTCCATGGGATTCTCCAGGGAAGAGTACTGCAGTGGGTTGCCATGCCCTCTTCCAGGGCAATCTTCCCGGCCCAGGGACTGAACCCGTGTCTTCTGCAGCTCCCGCACTGCAGGCAGATTCTTTACCCCTGAGCCACCGGGGAAGCCCTTCTTGGGTTCCTACTAAGTTCTTTTCCAGGTTCAGAGTTGTATACTTAGGAGAAAATAAAAGCCCTAAGAAAACAGAAACTATAACTTTCAATTGTAAAAGTAATGCAGTTTCTACTGTCAAATCCAAGAAATTGTAAGGAATTATTGATGAAAGTCCGAATATTCCCTCCCTAAGACATGTTTTATCAGCATTTTGGTGTATATTTCCATCTATACATATACTTGTTTAACAAAACTGAGATCTTACTATTTCCTTCTGTTTCTCCTAACATTATACTGAAAGCATTTAAGCATTTTCCCATGGCATCAAACCAATCTTATAAACATCACATGGGTTGGCCAGAGATTGTCGAACCATTCCCATTTGGGGGAATATATCTGCAGTTTTGCACTGTTAACAATAATACATGTTTGTAGTTAAATCTTTGACCTCATCCATAATTATTGCCTTGAGAGAAAACCCTGGAAGTTACTGGATCAAAGGATATACATACTTTTCATTTCTGTATATGGGCAAATTATTTTCTAGGAAAACTTGTACTGGAGTAGGCATTCCACTGGCAGGGAATGAGTGTCTGTTTTCAGCATTTAGTTTTTATAATCACTGACAATTTGTTAAGTGAAAAGTGGTACCCTGCTGATATCTTGATTGAAATTTGATTGCTGGTGAAGGTTAAACACTTTCCCTGTGTTTATTGGCCTCTTTTATTTCTCTCATTAGTTCATGGCCTTCAGAAGTTATTCCGTGCAGTGCTTGCATTTTTCTTGTAGATTTGGAAAAGCTCTCATAATGTCTTCTTCGTAATTGTAAATCTTTTTCTCCACCAGGTTGTTCATTAGTTTTGTTGATTATATGCATTAGTGTGTGTTTATGCAGGCTTTTAACTTTCATGTAGACAGATCTGTCTTTGTTTTTTCACTTGTATGTGTATTACAAGTCTTCAAAATTTTCCTCTAAATCTGTGAGGAAACAACTTTTAATTTATCTGAAGCTTATTTTGGTGCAAGGTATGAGTGATAATCCATATCTGTTTCCAAAAGATCCCTTTCCCCCCAAATTTCAATATTTCTGTCTATTGAAATATTATTCCTTTCCTCTGTGATGTGAAACGCCATCTTTATCAAAAATTGTATTCTCATATGTTCCTATCCTTTCTCAGGGCTAATATTTTCCATTGTCAAATGCTGTTGGGATTAAAGTAACTTTGAGCCATCCTCATCACCCCTTTTGAAGATCCTTTTATACAAAGTTAAAAGTCACGTTGTCTAGGTGGAGAAAGAAAAATTCCCCTTGGGATTAATTCAGTGAAAAGACACTTTTGGGGCTTCAATGCCAAAAAGCAAGTTGTATGAGTTAGGGATGCACTGCCCAAAATAAGACTTTACACAGTTGTGAAAATTCAGACAGGCATCCTGCCAAGTATTCTAGGTACCAACTGAAGAATCCACAGGCCAGTGAGTTGTAATAAAAAGGGCTATTTTTATGTTCCCAGGCTCCTGCAGTGAAAGAACATGCACTGTTTTCAAAGCAGATGCATCCTTCTGGTTTTTAGTTTCTACCACTTCCTGGCTTATGGGTTTATTCTTAGGACCACAGTTTCATGTTGTTCTGAAAATGAAGTATGTACCAGTCCCCAAGGTGCCTAGGGTTCATCTGCCTTTTCATATCTCAGTGGGAACCACTGACCCTAGGATGGGTTTAGTTCAACCCAGTCGTTCAGTCATGTCCGACTCTTTGCAACCCCATGGACTGCAGCATGACAGGCTTCCCTGTCCATCACCAACTCCTGGAGCTTGCTCACACTCATGTCCATCAAGTCAGTGATGCCATCCAAACATCTCATCCTCTGTTGTCCCCTTCTCCCACCTTCAATCTTTCCCAGCATCAGGGTCTTTTCAAGTGAGTCAGTTCTTGGCATCAGGTAGTCAAAGTATTGGAGTTCCAGCTTCAGCATCAGTCCTTCCAATGAATATTCAGGACTGATTTCCTTTAGGATGGGATACCCAGGTATTTTCCCAACTGTGAGGTGACCAGCAGTTCCCTAATTCTGGGTTCTATTGGTTCCGTAGAAGTTCTTCGGGGGCTTTACAAACTGTGAACCACAATTAACATTTTAATCAGCTGAGAGTGTTTCATTGCTTATTTTATATGTTTGGGTTCTCTGTAAGAGTTGGTCTTGCCTGACCTAGAAAGACCAAGGTCTCTTGGAGTTCTAAAGTCATGTAGTTCTGTAAATTCCTCATGCTGTCAGCTCACCCAGCGGTAGCCTGGGCTGTCCAATTCTGTGTTCTTGTTAATTGTTGTTATTTAGGGTTGTTTCCAAATTTGCTGGCATACTGAGTGCAGCACTTTAGCAGCATCTTCTTTTAGGATTTGAAATAGCTCAGCTGGAATTCCATCACCTCCACTCACTTGGTTGGTGGTGATGCTTCCTAAGTTGACGCCCAGTTGATGTCACATTCTAGGACGTCTGGCTCTCGGTGAGTGATCACACCATCATAGTTAATTGAGAAGAACGGAAACCTGGAGAAAACCCCAAGCCACCAATTGGCTGGAAGTTGATTCAGGGATTGGGCCCTTGTCTTCTCCCGTTCTTCGCTCTTGTCCCTTTGGCTGCCTGATGGCCTCAGAACCGGCTCCTCCTTGTGTTCAGCTGTGGGGCTCCTCCGTCACTCACCTTTGCTCCTCCCGGAGTAGTTCATGATCACGAGCTATATTCTTTCCATCCCAGGCAGGGAACGTGGTGACGGGAGAGATGGTGGAAGAGCTTATTCTTTCTGGAGCAGATATCATCAAAGTGGGAGTTGGACCAGGTAAGACTTGCTGGGAGCACAGCGGAGGGCATGTTGTTGGGGAGGATTAGGGTCTAGAGCTTGGGGGGACCAGAGATGCCCAGAAGGGACCTCAGGAATGATCCAGCCACAGGTTTAAAGCACATTTATTTTGGAAGTATTGTTGAGCTTCTGATCAGAAGAGTCTCCTGATAAGAAATATCACTGAGCTACTTTCGGATGCCTCTGGGAAGTTCTGAATGAACCTGAATATGGTTCGATTCAAATAAGGTCTTGGTTTCAGAACATTCCTGTGGAAGAAAAGAATGAGAGCTCATGAGTGATCCCATTCACCCTGAAGAGGAAGGTGAGGTATGAAGAGCTCACAGGGACAGTTAATGGGTGTGAATGACTCCAGTTTATGTGAATGTTTGAGGGACCCCAAACATTACAAATAAGCATGCCGCTGAGGCCACGTTTGAACTTGACTCATGGCCCAGGCAGTTATCACCTTTGGCTCTTCAGCTGATACATATCCATCTCAGATTTTGAGGCATCCTCCCAGGCCTTCTCTCCCAGGACCACCAGTGGCATTCTGAGTGGTGGAATAAGGTGGCACCTTTCTACCCTCTTCTGGGTAGATCTGTTTCTCTCAGGGCCACTTGATGCTGACCTTCCCTTTTGGCCAGACAGGTGCATGAGCTTCCATATTTTTAATTTCTTCATATTAAAAATTCCTCCTGGCACATCCATGATTAACCAAACACTAAAATGGGAGAGAAGGAAAAGAGATATACATTTTCATTTGGGAATAAAAAAACAGCAAAGGTTGTTTTTTTTTTTTTTTTTGCAAATACCATGCTCTCAGAAGACACTACCAAAAAAGGAAGCAAACCATAATCTGAGAGGGAGGCAGAAACCATGGCTGTGTTGTGACCTGGCACAGTCGTCAGCCTTGAGGGACCAGGATGGGCAGGAAGAGACTCTTAGGGAAGGAGAGCCCTGTAGGCTTATGAAAGGCCCTAAGTGTTTTTTTTTTTTTCTTTAAATAATTTTATCTGTTTATTTCTGGCTGTGCTGGGTGTTCACCGCTGTGCAAGCTTTTCTCCAGGTTTGGTAGACGGAGGCTGCTCTCTAGCCGTGGTGCAGGGGCTTCTCTGTGAGGCTTCCGTTACAGAGCGCAGGCTCCAGGCACGTGGGCTCAGTAGTAAGGACTCCCGGGCTCTAGGGCACAGGCTCAGTAGTTGTGTCACATGAGCTTAGTTGCTCCCCGGCACGTGGGATCTTCCTGGACCGGGGATCAAACTTGTGTCTCCTGCCTTGGCAGGTGGATTCTTTACTACTGAGCTCCACCAGGGCAGCCCAGGTGAAAGCATTAAGTAAGGTTCATCATAGAACAACTCCTGGGACCTGGGGGGAAAAAGCATTAAAAATGTGCTCCATGGCCACTGGGGCTGGGAGGAAGTGGGTACCCAGTTTCTCCTTTCAACCTGGGGGTTCATCAGGACCACTCCCCCGCCTTGTCGCCCACCCATGCAGAGCTCCAGGCCACTGCAGTTGAGTCCCTGCCCGCCAGGATCTGGCAGTGGAGTGGGAAGGGAGAAAGGCCGATTCTGAACCAGAACCAGAGGTTGTAAAGCTCCAGTTGTGCCTTGCACAGTGCGTGTCTGGGGCAGGGGTGCCTTGGTTGGGAGGGAAGCGCCACAGCCCCTAGGGAGCGAGTGGCCGTGTTGTAAGGATGGACAGAAGGAGATGCCTCCAGCAGGAGAAGGCGGCTCCCCTGGTTCCGGTGTCCCTGCCGGACCCAGGCCTCAAAGCATATATAGCCTTGGCTCTCGACCTGTTGGGAGAGGTTTGTGGGCAGCGGGGAAGCCACTGGTGATGGTGGGGAAAAGGAGAGGAGGCAGAGGCTTTGCGTGAGTCTGGTGGGAGTGGAGGAGTTCACACCCAGTTTTTGCATGGGCCCACAGGTGACACCCCCAGACAGGCAGGAGGGACGGAGTGAGTGAGTGAGTGGTGAAGCGGTGGAGAAAGGGATGTGACTCACTCATTCTTGAGTTCACACAGGCTTTCAGTGACTATTTATAGCGGCCTTATTATGCACAAAGCCTGTTCTCAGTGCTGGATTGACAACAATGAATATCCACGGAGCTTACCCTCCAGCGGAGAAAACAGATCCTTGGTTCTTACACAAATAATGACTTAAATGCTCTTTTTGAAATGAGCCACTGTGACGAACAATGTTCCTGAGGCAGTGACATGGAAGATGAAGCCTGGAAGATGAGAAAGGGTTGGCCAGACCAGGGCGTTGGTGCAGAGGGGAGCACTCGGGAGACAGAACATCATGTACAGGGGATCCCCGAGGTGGGAGGAAAGGAAAGGTCAGCGAGGCTGGGAGGTGCCAAGCGGGGCGGGCGGAGAGAAGAGGGGGCAGGCGGGTAGGCAGTGCAGAGCTTGAGCTGGGTGGCCTTGGAGCAGGTGCTGGTCTGCTGGGAGGGAAGGGGAGGCTTGAGCACAGAGATGTGCTGGAGAGGCCCGTCTGATTCAGCCTGGACCTAATTGGGCTAATGCACTGCAGACAGTGAACTAGGACTGGAGTTGACCATGGGGAGGGCAGAGGTCAGGGGAGATGAAGGCATCGAGGTGGCTGGTTTGAGTTCTGCAGTGGAAACTCACCTCAGAGGCTGCGCTGGACAGGGTGAGAGATGGACCGGGAGAGGGTGAGGACCGGGAGGCTGGCATGTGTAGAGGCCAGAGCCAGGTCAGAGGGAGGCTGGACCGGGAGGCTGGCGTGTGTAGAGGCCAGAGCTGGGTCAGAGGGAGGCTGGACCAGGAGGCTGGCTTTTGTAGAGGCCAGAGCCAATTCAGAGTGGCCCCGAGCATGCCCTGAGCGCTGGCTCCCTTTGCTCAGCAGCTCACTGGAGGCCGGGCAGTCTTCATCCCTCAAGCCATTTCATCTCCTTCACAGCCCCTTGAGGTCAATGCTTTCATTTCCACCTTTTGAACGAGGTACTGAGGCTTAGAGAAGTGAGTCATTTGACAGAAGTTGAAGGTCAAGGAGACTCAAGACCATGCTAGGCGTCTGAAGGTCCCTTGTGGTTGTGCGGGAAGTGAGGGAAGGTGGGAAGGAGTGGAGCTGGAGGCTGGGAAGTCGGTAAGAGGGAGCTGATATCATGGAGAGTGACGGTGACCGGTGTAGGGGGCCATGCCCTGGACCTGAGCGGATGAAGGTGATATGGCCCAGAAAGGATGAGTGGCCACGATGGCTGTTATAACCACCTCCGCTGAGCTGCGGGGGCCGCCCTGGCCCACGCCCCACCTCCGCCCTGCCCCGCCCCCTCCACCCCGCCCCCAGGAAATGGGGGCATGGCTGCGTGATGGGAGCGGAGGCTCGTTGTCTCGAGTCCTGCTCGGCCCTAACCATGTCTCTCTGGGGTCCCCCTCCTCCTCCATCCAGGTTCCGTGTGCACCACCCGCACCAAGACGGGGGTGGGCTACCCCCAGCTGAGCGCTGTGATCGAGTGCGCAGACTCGGCCCACGGCCTGAAGGGGCACATCATCTCCGTAAGTGTTCCGACGGGGCCGCGGGAGGGGGCTGTGGGGGGACGTTTCCCGGAGGCCCTTGCTCCCCGGCTGCCCTTCACCTCGTTGGTGACCCTGCAGTCTCGGGAGCCAGCTGGGGACCACGCTCGCAGCGTTCGGTGACGGTGACACTCAGCAGAGATACAGGCCCTACTCCCTAGGGACTGTGGAGAAGGGGGCGGCTCCTTGGCCAGTAACTACTCTGTACTCAGTAATAGCTGGAGGTGGTGCGTATCATGACGGGATACATGGGGAGCTTTGAGAAAATGAGAGGGTCACGTATTTGCTTGCTGGGGCTCGCTGTAACAAAGTGCCCTTTACTGGATGAAGCACAAGCTGGAATCAAGATTACCGGTAGACGTATCAATAACCTCAGATAGGCAGATGACACCACCCTTATGGCCGAAAGTGAAGAAGAACCAAAGAGCCTCTTGATGAAGGTGAAAGAGAAGAGTGAAAAAGTTGGCTTAAAACTCAACATTCAGAAAACAAGAGATCATGGCATCTGGTCCCATCACTTCATGGCAAATAGATGGGGAAACAATGGAAACAGTGACAGACTATTTTTTGGGGCTCCAGAATCACTATAGATGGTGACTGCAGCCATAAATTAAAAGATGCTTGCTCCTTGGAAGAAGAATTATGACAAATCTAGACAGCATGTTAAAAAGCAGAGACTTACTTTGCCAACAAAGGTCCATCTAGTCAAAGCTATGGTTTTTCCAGTAGTTGTGTATGGATGTGAGAGTTGGACATAAAGAAAGCTGAGCGCCGAAGAACTGATGCTTTTGAACTGTGGTGTTGGAGAAGACTCTTGAGAGTCCCTTGGACAGTAAGGAGATCCAACCAGTCCATCCTAAAGGAAATCAGTCCTGAATATTCATTGGAAGGACTGTTGCTGAAGCTGAAACTCCAATAGTTTGGCCACCTGATGCAAAACACTGACTCACTGGACAAAACCCTGATTCTGGGAAAGACTGAAGGCAGGAGGAGAAGGAGAAGGCAGAGGATGAGATGGTTGGATGGCTCACCGACGCAATGGACATAGGTTTGAGTAAACTCTGGGAGTTGGTGATGGACAGGGAGGCATGGTGCGCTGCAGTCCATGGGGTCGCAAAGAGTCAGACACGACTGAGCGACTGAACTGAACAAATAAGAGAAGTATGTTGTCTCACTCTTCTGGAGGTCAGAGGTCCAAGATCAAGGTGTCAGTAGGGCCATGAAGCCTCCAAGGGAAACCCCTGTTCCAGCCTCCAGAGTTTTTGGTAGTTGTTCAGCTAAGGGCACCAGAGCTCTGGTTTTCACATGCATGTCTGCCTTTGTGTCCAGACTTCTCCTTTTTATAGGAACATCAGTCGTATGGGACTAGAGCCCACCCTACTCCAAGGCGACCTCATCTTAGCTACTCACATCTGCAGTGCTTTCAGTGCTCCGGCCAGTCACCGGTTTCTGTAGTGAGCACGGGTTCGGTACGATGCTGGGGGCAGAAGTTAGATTATGCAAGTGGAGGGTTATATGGATGGAGGTGAAGAGAGTCAGTGATCTAACAACACTGTTATGGAGCTCCTGGAAGGAAAACACCCCAGTACTCAGCGACTAAATGTTACAGATCGAATGTGTGTCAATTTAACCCTCAGTTTATCCGTCATTCTTCTCTACCTTTATCGACATGTCCATCATTCAAGTAGTCATCACATCTGTCTCCTTCTAGGTGAGATGCTCAGAACAGGGCAGAACTTGTCAGATATAGTTGGATGGACTTGGACAGAGCTGACTTCAGTTTATGTGGGTTATATATGTATATCCTGAAAGTGAAAGTCTCTCAGTCGTGTCCTACTCTTTGCAACCCCATGGTCTGTATAGTCCATGAAATTCTCCAGGCCAGAATAGTAGAGTGGGTAGCCTTTGCCATCTCCAGGGTATCTTCCCAACTCAGGGATTGAATCCAGGTCTCCCACATTGCAGGCAGATTCTTTACCAGCTGAGCCTTAAAGGAAGCCCTTATATATCCTATAAACATTTGAATTATATATATTTAATAATATATATCTAAATTCTGAACTTTTAGCATGTTTTTAGCAGTGCTATAACAATGGACTCATATTAAATATAGTAAATTAAATCTTCAGTCCTTTTTACTGGTTCAGTTGCTAAGCCAAGCTCTCACATTAAATAATTGACAGGCTATTTTGGTTTAAAAAAAATGGATGTAGTAAATTAACATATTCTGGTGGAATGATCTGTTACTGGTTTTGCTTCCACATTGAAACTAGTGAGATTTGATTTCTGGACCTGCTTTGAGGACATAATTTATTGTTGTTCAACACTTAGTCGTGTCCTACTCTTTGCTACCCCATGGGCTACAGCACGCCAGGCTTCCCTGTCCTTCACTGTCCCCCAGAGTTGCTGAAACTCATGTTCATTGAGTCAATGATACCATCCATCCATCTATCTCATCCTCTGTTGCCTGTTTCTCTTCCTGCCCTCAATCTTTCCCAGCATCAGGGACTTTTCCAGTCAGTTGGCTCTTTGCATCAGGTGGCCAACTGAAGTTTCAGCTTCAGTCCTTGCAATGAATATTCAGGACTGATTTCCTTTAGGATGGACTGGTTGGATCTCCTTGCAGTTAAGGGATTTTCAAGAGTCTTCTCCAACACCACAGTTCAAAAGCATCAATTCTTTGGCACTCAGCTTTCTTTATAGTCCAACTCTCACATCCACACATGACTACTGGAAAAACCATAGCTTTGACTAGATGGATCTTTGTTGGTAAAGTAATGTCTCTGCTTTTTAATACATTGTCTAGGTTGGTCATAACTTTTCTTCCAAGGAGCAAGTGTCTTTTAATTTCATGGCTGGAATCACCATCTGCAGTGATTTTGGAGCCCCCAAAATAGTCTGTCACTGTTTCCATTGTTTCCCCATCTATTTGCCATGAAGTGATGGGACTGGATGTCATAATCTTTGTCTTTTGAATGTTGAGTTTTAAACCAGCTTTTTTACTCTCCTCTTTCACTTTCAAGAAGAGGTTCTTGAGTTCCTCTTCGATTTCTGCTGTAAGAGTGGCGTCATCTGCATATCTGAGGTTATTGATATTACTCTCAGCAATTTTGATTCAAGCTTGTGCTTCATCCAGCCTGGCATTTTGCATGATTTTACTCTACATAGAAGTTAAATAAGCAGGGTGACAATATACACTCTTGACATACTCCTTTCCCCATTTGAAACAGTCTGTTGTTGCATGTCTGGTTCTAACTGTTGCTTCTTGACCTGCACACAGATTTCTCAGGAGGTAGGTAAGGTGGCCTAGTAGTTCCATCTCTTGAAGAATTTTCTACAGTTTGTTGTGATCCACACAGTCAAAGACTTTAGCGTAGTCAATGAAGCAGATGTTTTTCTGTAATGCTCTTGCTTTTTCCATGGTCCAGCGGATGTTAGCAATTGGATCTCTGGTTCCTCTGCCTTTTCTAAATCCAGCTTGCACATCTGGAAGTTCTCAATTCACAGAATGTTTGCTTGGAGAATTTTGAGCATTACTTTGGTAGCTTGTGAGACAAATGCAATTGTGTGGTAGTTTGAACATTCTTTGGCATTGCCTTTCTTTGGGATTAGAATGAAAACTGACCTTTTCCAGTCCTGTGGCCGCTGCTGAGTTTTCCAAATTTGCTGGCAGATTGAGTGCAGCCCTTTCACAGCATCGTCTTTTAGGCTTTGAAACAGTTCAGCTGGAATTTCATCATCTCTGTTAGCTTTGTTCATAGTAATGTTCCCAAAAACCCACTTGACTTCAGACTCCAGGATGTCTGGCTCTAGATGAGTGATCACACCACCATGGTTATCTGGGTCATGAAGACCTTTTTTGTATAGTTCTTCTGTGTATTCTTGCCACCTCTTCTTAATATCTTCTGCTTCTGTTAGGTCCATACTGTTTCTGTCCTTTATTGTGCCCATCTTTGCATGAAATGTTCCTTTTGTATCTCTAATTTTCTTGAATAGATCTCTAATCTTTCCCATCCTATTGTTTTCCTCTGTTTCTTTGCATTGTTCACTTAAGGCTTTCTTATCTCTCTTTGTTATTCTTTGGAACTCTTCATTCAAATGGGTGTATCTTTCCTTTTCTCCTTTGCCTTTCCCTTCTCTTCTTTTCTCATTTATTTGTAAGGCCTCCTCAGACAACCATTTTGCCTTTTTGCATTTCTTTTTCTTAGGGATGTTTTTGATCACCGCCTCCCATACAGTGTTATGAACCTCCATCCATAGTTCTTCAGGCACTCTATCAGATCTAATCCCTTGAATCTCTTTGTCACTTCCACTGTATAATCATAAGGGATTTGATTTAGGTTATACTAGAATAGTGGTTTTCTCTACTGTCTTCAATTTAAGTCTGAATTTTGCAATAGGAAATTTGTGATCTGAGCCACAGTCAGCCCCCAGTCTTGTTTTTGCTGACCGTATAGAGCCTCTCCCGTTTTCGGCTGCAAGGAATATAATCAATCGGACTTGGGTACTGAGGGTGTAATAATACACTTTAAAACCCCTATGGGCGCACAGTCTCCTTCACATTTTACTGCAGCATCTGACCCTTGCCGCCAGTGCTCCCCCACGTGATTTGATAAACCGAAATGAAGATCTAGGTCTCTGATTCGTGGTCCCACGCTCACTTCCTGTGCTCCTTCTGGTTCCTCATCCAGGCTTTCCATCCATCCATCCATTCAGTTAGTTCATATTCATTGAGCATCTACTGTGTGCTTGGACTGGAATAAATGACCGAAGATTTATTGGGTACTGACAGAGTTCTTTCCCAGGTGATGTGAGTGGTAAAGAACCTGCCTGCCAATGCAGGAGGCATAAGAGATGCAGCTTCGATCCCTCGGTTGGGAAGATCCCTTGGAGAAGAGCATGGCAACCCACTCCAGTATTCTTGCCTCATGGGCTATAGTCCATAGGGTCACACAGAGTGAGATGTGACTGAAACGACCTAGCATGCATGCACGACAGTTCTAAGGTCTTCAACTCAGTATCTTTCTCTTTTAGCTTTTGCCCCAGTGAACAAATTAAGACCCATTTATTGAACAACTTGTGCATAAAAGGCTGACATAGAGCCATCATCCTGCATTTATGGAGTGAGTTGATTTATGGAGAGAGATCACTGGAGTTAGCTAACAATGCTGCCCTCCAGTGTGGTTCTTGAATGCTCACCATAGCTGCCTCTTGGGCTAGTTGTATGACAGTCACCAGGGAAGCTTTGCACCATAAACATGCCTGGCCCCCATTCTGTTAAATTAAAAAAAAAAACAGTTTTTATTGAAGTATACTTACTTTACAATATTGTTTCTATTGTACAGCATAGCCACATAGTTACATATATCCCCTCTTCCTTCCCACATAGGTCACCACAGAGCATTGAGTAGGGTTCCTTGTGGTTCTCACTAGTTATTTATTTTATCCATAATAGTGTATAAATGTCAATTCCAATATCCCAATCCATTCCACCACCTTCTTTCCCCCTTGGTATCCCTACATTTGTTCTCTACATCTGTGACTGTTTCTGCTTTGCGAATAAGTTCATCTGTACCATTTTTCTAGATTCCACATATATGTGTTAAGATATGATATTTGATTTTCACTTCTGACTTACTTCATTCTGTATGCAGGTCCATCTGTGTTTCTGCAAATGGCACAGTTTCATTCCATTTTATGGCCGAGTAATATTCCATTGTGTGATTGTGTATGTGTACCACGTCTTTTTTATCCATTCATCTGTCGATGGACATGTAGGTTGCTTCCATGTCCTGGTATTGTAAATAGCACTGAAATGAGCATTGGGGTGCATGTATCTTTTTTAATTATGGTTTTCTCTGGGTATGTGTCCGGGAATGGGATTGCTGGGTGATATGGTAGCTCTGTTTTTAGATTTGTGAGGAATTCCCATACTGTTCTCTATAGTGCGTATATCAGTTTACATTCCCTCAATCCTGTTGAATTAGACTGTTCATAGCTTGTCCCCTAGAGCACCACATGTAATTAGTCATAATTCTCCATTCACCATCAAGAGTCTTAATAACAATTTAGACCTTATATGTATTCCTTCAAAGGCCACCATTTCTAAATCAGTGGAGGTCAAATTAATGAAGTTTTACTATGGATTTACTCTGAGATCCTATACTTGTGTCTTTCTGGAAATTTCACACTGGCTTAGTTTACAGGACTTTGGGGGAAGTAGGGGTGGAGGCTCTGCTTGTACCACAAATGACTCTGAAAATCAACCTGGGATCTCCTTACCCAGCACCCTCTAATTTATAGCTTATGTCAGCTGTTCTCTAAGTGTGTGTCCAGACCAGCAGTACCAGTATCAACTGAGAACTTTGTGAGAAGTTCTCAGGCCTCATCTCAGACCTAGTGAATGGGAAGCCCTGAAGGTGAAATTAACAAGCCCTCTGAGTAATCTGGGTCTGTTCTCCAGCTTGAGAGGCACTGGCTTCTAGAGTCGAGGCTCAGCTCACACAGGCTGGGTCCATGTGCCAGAGCCATCTTTTGACAACCACAAAACAGCTTTTCTGAGTTTGTCAGGGACAGTGACAGCCCAGGCTGGTGGTCCTGATGCTCTGAGGTTCTTATTTTTCCATGGGTGGCCAGAGCTTTCCTAGATAGGGCTAGAAGTTCAATTTGTAGCCAGCAGAGACCCCGTGAAGTTCACAGACTTACATAGGTTCTGGACCCCTGACTTCAGCTCATTCCTTCTGATCAGCTGAGCATCTTGTGGTTCAGAGCAGCTGTTTACTTGCTGACCGTTTGCCTAATGGAGCTTCACAAACAGGTTTCTCCCACTTGCCAAGAGACCTAAACCCAGTGGAAACCTGTCAGTTGTTTGGATCCTGCCACTTTGTCCAGCTGCCTCATTTTACATTCTCATTGCTGAATTTGTATGTGTTTGCTATTGAAGTTCAGAAGGAAGCCACAGCAGGGGGTTGGCCATGGCCAAGGGGCTGGCCTTGAGCTGGGTTTCCATTTATTGTGATCCATGTGGGCTTCTGAGAGGCAGAGGGCTGAGAAATCCAAGACACCCCCTGGGATAGGTGAAGAGTAAGGTGTGACCAGTTCATTTTGTCTTGTCATCTGCTGGGGATGTGACACAAAGGAGAGCATTTTAAAGGTAGAATCAGCTTTAGAGGTCGTAATGGCTGTCAGGTATTGAACATCTATTTTCTGGGCACAGTATACCTATACTCTCTAATCCCTGGAACGGTCTAGGTATTAAGTAGCTGTTATCTTCTGTGGACAGATGTGTTAGTCAGGATTCTCCAGGGAAACAGAACCAGGAGGGTGTGTGTGTGTATGCAAATGTGTGTTTAGTTGGTTCATGTGATGATGGGACTGAAAAGAATTGCAAGATCTGTAGGGTGAATTGGCAAGCTGGAGGCCTAGGAGAGCTGATTGTGTGGTTCCAGTCTTGAGTTCGAAGACCTGAGAACCAGGGAGAGCCAGTGTTTCACTTGGAGTCAGTGTCTCAGTTCTAAGGCAGTCATTGAGGAAGAATCCTCTCCCTTGGGGAAGTCTTGGCCTTTTTGTTCTATTCAAGCCTTCAAGTGATTAGGTGAGGCCCACCCACATGTGGGAGAGCAATCTACTTTACTGATTTGCATATTAATCTCATCCACAAAGGGCTTCCTATGTGGTGCCAGTGGTAAAGAATCTGCCTGCCAGTGTAAGAGACATGGGTTCAATCCCTGGATTGGGACGCTCCCCTGGAGGAGGGCATGGCAACCCACTCCAGTATTCTTACCTGGAAAATCCCATGGACAGAGGAGCCTGGTGGGCTACAGTCCATAGGATTGCCAAGAGTTGGACACGGCTGAAGCGACTTAACACACACACACTCTTATCACCAAAACACCCTCTCAGAAACACCCAGGACAATTTTTGACCAAAGGCCACTCCACAGCCCAGTCAAGCTGACATATAACATTATCACACCTGGTGAGGAGACCGAAGCTTTGAGACCTTAGTGATTTGCTCAGCATCACACTGCTGGTGGAGGGCAAAGCCAGCTCTGAATCCGAGGCCTGTTCGCCTCCTGTGTTCCATGCCTTTCCTTGATCACCCTCATTTAGAAAATGTGGAGACTCAGAGGGTGAGGGCTCCCTGAAGTCAGCAAGAACGCAGGGTTGGCCCAGCATTCCCGGTCTGCCCCTTTCCCACCCCAGTGCTTTGGGGGGAGCTTCAGCTTGATCTGTCCTTATAGCTCGGCCTTTCCCCTCAGGGCTCCCAAGCTTGTGTTCCAGTGAAGAGATCAGAGTCAGTACCTGATGAACCCTGAGGAGGGGGCGGTGTTTGAAGAACCAGATGAGTTCACTGTCTATACCCAAAATAGTCTGGACTCTGTAGTGCTTCCCAGGCAGGACCTAAAAAAAAAAGTCCTGTGATGAGGTTGGCTGGAATCACTGTTGTCTCTACTCAGGGCCAAAATTTTAACCATTGTATTTGATAAAGACCGAGAGAGCATGCTTCTCCAGTTTGAGGAGAGAATGATAGAGGTGGGGCTGATTCAGAGTAACCCCCAACCCTCTGCTTGTTTCCACCCAGTCAGTAGGGCTCTCATCCACTTCACTGAACCTCTGCAAAGAGGGATCCATTGATCCGCAGATTTATTTTGTTGATTTAATGCATTAGCTTAGGAATGGTTAGTTTAGGAATGGTCAGACCATTATTTGAAAAGATCTAAACAAAGTCATTCAAAAAATTTCATTTTTTTGAGGCTCAAAAAATCCCTCAACCAAATACGTTTAGCCTAGTAAAAGTTAGGAAAAAAAGAAGAAATAAAGATTACAAGAAATGCCATCTTTAAAAAAAAGATTAAAGCATAGTTGATATACAGTGTGTTAATTTCTACTTCGCTGCAAAGTGGTTCAGTTATACACACACACATATATATATACTTTTCCATTATGGTGTATTGCAGAATATTGAATATAGTTCCCTGTGCTATACAGTAGGACACTGTTGTTTACCTATTTTATATATAATAGTTCAGTCGCTCAGTCGTGTCCGACTCTTTGCGACCCCATGAATCGAAGCACGCCAGGCCTCCCTGTCCATCCATCTGCTAATTCCAAACTCCCAGTCTATCCTCCCTTCAGCCCCTCCCTCTTGGCAAGCACCAGATGTCTGGTTCTCTGTGTCTGTGAGTCTGTTCCTGTTTTGTAGATAAGGTCGTTTGTGTCATATTTTAGATTCCATATATAAGTGGCACTGTATTTGTCTTTTAAAAAAACACTCTATTTTTGGCCGTGCCGGGTCTTTGTTGCTGCGCCGGCTTTTCTCTAGTTGCGGCAGGCAGCGGCTGGTCTCTAGCTGTGCTGTGCAGGCACTCATTGCAGCGCCTTCTCTTGTTGCCGAGCGTGGGCTCCAGGGTGCGCGGGCTCAGGAGTGGCGGCTCTAGAGCGCAGGCGCAGCACTTGCGGTGCACGGGCTTAGTTGCTCCACAGCATGTGGGGTCGTCCTGGATCCGGGATTGAGCCCATGCCCCTGCAGCGGCAGGTGGCTTCTTTGCCACCGAGCCACCAGGGAAGCCCCTGTCTTTCTCTTTTGGACTTGCTTCATTTGGTGTGATAATCTGTAGGGCTGTCCATGTTGCTGCAAGTGGCATGATTTCATTCTTTTTAAGCCCGCGTAATATTCCTCTGTGTGTGCGTGCGTGTGTATAGAGAGAGCTTTATCCATTCATATGTCAATGAACAGTTTAGGTTCTTTCCATGTCTTGGGTATTGTGAATAGTGCTGCTATGAACACAGGGGTGCGTGTTTCTCTTCAAATTAGAGTTTGGCCTGGATATATGCCCAGGAGTGGGATAGCTGGATCACATGGCAATTCTATTTTTAGTTTTTTGAGGAACCTCCATACTCCATCCTATTCCATAGTGGCTGCACCAATTTAGATTCTCACCAACAGTGTAGGAGAGTTCTTTTCTTCACACCCTCTCTATCATTTGTCATTTGTAGACTTTTTAATGATGTCCATTCTGACTGGTGCAAGGGGTACCTCACTGTAATTTTGATTGCATTTTTCTAATAACTAGAGATGATGAGCATCTTTACATGTCCCTATTGACTATCAGTATGTCTCCTTTGGAGAAATGTCTTTTTAGGCCTTTTGCCCATTTTTTGATGGGGTCGCTAAGAGTCCGGGCACGACGGAGCAACTTCACTTTCACTTTTCACTTTCCTGCATTGGAGAAGGAAATGGCAACCCACTCCAGTGTTCTTGCCTGGAGAATCCCAGGGATGGCGGAGCCTAGTGGGCTGCCGTCTATGGGGTCGCACAGAGTCGGACACAACTGAAGCGACTTAGCAGCAGCAGACATTGTTAGAGGTTACTCTTAACTAGGGTTCTAATCTCATTCATCCATTATTATAGCTGTGTGATCTTGAACAAGTCACTCCACCTTTCTGAGCCTCCCTCTTTGAGTTTCCCCACCTACAAAGTATCAACTTCTGGTACTTGTGGTGTTTGAATAGAAAAATGAAATTTATAAGAACCGCTTGTTCATAGCTGGTGCTCGATTCAGTCCCCTCTGTCCACACATGCTTGTTCTCACTGCCCTTCTTTTAGGGCTGGGCAGGTATTTTTAAGAAGAGGTCGTGCCGACAGCTCACAGATCGAATCATCACTCGTCATGTGATGCCTTTTCTACTAAAAGACTTCAACACTCTTGGAAAACAAAACAAGTAACCCTTGAAATATTTGCATGTTTTTTTTTAAAAAAAAAAACTCCCTGCAGCTGTGCGTGTTTATGTATGAAAGGAAATGCATGTCTCTGCCTCCTGAGAACATGAAAGGATGCTTTGAACCTCCTTTGGCGATTACCTGTACATGTAGTCGGGGGCAGACTCCTTTGCCCGAAGGCGCTGTGTGACGTTGGGTTGCACTGGGTTAAACTGTAGTCCTCCTTTTGGCCATTCGTTGTCTGTTTCCTAAATCTCACCCTGGCACAGCGAGTAGCTGAAGTGTTATGTATGGTTTCGTCTCCCAAGCACATCATGAAGTCCTGTTAACTGTGGACATCTTGACATCTGTGGACATCCTGGGAGGAGAAGAGCTTGCTCTCTGGGGGTCCCTCGAGTGCAGGCTTTCTGAGTCAGGCCTCATCACTGACCACACAGGTGTGACGTTTGCAGAAGCCTGCACGAGCAGTCACGAACTATTCACAAGTGAGATAAAGACTTAAGAACACGCTTGTGTGTATGTACAGGTGTGCACACATTTTTTAAGTCAGACCATGCTAGGGACCTTCTTACTGGGAGCATGAGTGTATTTAATCTTCTTTATTTCTGGTCATACTGCACGGCATACGGGATATTAGTTCCCCGCCCGGGGATCGAACCCATGCTCCCTGCAGTGGAAGCGTGGGCGTCTTAACCACTAGACTGCCAGGGCCAGTCCCTATTTATTCTTTTGAGGTTATAAGTTTGAAACCCTATTGTGGAGAACTGGTTTTGATAAAAAGATAAAGCAATTTAAAAATAATTGGCAAGTCAAGTGAAGGGCATAGAGGGGTTGCACCTTTGAAAGAGAAAGTAAAAATATGCGGGAAGTTTGAAGCACCAACAAGACACACGGCTATGTGTGTGACTATTCACATGAAGGGCTTTGGCCACATCCCTTTTATGGAGATCCTGCTTCTGAAATAAATCCTTGCTTTGTGACCCCATGGTCCTCCCGGGTCAGGAAAGCCAGACATGAATGATGCACTTGATGGAGGAGGTAATTGCAGTCAGTAAATATTCATAAAAACAAGAGATTGAACCCCCACCCCTGCCTTCTGATCAGAATTGCAATGAAGCAGTGTTTGAGATTCAACCAGGCAATCCTAAAGGAAATCAGTCCTGAATATTCATTGGAAGGACTGATGCTGAAGCTGAAACTTCAATACTTTGGCCCCCTGATACGAATAACTGACTCATTGGAAAAGACCTTGATGCTGGGAAAGATTGAAGGAGGGAGGAAAAGGGGATGACAGAGGATACGATGGTTGGATGGCATCACCGACATGATGGTTATGAATTTGAGTAGGCTCTGGGAGTTGTTGATGAATAGGGAGGCCTGGCGTGCTGCAGTCCATGGGGTTGCAAAGAGCTGGACACTCCTGAGCAACTGAACTGAGTGTTTGAGGTCTAGCTCCTGGAAGGACAGGCTTAAAAGCAGACCAGAAAAGGAGAACTGAGTCACAGGGACCCACGTCCTCAGTCAGAGACGCTGTTTGTAAGATGGTTCCTCTCAGTTCCACGGAGATGCCCTCCACCTTCCTGCCATCACCACATGGGTAGCTCGGGTGGCCTGGGTCTTCTGCATCCTTCCCAAAGTGTGTCCCCTCTCCTGGGGACAGGCACTTCCCTCCAAGACCGGCCCTGGGCTCTGTCACGTCGCACCTGAGCACTGACCCGGCTTCCCAGGGCCGCTGCTTCCTTGCCTTTCTCTGTTGGGTGGGCGGCTACCCCAGGCCCCATGGCTGGCCTTTTCCTCCTCGGACCTCACAGAGGCCACACTGCCAACAGCAGGTAGCAGCCTGGTTATTTTGTGCCTCTCGTGCTTGTAAGAAAACCCAGTAGGTCTGTGTCCTGTGGTTTTGTACAGGGTCCCTGGTGTTGAAACATAACCCCCATGGCCAAACTGTGCCAGCAGCCCATGGTGACGGGTGCAGAAGCAGTGCAGGGTGCTCTGTGGGTCAAGTGGGTGTCAGGAGCCTATGTTTGACTTGAAGGAAACTGGGGACCTGACAAGAAAGTGACAAGGAGACACAAGGCTTGAAATATAAAGGAGCAAATTCAGTGTCCTTTGTGGCTCATAAAATACCAGTGCTCTTGTGCTAAATAAATCTCACTTCATGCCGGGCAGTGGGGAGAGGTTATGACTGCATGCTAGTTACGTGGGGATGGCCAGTGGCCAGGCATGTTGTACAGGGGGCTGGTGGAGATGAGGTCCGGCCCCCCGATCCTGCTTGTTCAGTGGTTCCTGCATCCTAAGCAGAGTACTGATGCCCGGTGGGGGCGGGTGTGTATGTGTGTGTGTGTGTGTGTGTGTGTGTCCTAAGCAGAGTACTGATGCCCGGTGGGGGCGGGTGTGTGTGTGTGTGTGTGTGTGTGTCCTAAGCAGAGTACTGATGCCCGGTGGGGGCGGGTGTGTGTGTGTACACTGGCCTGAAACATGACTGACGGGGCCTGGGAATGGCAGGTGCAATGGCGAGGGTGTTAGCACAAGTTGGAGTGCCTGATGCAGAGGCCAAACAAACGGAAACATTGGAGGCTGGAGCAGAGAAGGGTTAATTGCAGGGCCATGCAAAGAGACAGTGGCTCATGCCCTAAAAAAACCTAAGCTCCTGGAAGGGTTTTGGCAAAGCACTTTTAAAAGCCAGGTTCGGGTGTGGGAGGTAGATTGCAGGGTCATGTGATCAGCTTGTGCACAATTATCTGATTGGTTGATGGTGAGGGAACAGGGTGATGTCACAGGGGTTCATGTTATCGGTCCTTAGGTTCCAGAAGGCTTGGGGCTATGTGCTCAGGGTCATCAAATATGAATAGAGTAGTTAACATCTTCTGTTTGGTGGTGGGTTTTCATATTTGCAAAGCAACTCAAGAACTGTGTATCAGATAGGGGCTTCTCTGGTGGCTCAGACAGTAAAGAATCTACCTGCAATGCAAGGGACCTGAGGTCAATCCCTGGGTCAGGAAGATCCCCTGAAGAAGGGAATGGCAGCCCACTCCAGTATTCTTGCCTGGAGAATTCCATGGCCAAGAGGAGCCTGGCAGGCTACAGTCCACGGGGTCACAAAGAGCTGGACACGACTGAGCAACTAACACTTTCACTTTTCACTTTCATATCTGCAAAGCAACTCAGGAACTGTGCATCAAATACTATTATCTAGGTACTTCAGAGAGGAGCTTGAGCAGACAATACCGGGGGAGGCCTGTCTCCCAGGAAGAGCCCCATGGGGTCCTGCTGGGTTGCAGTTCCTCTCTTTTTTCCTGATACTCCTCAGTCTTGAGGAGAACAAGTTTTTGAACAAGAAAAAGGAAGAAAAGTTCAGAGGAGGAGGTTGATCATAAACTTGACAGAGTTACCCACACAGGCCGGCTTGGTTACAAGGGGAGTGTGGGGCCTGGGCTCTGCTGGTTGTGTGGTTGTCTGCAGGTGGGGTGGCCAGAGGGGGCTAGGCCAGCAGATACCATCTCATTCCCCCACCAGGGGAGAGGGTGGGGGCTGGGAATGGCCTGGCCCAGCTCCCACTGACCTCTCCTTGCTCTTCCCCTTTTTGGAGGACGGAGGCTGCACGTGTCCAGGAGATGTCGCCAAAGCCTTTGGTAAGAGGCCGTGGAGGGGAGGGAGCGTGCAGGGAAGGGGCGGGGGTGGGGTCGGTGAGCTCCCTGCGGGGGTGCCAGAGGGAGGGGCAGACACGTTGGGAGAGGATCGGGGCCAATCCTGAGTTTCCTCTCTCTGGATCTCAGCCTCTGATTGGTCCTTTGGTTCTAGTTGGTGTCAGAGCAGGCCGAGTGCCCAGGGATAGATAGTGGGCAAAGTCAGAGCCCAGAAGTCACCACTGAGAAGGCTCAGGGGACCCGTTGGAAGAGGACTGTTCCAGGTCTGATGCCCCCCGAAACTTCAGCGAGGGGGTGTTTGGAGCCTAACCTAGGGTTAATATCCCCAGGGAGGGACTGAGATCCCAGCCGGTTTCACATACCAGATGCTGAGGAGCCTGTTTCCCACCAGGGGGCAGCAGCGCCCGGCTGTGGTCTGGTAGGCCGGCCAGGTGTTTTCTTGGGAAGGCACTGGGCCATGCAGCATCTCTGCAGGCTGTGCCCCGTGCCCGCCACTGAACCTTTGGCAAGTGCGGTCCACGCTGTGCGGTGTACCAGCCGGAGGCAGGCCCTCCTTCCTTACCTGGTAACAGGACCGGGTTTGCTGCTGGTTTATTCTTTTCTTTTTCGCTGGAGGGAACTTTTCTGCCCTGGGCACCCCTCAGAGATGCTCCTGGCCCCTCCTCTCACCTGTAAGAGGTGACATCCTCTCTTGTCCTTCTTTATTGCTGTTTCGGTTCAGCCCGTAAATCATCTTAGGTTCATGTTTTAAATTATTTTTTCTAAGTATTTAGATAATTCTAAATTATCTAAAATGGGTTCATTTTAAAAATTATTTTTCGAATGCCGCTCATGACAATGCAGGGCAGTGTTCTTAGCAGCTAGGTTTTGTAGCAACCCTGGAGAACGTGCAGGGGACGGAGGCCCCCAGAGGCGAGTGACAAGGTAAGGGTCCCACACTCGGGGGCGGAGTTGGGATTCCTGCTCCCCTGGTCTGTTCACTCACCTCTTGTAATAAGGATCAGCAGCCAAGGACGTTTCTCCTGTGGGGTTTTCAGCTGGATGTACTGAACACTGAGGGGTGTTCTGTCTCGGGCTCCCTTCTAACAGTGCACACGGCCACCCTGTGCAGAGTGGTCTCTGGACTCGGGTGCTGAAGGCTTGCCCCCACCCCCATCCCCACTCCAGGAAGTGTAGCCATGCCTTCAGACAGAGAGGAACCACTCTGGGGAACAATGCTGGTTGGGAAAGGACACGAGCATTCAGAAAGGAAAGTGATTGGAAGCCACTTCAAACACCGCCTCCTGAGTTGTGGTCATCAGGAGGCCTGACCGGACACCAGTTGTCCCTGCCCCCTTATCATCATGGCAGGGGGACCGAGGAGCTGGCATTTGTGTTGCAGACCCTGTAGGGAAGTTGTCAAAGCTTGCTGCCAAGTCGAGAGGCCCTATGTCTTGCTTGCCTGATTGCCAGGCCCAGGGTCCAGCCCTGCAGAGCCGGCCTTCTATGATGCTGGACGGAAGGGCCTGGGACACCCGAGGCACACGTCAAAGTCCTCTTACAAATATTTAAGCGACCAGCTGGAAGTGGTCAAGGCCAGTTTTTAGGGGAGTCTGTGCTTGCTCCTTCTGGTCCTTCATCCTGACTGTGTAACACTTCTGTACCGGGATATCCCCCGATTCTGAACGTAAACCCTCAGTAGGATGGTCAGGATGGCGAACGGTGACTGTTTCTATTTCTTCCGTGTACGCCTTCTACTTTCCTGACAGCTAGTTACGCTACCTCTGCCATGTGCTGTGATAAACGCTGAGGACAGAGCAGTGAGCCAGCCCTGGTCCTACCACTCCTGGTTCAGATCCAACATAACCTCCAAAGGCCGCTGCAATACTCCGGTGTCCTCTGTACCTGTCCTGGAAGTTTCATGTAATTCGGTGGTTTATATGCATTGTTGTTTACACTGGAAGTCAAATGTTTATCACAACAGAGGTGTGAGTCGAGTTTTACAGGATATATCTATAGACAGATGTGTGTATATGTTTGATGTACACATACGTACACATGTACACACACACACACACATATGTACATACAGATTTCTCTCCTTCATGCCCAAGCTCTAGGGCAGGAAGTTCTGTCTGTTCTGAGGTCCCTTCCTGTCTATACAGAGTGTGTGAGTGCTGAGACCTTTTGGTAGACCAGATGCCCGATGGGTACATGGCAGAGGACATTGTATTAAGTATGAGATTGGACAACATGTTGAGATGCTGCTCACTTCTAAAGTTTCTCTGATTTTAAGAGAGACCTGTGGAAGATGGTCATAGGAAGTCAACAATAACCATTAAAGACTGCCAAGTGTGCCAGTCGCCAAGCTTCAGTAGGCTGTGTTGCTCAGACTGTCTGGTGCTCGTCTGCCCTTAACTTTTTTCCCCGAGCAGGGAAGTCGAGCTTCTTCTCACTATAGCCAGGAGAGGGAGGGGAAGTTGGTAGTCCTTGCATCTTTCTTGAGCTGATTTTTCCCTGACTCTCTTCTCTGCTGCTGCTTTTTGTTTCCACTTTGGGGTACAGGGGCTGGAGCAGATTTTGTCATGCTGGGAGGAATGTTTTCGGGCCATACTGAGTGTGCCGGAGAGGTGATCGAGAGGAATGGACAGAAGCTCAAGCTCTTCTATGGGATGAGCTCAGAGACGGCAATGAAGAAACACGCAGGAGGGGTCGCGGAGTATAGGTATGTGGGGGTTGGATGGGGAGTGGGCACAGCGCCATAAATGGTGAGGTTACATTCCCTTGCTTCTTACAGAAATGGAATGGAAATAGGTCTCAAAGAGCACAAGTGTGTTTATATAAGGTAGTTCCCTTGTAGCTCAGCTGGTAAAGAGTCCGCCTGCAATGCAGGAGAGCCTGGTTCAATTCCTGGGTTGGGATGATCTCCTGTAGGAGGGATAGGCTACCCACGCCAGGATTCTTGGGCTTCCCTGGTGGCTCAGCTGGTAAAGAATCCACCTGCAGTGTGGGAGACCTGAGGGATGGAAGTAGCTCTCAAAGAATACGAGTCTCTTTATATTATGGTACCATGGGAAAGGCCTGGGAAACATTTTTAAAATTAAGAGATTTAATTAAATAATTGATGGCTTTTTTTATTTTTTTTTAATTTTTATTTTAACTTTAGTTTACTTTACATTACTGTATTGGTTTTGCCAAACCTTGACATGAATTCACCATGAGTGTACATGCGTTCCCAAACATGAATCTTTTTTTAATTAAAGTATAGTTGATTTACAGCAGTTAGTTTCAGGTGTATGGCAAAGTGATTCAGTTGTACATACGTATACTTTTTTTCAGATTCTTTTCCCTTATAGGTTACTGCAAAATATTGAATAGAATTCCCTGTGCCATACAGTAGGTCCTTGTCGGTTATCTGCTGTAAACATAGCAGTGTGTACATGTCAGTACCAGACTCTGAGTCTGTTCCCCATCTTCCTTCCTGGTAACCGTAAGTTTATTTGTAAATTTATTCATATCATTCTTTTTAGACTGTGCATAGAAGCCGTATTATATGATATTTGTCTTTCTCTGACTTCTTAGTAGGTCCATCCATGTTGCTGAAATGGCATTATTTCATTTTTAATGGCTGAGTAACATTCCATCGTGTACATGTTATATGTACCATGTATTCTTTATCCATTTATCTGTCGATGGACATTTAGGATACTTCCATGTCCTGTCTTGTAAACAGAGCTGCAGTGAACGCTGGGTTACATGCGTCCTTTAGAACCATGTTTTCCCCCAGATATATGTCCAGGAGTGGGGCTGGATCATACGGTAGCTCCGTTTCCTAAGGAGTCTCCATACTGCTTCTGTAGTGGGTGTACCAGTTTGCATTCCCACCAGCAGGGTAGGAGGGTTCTCTTTTCTCCACACCCTTTCTAGCATTTACTCTTTGGAGACTTTTTGATCATGGCCGTTATGACTGGTGTGAGGTGATCTCTAATATTGAGCCATATGAGCTATTTGTAAATTTTGGAGAGTAACCCCTTGCTAGTTGCCATCATTTGCAAATATTTTCTTCCATCCTGTGGGTTGTCTTTTCATTTTGATTATGGTTTCCTTTGCTGTGCAGAAACTTTTTTTGAGTTTAATTAGGTCCCATTTATTTTTATTCCTGTTACTCTAAGAGATGGATCAAAAGATACTGTTGTGATTTATGGCAAAGAGTTTTACCTATGTTTTCCTCTGAGTTTCATAGTCTCAGGTCTTACATTTAGGTCTTAAATCCATTTTGAGTTTCTTTTTGTGTATGATGTTAAAAAATGTTCTTTTTTCCCCCACATTTTGCTGTCCAGTTTTCCCAGCCCCATTTATTGCAGAGGCTGTCTTTTCTCCATTGTGTAGTCTTGCCTCCTTTGTCATAAATTAATTGACCATAGGTGTGTGGATTTATTTCTGAGCTTGCTGTCCTGTTCCATTTACCTATGTTTGTTTTTGTGCCAGTACCATATTGTTTAGATAACTGTAGCTTTGTATATAGTATAGTCCAAAGTCAGGGGGGCCTGATTCCTCCAGCTTCATTTTTCACTTTGGCTATTTGGGGTCATTTGTGTCTCCATACAAATTGTAAGAATTTTTTGTTGTTGTTCTGTGAAAAATGCCATTGCTAATTTGATAGAGATTGCATTGAATGTATAGATTGCATTGGGTAGTATAATCGTTTTGACAATATTGATTCTTCCAATCCAAGAACGTGGTTTCTTTCCATGTATTTATGTCATCTTTGATTAGAAAACCCATCCTGGCCTCTTTCAAAACAGCCATAATTTTTATCCAACTAGCATTGGCAGTGTTTGGGGTCGAGTTGGAAATGGAATTAGGGGTATGTGTGAGTAGTTATGACTTTTGTTCAGCCAGCCCTGGAGGGGACCCACTAGGCTTCCAAGGGGCTAGGCCAGAATATCCCAGCCTTGTCCTGAGAGAGCCCCTGTGGAGCCTGGCGTGAGTCAGGCTAAAGGGTCTCCCACTGCGTGTGAGATGGGGTGGATGAGACCCCCTCACAGAGGTCAGACCTTTTGGGAAGAATGCCCTGTGTCACCTGCAGCAGCTCCCACAGGACTTGCCCCTGCCTGCAGGCTTAGACAGTTGACACAGGCAGCTTTTGTAGGCATTTAATCATATCAGTCTGTGGAAGGGATGCTCACGTCTGCTTATCTGTTCCACTTCCGTTTTAACTGGGTGTATGTGTGTTTGAAGAACGTTGTGGCAGAATTTGCTCACCACCTCGCCCTGCTCCGTAGTCTGCCATTGCTTCTCATCAGAGTTGGCAGTGATGACGGGCTGCACCATGTGGATGGGACAGGAGCTCCTGAATTCTTAGAAGGATGGGAATTCAGGCCCCCTGCCATGGGCTGATACCCTCCATTTCCTACCACTTATTCCATACCCCAAAACTTACCATGAGGACGTGGGATTTGGATGCATTGTGTAAGGTCTGAGCCAAGCTCAAGGTACACAATTCAGTCACTGAGATATTTCAGGTGGGCAGGCTGGTGGGAGGGGTGGGGTCTCCCACCAGAGCTCTGTTCCTCGGGTACTGGTAGTCTAATTTCATTCCTCTTTCTCTGCAATCTTTTTCTCTTTTGGGGGGAATCTCAATAAGAAAAAGATGTTGTAGTTATGGGGACAGCGGGGTGGGAACAAGGAGCTGGGGGCTACATTCTTACCTTCGTCCTGGAAGCTGCAGACAGTTTAGGACAAGAGGGACACCCTGTCCCATGCAGCCTCCAAAGGCCTCTTTCTCCTGTGTGATGACTGGTGGAGGAGGCCGGACAGTGTTGGGGGAGAAAGAGAAAGGGGTTTACTGCCTCCCCTTCCACCTGAACCTCTGCCAAGCAGCTTAATGCTTTACCAGTACCACTGTTCAAGGACCTGTGCCTTCTCCCATGTGCTGGTCTGGGAGAGGAGCCATTGCCATTGTGTGGCAGCCAGATGCTTTGCCTGGAGGACTTTTTCTGCCCTCTAGCCACTGCATCTGTTTTGGGTTTCTAAGAAAAGCAGGTAGGGAAGGCCAGACCAGGCTAGAGCACAAACAGAAACCAAGGAGCTGAACAAAAAACCATCTTCTGTGATTCCAGCAGGGTTTAGACAAAACAGAAAACAGAAGATTCGGGAGTACCAAGACTCAGTTCCGGAAGTGGATTCAGTCAAATCTTAGACATGGAAGGAAAGTGCTGAAGGAGTGAGAAGCGTAATCCAGAGGCAGCACGAGCCCTCTAGGCTGCATCCGTGTTCTGTCTCTGCACCCCCCTGACCCGCTCCCTGCCCCCCATCATCTGATCTCCTGCTAAGACTGATTCTCCTACTTTGATGTTGCATTTAATTAAGGCAGAGTTATTTATGCTTTGCTAGTTCCTTCCCAGTCATTACCCATTTAGTTCTCACACTGTCCTTGGGAGACACATCCAAGCCCTTCATTTTACAGATGAGAAGACTTGGGCATCAGTGATAAATGACTTGCAAAAGGTACCATCGCCACTTAGAGAAGAAGTGATGCTGAGGGTCTGGAGGGTGTCTGTAAGCCTGGGGAGGCAATGGAAATGCTTATTGAAAAATGAAATGGTTACCATTTCTGGCACATATGCACATGTTGGTCTGTGGTCAGAGAATACAGCAATACCAGTTATCTTGGGTGTGACCAGTGACCGGCTTCATGAACTTGGTGCTGTAAACTAGCCACTAGGCCAGCCCTTGGTCTGGGCAATGGTTTGTGTTTTTGTCTTTTTTCCTTAATTTTTATTGGACAATAGTTGTTTGTTTACAATGTTGTTTCTGCTTTACAGCAAAGTAAATCAGCCATCTGTATACCTATATCCCCTTTATTTGGATTTCCCTCCCATTTTATTTCTGCTTTTTAGATAAGTTCCTTTCTACCATTTTTCTAGACTCCACATAAACGTGTTATTGCATATTTGTTTTTCTCTGACTTGACTTCACTCTGTATGACTGTCTCTGTCTTGTTTTTGCATATGGTACAATTTCATTCCTTTCTATGGCTGAGTAACATTCCATTCTGTATATGTACCACATCAGTAGCCATTCCTCTGTTGATGGACATTTAGCTTGCTTCCATGTCTGGGCTATTGTAAATAGTGCTGCAGTAAATAAACACTGAGGTGCCTGTATCTGTTTTGAATTAAGGGTTTTCTTTGGTATATGCCCAGGAGTGGGATTGCTGGGTCATAGGGTAGCTCTATGTTTAGTTTTTTAAGGAACCTCCATACTGTTCTCCTGTATCCAAGGAAAGGTCTTTGCTTCAGGTAGGTTTATTCCAAGGTATTTTTATTTTTTGTTGCAATGGTAAAATGGTATTGTTTCCTTAATTTCTCTTTCTGATCTTTCATTGTTAGTGTATAGGAATGCAAGAGATTTCTGTGCATTAATTTTGTATCTTGCAGCTTTACCAAATTCATTGATTAGCCCCAGCAGTTTTCTGGTGGCCTCTATGATTTTCTGTGTATAGTATCATCATCTGCAAACAGTTTTACTTCTTTTCCAGTTTGGATTCCTTTTATTTCTTCTCTGATTGCAGAGGCTAGGACGTCAAAAACTATGTTGAATAACAGTGGGGAGAATGGACATCCTTGTCTTGTTCTGGTCAATGGTTTAAACTGCTAGATCTTACCTGAGGGTAGTCTTGCATGTGTAGATTTCAATGCACAAGAGTTAATACCCTTTTGAAATTCTAGGTAATGACTTTTTGATCAAGAGATGCTGTTTTTTCATGTGAAGAGACCAGCTAAAGTTCCGGTATTTGGTAAATTGTTAGAATTTCCAGATTTCCTGACCCTTGGATGGGGGGTAGAGTTTTGTGTGGACTGGAGATTCCCTTCTTGTAATGCCCCTTCAAACGCCAAGTCTAGATGGGATCTTCAAAACCTGCAGTAAGGGGGTGTGACGCGGAATCTGGCAGTGTTGCTTGGTGGCCTTAGGAAGAGTGGGACAAGGACTCGGCTGGACAGTCAGATGTGGTTTAACGTTTGTGCCATGAGCCAGACCTGAATTTCTAAGTGTCACCCAGAAAACATGGATGCTTACCAAAGGGTTGGGTGCTGAGACTTAGTTCTGGTCTGGGTCCACCTTGCAGAGGCCCCACAGCATGTCTAGGCATGGTGATTTGTGCAGATGCAGGGAGGTAAGTGTGAGGGGTGCCCAACAGAGGCCGTGTGAGTGGAGTCACTTACCTCACTCGTGGAGGTCTCCATGTAACCTCACAGTGCCCACTTGTCCATTTTCTCTGTCCCTTCTTCCTCTCTCGATCATCTCCTGTGAAGATGCTCTGATGCTGATTGGAGGGCTGGCAGGGGTGTGGGGGAAGGGGACACTCTGGGCTTGTTCTGTTATTGGTTAGGGTGGGCCAGCAGGAGAGGCCATGGTGGGAGGTGGCCGGGAGGTCTGTTCCCCTACCCCATCGGTGTTTGGGACTCTGGGTCAGCTGGAGGCCCATGTACAGATTAGCAGAGGATGGAAAGGGGGGGCTTGTTTCCGATGGAAGGTGTGGCGTACCTGTAGGAGATGGTGGGGTGCGGGCCGGGTCTGCAACTCTTCCAGGAGTTGCTGATGGAGATTTTGTGTTCCCAGCACTCTGGGCAGTCAGCAGCCAGGTTGTGTGTCTTGGATGGGAGGAGTGCATTCACCTGAGATGCTGGCCTGACCCACGTGGTGTGTGCAGCGAGGCCGAGGTCCTCCCAGGGTGGGTCGGATCAGAGGGTGGCATGCAGCCACCTGAGTGCCTTGGGGTGGGTTCAAGCGCCAAAGCTGTGGATCCTGGCTGGGTAGTTCAGGGAAAAGAACCAGACTGAAAGAAACACCTCCTTTTTCTTCCAGAGCCCCTGAGGGCAAGACTGTGGAAGTGCCTTACAAAGGTGACGTCGAGAACACTATTCTGGATATTCTTGGGGGACTGAGGTCTACCTGCACCTACGTGGGGGCCGCCAAACTCAAAGAGCTCAGCAGGAGGGCGACGTTCATCCGAGTGACCCAGCAATACAACACTGTGTTCAGCTAACCCTGCAGACGAGGCCAGCGGAGGCGTCCACACACCTGCTTTTCCATCTCCTTCCTCATGTTAGGGCAGAGGTTTCAGCAGGTCCTGGGGTGTGGGGCCCCCCTTCTCCTCTCGTCACCTAGAGGCTGCAGGGCTCCCCTAGGTCGAGGGGCCCAGAAGTCGGGCACTCAGTGGGTCAGCGGTTGGACCTTACCTGCCTGAAATGTGTAACCTCGTTGTAATACTCATGCCTTTTTTTTTTTTAAAGAAAATGGTTTCACTTTAATATAATGCTACGAAAACTTGCTTGCGTGCTGGAATTTGCATTTACAGGACCATGTTGTTGGGGGAGCTGGGGGTTTTCTGCTTCCTTCCCACGATTGGCTCTTGGTGGTCAAGGTACCTGGGTGGGAAGGGTCGGGGGAGGGGGGCCACAGCCAGGGGAACCAGCCCCTGCTCCATCCAGCTCATAGATGCTGTGTTAGAATGAGGGCAATCACCTGGACAGCTGAACTGTTTCCTCTCGGTGTCCCCAAGGTGCGGGGAGGCACCGACACCACGTCTCTTACCCATGCCTTTGGGGAACAGGTCCTCTGTCACTGTGCTCACGCTGCTTCTAGTCTTGTCCTGGGTTTTCGTTAGGTTCATTTTCCTCTATCTCTCCCCTCTCCCTCTCAGTTCCAGGCTGTCCTCACTCTTAAAGAGAGAACATTATTTTGAGGAAGTTCCAGGGGATCTTTCCACTGCAAGGTTATCCACTAAAAAGGCAGCAGCTGAAGGCTTGACCTTGGTTTAGCATCGGAGCTAGCGTCCCCTCGTCACAGCGATGAATACTCTCCAGGAGGGGTCATGGGCGCTGCTAAGGGTCCATGCATTCATTGGTGACATTTGTACTTTCTTGGAGAAAAGACTCATGGCCTTGGTGGGAGTCCCACCCCAGTGCCCAGTGACACTTGTCTAAACGGTGAACCCGCATGCATTAAATGACAACCGGACATTTCTTTTGAAGCTTTACTTGAGTATTAGGACTGGGAAGGATGTTTTGCTTCATTTCCTTTTAAATGAGGCTAAAGAAGCAGATACAGGAGTTAATTTTTCTTTGGAGAGACAAGTGACGGCCCTAGAGGAGAGAGGAGCCACTCATTCCTGCTGCGTGAGAGTGAATCAACAGCCTGATGTTCCTGGTGACTGACACTATACGAGGAATCCGAACAAACCACCACACTCCAGGGACATACAGGCCTGAGTTTATCGTCTTTGTTGTCCATGCGGTTGCTCAGTTGTGTCCGACTCTTTGTGACCCCATGGACTGCAGCACGTCAGGCTTCCCTGTCTTTCCTATGTCCCGGAGTTTGTTCAGATTCATGTCCATTGAGTTGGTGATGCCATCCAACTATTTCATCCTCTGTTGCCCCCTTCTCCTGTCCTCAATCTTTGCCAGCATCAGGGTCTTTCCCAATGAGTCAGCTCTTCGCATAAGGTGGCCCAAGTGTTGGAAAACTTCAGCTTCAGCATCAGTCCTTCCAATGAATACTCAGGGTGGTTTTCCTTTAGGATTGACCAGTTTGAGCTCCTTGCTGTCCAAGGGACTCTCAGGAGTCTTCTCCAGCATCATGATTCAAAGGCATCAATTCTTTAGCGCTCAGCCTTCTTCATGGTCCAGTCTCACAGTCTTAGAAGAATACATTCAAAAATCCAGCAACTTGAGCTCCATGGTGATACTTTTTCCTCCTAAATCCACCCAGAGTAATTCTTGTAGGAACACGAACACCCACACACTTGAGGGTTTGGAGGGCACTGAACCTCTGGCGGGATGTGCGTTGCTGCTGGAGGCACTCCACCTTTTCTGTCTGGTTGAGGTGTGAACCCCTGTACCTGAGCTAGATGTGTGTCACACTCGAGCCCTTGAATTTATTAGTTTTAAGAGAAACTTCATGGCAAAAGAAGGGAAAGAAGTGGGGGAGAAGGCTTAAAGCTCTTAAGGGAAACTTCGAGAACAGCATCCTTCATACTCCTGTCTTGACTTGGGGCTGTCCAGTCCTATCCATGAGGATGTGTGCCTGCTTTATCCATCTTGTGCAAAGACTTTCCAGACTACCCACTCTGTTTCCACCAAGGGGAGTGAGGCAGGTTCCTCACTCACCTGGTTTATTTAGGGAAGCAAAAACATGATCGCAGAAGCCAGAACCTCATCAGGAACATGTTGAAGCAGAGGTTTCACTTCTCAGGCTCCCTAACCCTCTGCAGGTTCATCCCTGCCTCCAGTAGCAGTGGGCATGGGGGGAGCCTGCCCTGGACGCCCTCGGACCTGCTGATTGTACGGGGCTTCCTGTGCACTGTAGGCTCCTGGTGGTTTCAAGGTCGACCTCGTTGCTGCCTGTGAAGCAAAGGCTTTCCTCTCATCAACCGGACTGGCTCAGTTAAGACTCGCAGCTCTTGGAACCCAGACTTGTCAGGACCATTAGCAGCTACTATTACAACAGCAGAGCAGGCGCGGTTCAGACTGCTGCACCAGGGCGGCCCACGTCAGCCCAGACCGTTCTGGAGGATGAGGGCTTGGACAGCCTTGTTGTCTGGGTTTCAAGGCTCAGTGCATCACTGCTAATTTACACACCAACATTCGTTCACACTAGCATTCTTATACAACAGGACCTCGATGCTGCAGGGCTAACAGCAGAGTCCTGGTGAGATGTCTCCATACACCGAAGCAAGACGACTAACGGGAAGGGAGGTACCTGTCCCTGCCTGGGGTAAGCAACAACACTGAACCGGATGCCAAGGGTTTTCTTCCAGCGCTGCAGAACCTGAAGGCTGGAAGGAGCCACGCGTGCAGATGCAGGTAGAGGGCCTTACCTGCCTGGGTCCTGGAGGCATTCCTTTCTGGGGCAACTGCCAAGTCTCCTTCATCTGAGAGCAGGCACCGTGCAAACCTCTGAGTTTCTAAAAGGCATGAACTCCAAGAAACACAAATGAACTTTCCACCTTCAGACCATTAACCAGTGTGCAGCAAAGCTTACAGAAACATATCGATAATGCTGTGAGCCCACCAAGATGCCAAATTCTGTTGAGAAGAAAAATCTCTTGTAAAAACAGCAGTGTGCAGAGAGGAGAAACAAATGGAACGAGCTGAAACATCAGATGTTGAAACCTGACTTTGATTCTCATCTCAAGCATGACCGACCCACTTACCACTTCCCAAGATTAGTAAGAAAGGAGAGCCTGATGTCACCCTTGCCACCACAAACCTACCCAGTGATCACAGTGGGTCAAGAAGGAAGAAGGACCACCACTTCCTCGGCCTCTCTGGTTTCCCAGGACCTGACACAAGGCACAGACACGTTTGCAATTGGCACGGTTATTTTATTAGTACGAGTATACTGAAACAATAAACTTGTACTGGTTTACAGACAATTTATTTAAAACAATTTTGTTCAAATTTTGAATCAAACATTGTTTTATTATAATAATGAAATAATTTCTACCTAGAAAACCTGCAAGCACCATCAAAGAAAGGGACCATAAAATTCAATAAACAGACTCGAGTGTATCCTACAAATAGACACACCACGATTAGAAAATAGAATAGGAATTCTTCCTTTTTTTTTAATATTTGTTTTAAAAAAGCTAGTGCAAGTACAATATTTTACACTGGAATTACAGAGAGTATGCACGCATATGGAAAAAAGTTCTCCTGTCACAATAAAAGCTCTTAACTATGTATGCACTTAAATTTTTCTTTTCAATAAGGTGCAAATCATCATCCCTTCCCTAGTTCTCCTCTGTACTGGCCATGTCAGTCTGATAGTGCCCTCAAAGTTCTGGTGTCTCTTTTTCCTTGGCCGGTGGGAGGCGTACAATTGGAAGGTTGGTAGGTCGTGAGCTGATATTAGAAAAACACATCGATGTGACTCTCAGAGATGGCCCTGGGGCCAGGACCCCACTGGCTAGAAATTAGGACTCTTGTCTTAACCAAAGGCCACCAGAAAATGCTGGCAGGGCTCTCCTGGAGCCTTTCAGCTGACACTAATTTGGGTGTACAGGGAGTAGTGAAGGCTGAGGAGGAAAAAAAAACCTCCCCTAAAAGGCCAAAAGGGCAGTATTCACAGAACTGGTGCACACAGGTATCAAGTTTAATGTTCACTGACAATAAAGAAATTCACCCCACTCCTGAACTGGATTAATTGAAGAGTAGGCGGTTCGTGTTAGGAACCAGAGGAAACCTACACACCCAGCTTGGTAACCATTCAGACTTGCCATTTATTCCAGAGGACAGTTTCTGTTACCTCGGCAAGGTTGACTGCAAACAGCACTTCCAAAGGGGGCCTTCAGACTGGCCATGGAAAAGGAGACGGGCTCATCGGCCGTCCCAGACAGCAAACGAACAAACTAAAGGGAAAGAAAACTTGGGTGAAGTCTCCAATTATCTGCAGTGGAAGACTGGAGTCCTTTCAGCTAAGAAAAGTGACGGAAATTCTTAAGAGACGGTTTCTGGAGCGCTACTACCTATTGGCCAAAAGCACTTAATTTTAATACAGCTGAACCATTTGTATGCAAGTCGTGAGGACACGAGAAACTGAAGCCGCTGTTCCCTCCCACTGTCGTACAGGTGAATGTCAGCTACCAGAAACACTGCGTGTAATGTAAGGGAGGGGCTCAGATTCTGAATTTTAAGAATTGGAGGGGGAATCTGCTCAACATCCTGCCCCTCCCCTGCCAGCTGTCCAGTTTCTGCTGGCTGGCTTGATTTCTGGACAGAATATGACTTCTTAGAAGTTGCTCCACGTTAATTTTGGCCTCTTAATGGTAAAGAAAAAAAAAAATCAAAAACCAAAGTGAAACGAGGCATCTCAACTGAAATTCTTGTTTAACCCCCCACCCCCCGCCATTGAAATGAGGTGTCGGTGGGGAGAGAAGGCTGAACATTTCTGTGTGTGTGTCCTCGTGATGAGCCCCATTTTTGCGGTAGCCAGGATCCCTTGTTACAAACACTTCTTGTTCAGAATTATATTCTTTGGGTTTACTGGAACAGGAAGTGCTGAAAATGTCAAACATCATCTCTGGAGAAAAAGGAGTTGCAATGGCTTAAGAGTTTAAACTAAGAAGGGAGCTCGGAGAAGTACTTTCGGCATAGGAATGAACAGTATTCTCTAATTGCAAAATACAGAATTACTCTCCCTCAGAAGAGGGTTCTATTTAACAAAAACCTAGAGGAAGCATAGGTATAGTTGAAGAGCCTTTTAAGTAGTAATTCTTTCAGGCCATAACCATACAAATCTGATCATTTAGACATGACATATTTCTATATACAAAAAAACATGTAACTTTCAACCTTTATGCTTTTTTTTTTTTACAAACAAGGTATGAAACTCATTGTTTCAACAGATCCATATCTTTCAAACACTGAATGAATCGTTTTGACATTCATTTTTCTTTTGTGCAATTTTGTAAAACATTACCTGTACTCCTCAAAGTGAGTGCTTCAAAGTTTTTTTTCTTCAGCTTCTCAAATTAGGTGTACATTAAAAAAAAAAATTTCCACAAGGTATAGTGCTACAAGAAAAGATCTATCAGTAAGGTAACTTATTTGAAGCGAGGTCATCTATGTAAAAGAAATCTTAGCTCTGGAGTAGAGGTGTGCAAACAGTTTGGAGTTTCCCTATCAACAGAAACACAACACTGTCCGTGGAGGGAAAAAAGAGGAAACCAACCGAACACAATGGCATAGATAGGCATGTGCTTTATAGCAAAGTATGTTCTCTGTATAGTTATTACTGGATGTGTTCTTAGATTTTCTATTTCAGAGATTCTGGGTTGAAAACAAAGGTGGAAGCAGAGACTTCCGCTTCACTTGAAAAGCCCACACAGCGTCATCCCCTTTGCTTTCACATCACCCTGAAGAAGCGGGACTGGGCCACGGAGACTGCTGGCCCTTTTTTTCACCTGGGATTATCATGGGTGACTAGGAGATAGGACGTGCAAAGGGTTTTAGGAGGAAACGGACCACAGTTTGTCGAGCTGCTTACAGTTCATCAAACAGTAGCCATGACAACCAACACAGCTCAAAAAGCCCAGCCTTCCGTCCCCAGAGCTCTGCTTCTTCACCCAGATCTGAAATAGCATGGCATTTAGTGTCTTCAAAAGCATTTGATTTTTTTTTTCTCTGTGAAAGAAACAGGCTTCCTTAGTAGTCACAGATGTTAAAGGGTATTGTCAATTGTTTCCCTATAAAAAAAAAATTCCAAAGCTATACAACAAAAGTAAATTTTGGCAATGTATTTCAGTAAAGATCGAACTATGTGCAAAGAGTGGATTTTATGATTTCTAGGAGCTACTGTTCATCTTGAACATGCAGCATTATATTGCAATCTATGCGGTATCTAAGGAGAAATCCACAAGATGCAGGAAATCCAAACATTCCTTGAAGTTGTACAACCCTACTCCCAGAACAGTCAAAGTGCTGCTTCTGGACACGTCAGTGTACCACACACACGCCAGCCCCGTCCCTGAGTTAGAGGTGTGAAAGGTTCTGCAGAGTTCCTTGGGGGGGGGAGGAGGGGTGCTGCCATTTCCCGGTGGGCGAGATAACCCAACGCGCTCACCTAACAGGACACACAGAGGGTCATGATTCAGGGTGAGAAATGGGATTGAGGACAGCAATGGGAAAAAAAAAAAAAAAAGAAATTCCTCCCAAAACAAACGGGGGTGAGTTGGAAAAGACACAAAATTGACTGACATAGAAAATCATCCTGAACGTCCAAATGAAAAAGCAATTTTGGATTTCCACTTGAAAAGATTTGAGGTAAGTGGTATCCATCTCTCTAGCCGCCCCGCCCCGCCCCCAATGTGGCCCAAACTGAAATAATTCTGAAGTTGAAACATCCTAAGGAACAGTCATTTTATATATTTAGAAATCCCTAGAAAGAGAGGTCCTTGTTTGTTGGTGAATTTTTTTTTTCTTTTCGCCCTGACTAATTTCTTGGTGATTGTGTTCCATTGTAAACGCAAAAGGCCTGCTGTTACTAGTTTAAAAATGGAAAACGGGTAAGGAGAACAAAAGATGGGTTAGGTAAGTATTGCAAAGTGGACCCGGTACAGAGGCACATGGCTGCTCCTCGCAAGCTGCGCGGCACCGGAGGGTTTCTACTCCCGGCCCTGTTAGGTGGGCTACGCGGGCGCGGTGACCGGGCTGCTCTGGGGGCCTCGGCGCTCGCCCACGTGTGCCAACGGGAGGAGGGCCCCTGTCCTCCGGATGGCCTTCCTATTTGGAGGCGAGAGCTGCCACAGGGGAGCGCAGCCGCCTGCGCCCGAGGCTTGGAAGGCGCGCACGCGGTGGACCAAACTTCCTGCCCACGCTTGGAGGATGCACGGCTCCAAGTCTCCAGGACACAGACCTGAGCGGGTGGGGGCCCACCTACTCGAGGAAAGGACCGTGGAACAGGGGCTGATCCTGGCTCGATTGCTCAAGAGTGCGCCTTAGAAGTGAGTCTGCCAGCGTCCCGTCTGCCTGCCACTGTTCCTCGCGGTGAGGAGGGGAAGAGCTGCTTTGTTTACTCTTTTCTGCAACAGGGCGACTGAAACGCGGGGCTCCCCCAAAAGCTCCCTGCCCCGGGGCCTCGGCTTCCCGGAGCAGGGCAATCGCCCAGCAGGAGGCTCTCCCCTTCCTGGCTCCTTCCTTCCAGCCCTTCTCTGGCCAGCACAGGAAAAGGATGGAGAGAGTAAGGAAAAAGCCAAGAGGGGCCTATCTACACTTTCTCTAGGGCACACTGATCAGACTCTATTGGCACGGAAAGTATTGCACACGCTAAAGAAGCAAGAAGGTGAAACAGGACAATGTTTAGAAACAACCGATTCTTTGATAATTCCTATACCTGAAACAAAAGCACGAAAAACAATGGTGATGTTCCTATTGCTCCAAACCACGCATGTTTTCCTGTTTTAGTGTTGGAGGTGTGGATCCAGTTAGTTCAATACTCAAAAGAAGCCAAAAGGTGGTGGGTGTTTCTCTGAGTCCGCGTGAATCTCTGTCCTTAGTGGTACTGATGAGGACAAAGTCTGTATGGCAGCCCCATATTCCTCTTACCGTCAAAACAAAAAAAGAAAAACAAAACCTAATAATTGCAAGTGCCCTGAGCAGAATATATGGAAGATTAAGCAAGTTCTCTGAACAGAGACGTTTAAAAAAATAAGCACTGAATAAGCAATATGACTGCAAGAATGGACTCACCCCGCTCTCTGCTAGCATGCTGAGAGGGTAATGAACACCGAGGAAAGTCAAGGACTGGTTCCAGCAGTTCAAAACCTACTCCAATGGTTTTGGTACACCCCAGAAATGGTTTCTAAAAATCATCAGTTCTGCTGAGAGCTAAATGTGAAGGAATACTGGAAAGCCAGAATGTGGGCTGACGAGAATTTTTTTTTAATCTGTGAAATGGAAAAAGTACTATTTTCAATGGTAAAAGAAAAATCAGGTGTTTGTTCAGATTCTCTGCAGCCATTCCAAGTAAGAATATTTAAAAATTTCTCTCTCCTTATAAAACTTTTAAGCACTTAAAATGCACACTCAAAACCCACAAACAATTTTTCAGATCTCTGGGGATAAATGGTCTCAACTGTGAAAGACCCTTTCTGGGTTTGTACCAAACATTAAATCTTGATTTCAGATGGAAAAAGAAAGTCATTTTGAAAATAACATTAATAACAACAACAATAATTGCTTTCTTAGGAAAAAAAAAAAAAAAAACTTGCTCACATATATAAATGTCTTCATGGAAAACTCTCTCAATGAATCTGAAGAAAATTCTCAGAGTCGTCCTGCTAAGACCTGGTTTTATGTGACAGATACGGTAAGAAGACCAAAAATGAATCTTGAAAGGAACATAACCTTATAAAAGGCCTAGAGTTTAGGCAGGTTAGAAAGTAATTTTGCTACATTTATTTATGCTCGTTCAGTCCCCCAAGCCTTTCCCACAATGTTATTTGATAAAAACTGCAGGAATATCACACAAATTTATAAACTCAAGATGTGCAAATCGCAAGGTTCTTTAAAAGTTCGTCTTAAAAAGAAAAACACTGGACGAAAGTGAGTATTCTTTTTTTTTCCCCCATCCCTTCCCTCTCAGTTCCTCTGCCAGCTCTGCTTATGCTTTTTAATCCTTTCTCAGACATCAAAGTGAAGAGTGCCTCCTGTCAGGCTGAACTTGGTGGTCATTCATTGTCACATACAAGTTCGTAATTCACATTCATCCCTTGAAACCACTTTGAAACTTTCAGCATCTTGCTCCGTGAGAAACTCTGCAGAGCTGAAATGTAGTTACAGTGTTAAAAAAAAAATAAAGAAAGCAACTTAGTTTTTTTTTTCTTTTCTGTTTTTCTTCCCAAAGAGTTTAAAGTGAGATACAGTACTTGTTGAATGAGAGACCAAGATGCTTGGTAATAAAGTGTGAACGGCATTTTAAGTACTTAGAGATAGTAATATATATGCTTATCTTCAAAATCTTATTTCCTCACGTCACACTGGAATCTGAAAAAAAGTGGCACCCGAGTTGTCCATTGTCATGAACTATAAACAGTACTAGAGTTAAAAGACAAAAGATTTGCAAACCCAAAGCAAAGAGCTTCTGCAGCTCTTTTGAAGGGCAGTTTGTGTCTTATCTCTTGGGAGCGAAGTCAATGCAATTAACCTGATTGGTTTTCCTAACACTGCACAGAGACCGGAGGGGGTGTTCACTTTCCCCCACCCCTGCTGCCCAGCGCCCCCCCCCAACCAGTGCGGAGCGATGCCAGCAGGGGCCGCCTGCCCCCCATGACGCCCTGGAGACATCACTGCTGCACTAGTAAAGCAGAAACGAAATCCCATGGGTGGCAGTTGCTCTTTAAAAAAATATCAGTGCAGTCAGGCCCCATAGGGGGAAATATACATATATATCTTTATCTCTATGATTAAAAGTTGCTTTTATTGTAAAATAAGTTGGGGGGGGGGGAAATGTTCTTTTACACAGTTAGCTTTCCATCGGCTGTCTGGTACCCCTCTCGGAGGCCCCGATGCGGACTCTGCACGGGGGAACCTCCTGAGGACATTCCCCCAGACCTCCAATCTGGTGCTGAGAGCGAGAGAGAGGGAGGCAGAGAGAAAGACACCCTCGCAGACGTGTCACCCAGGCACCCTCCCTGGCACACAGGCACGCGCACACCCCCCCGACACAGCTCCCTTCCCGTAGGCCATCCCTCTGAAGCCGGTGGAAGTCGGTGCCCCCGTGGATGCATCCACGATGCCAGAAAAGGCGGGTGCCATGGGGCCACCTTCATCTCAACCAGGATACCCACCACCTGCCTGGAGCCTGGGCTGGACCTACCCTGGTACCCCACCTGCCGAGAGACACGCCTGGAAAAAGCATCTGCACCGATCGCCCGCCCAACGCCAGCTGTAACTCTAATGACAAGGTTATAACAGAACCCTAAAGTAAGAGGATAACATGTAAATACTGAGTTATTTAACCTACAGTACATCTGTAATCTGGATACAAATGATAAAGGAGGGCCAGCTTTCCCTTCCCCACGCGGCTTCTACTTGCCTACGTTAGAGCGGCCTTCGATGCAAATCTTAACCTCCTGAGAAATGAGAGAAGGCTTGGGAAGAGTCAAAGGTGGCTCGTCTTCCGACTTCTCCAGTTTGCGGGTCTCGGGCGCTGACCACCTCCTCTTCCTCGTGGCCGCGGGCTTGCTGGGTTCTATTTTGGTGAGCAAGGGCGCGGCAGGCAATCCTATTTTTTCTGGAAACTTCAGTTCGCCGTTCTCAGAGAGCATCTGGGCGCTTCCCTGACTGATCCCGTTTTCCTGCTCGGCATACCTGTGTCTACTGCCAGCGAGGCCGTCGGTCTTTGAGTGCTTCAGCAGGACGCTGGCCGGATCCACGGGCTGGCCCTTTTTAACAGAGCCGTTCTTCAGGTTCTTGAGGGTAAGCGAGATACAGACGTCCCCAACGGAGAGTTTGGAGCATGGCAAATCAAACAGCTGGCTGGTCCTCTCCGGGCAACAGGATGACCAGCCCTGTCCAAACACAAAAAAAGGATACTCTACCAAAACTTCCACGCTGACCTGTGGGAACAGGGAGAGACAGGGAGAAGGGAAAGAAGGAAAAGATGAAGACGTTTTATCCTTGTTTTATTGTATATACACATGTACACAAACATACATTCGCATGTAAGCTGATTGGAAGACAGACTCAGTTCCCCAATCTGCCTCTACCAACACATGTAAATAAGCCTCTTAATTTTCTGCTGTACCTATGTTTACCATATAGCAGAGCCAGTCAAAGTCCATTCAGTATTCAAAATATAGTTTTACTGTGTATCTGCTGTGTAGCTGGTCTCTGTTAAAACAAGTCAATGGACACCCCTCCTCCAGGATGACGGAACACCTGCTCAGTGTTCAGGTGCTGGGCGCTGCATGTGACTCGTGCCCAAAGTATGTTCCTGTGCTTTCTTAACTCACTGGAGAGATGCTATCTTCATCGATGGCAGCGCTGAACAGGCATCAGAGTTAAGACTGTATTTTAGCTTCATGAGGCAGGCACTTACGTGTTCATCACGGGGTCCCTGGCCCCGAAAAGAGTACCTGGCATGTAGTTGAAAATAAATATTTGCTGGACAAATGAATGCATATTCTAGGAATTTAGGAGAAGGAGAACCAATGAGAGCTGGAGAAAACAGGGAGGGCTTCCCCAGGACCTGAAACCTGGGCAACACTTCAAGGGGTTTGAGGGTGCAATGAATACAAAACAGTTCACGGGCTTGGCCCAGCTACACACTCAAGCCCCAGGCACTCCAGTCAGTCTCTCTTTTGTCTGAAAGACAAAAGCAGGGGAAGCCCAGCATGCTTTCAGTAGCTGTCGTTTTTTTTCTAGGCTGCTTATGTGCCATGCAGGCGTCCCAGGCGGCGCTAGTGATAAAGAAACTGCCTGCCAGTGCAAGAACTGCAGGAGACGCAGGTTCAGTCCCTGTGTCAGGAAGATCCCCTGGAGGAGGGCATGGCAACCCACTCCAGTATTCTTGCCTGGAGAATCCCATGGACAGAGGAGCCTGGCAGGCTACAGTCCATAGGATCTCAAAGAGTCAGACATGACTGGAGCACACGCACTGTGCCATGTATTACCATAAATTTCAATAAATTGAAATGACCAAAAGGATACTCAAGCCCATATAAAAGGGCACAGTATTTGCATATAACCTACACACATTGTCTGCATACATTAACTCAACTACATTACTTATAATGTAAATGCTATGTAAGTTGTTGCCTGGGAACTACTCAAGTTTTGCTTTTTGGAACTTTCTAGAATTTTTTTTCTCCATAAATATTTTCAATCTGTGATTGGTTGACTCCACAGGTGTGGAACCCACAGATACGGAAAGATGGCTGTATTGGCTAAATACAATAATATTGAAAATGTTGTTGAATTCCATGCACAGGCACACATCCAGAAACACATAAATAAAATATCTCACTTTAAAAGTAGTAAATTTTCATGTAATTTACATGGATTGTGGCTTTTCTACTTAACCTATTTTTTGATAATTGTGATTAATCTTGTTTTAGATGCACTTCTTGAATGATATATTTTATTTGCTCCATAGAAGACCTAAGTATTTTTAGAAAAAACTAGAATGAATTTATATGAAAGCCTATCACTACAGTATGTGTGTAGGCGTGGTGGTGGTTTAATCACTAAGTCGTGACTGACTCTTGAGACCCCATAGACTGTAGCCTGCCTGGCTCCTCTGTCCATGGGATTCTCCAGGCAAGAATACTGGAGTGGGATGCCATTTCCTTCTCCAGTGTGTGGGCATGGGCCCATATAACTATTCATATTATCTGGGGAAAATTTCATTGTTATGGACTATCTGAATAATGAAAAGAGAATTTTAAAAATTTTGAGATCCTACTATCTATTAAACATTTAGGTACACACTTCACAGAAAGTATTTTGTTTGATACTCACAATAAACTAGCGAGGAAAATGCTGTTGTTCCGATTTTACAACTAAGGAACTCTAAGTGTCAAAGAGATTGAATCAGTGACCTAATGTCATGACTATACCCTGATGGAGTTGGGATTTAATCCCAGTCTCTGTGGCCCCCAAGCCCGTTTTCTTTTTTCCTATATTACTGATCTCTGCCCCTGTGAACAAAGATATTGTAGTATCACCAGAAGAGATGAACTTAACATTTCCACTACCCCAAAAGTGGTGAATGTTACTTGGAATAAATAGAATCCAATGACCCGAGGTTATGGATTTGTTCCATGAGACAAAAAATTGTGAAGTAGCATCAGCCTTACATCTGATATGCGAATCAAGTGTCTCCCTATATATGAGGCTGATATTCAATTACAGAGCTATGGTCACATCATGCAAATGTATACAAACATACCTAAAAGTTACAGTATCAGATGGGGATGCCCACTGAGCTCCAACTGGGAGGACCAACCTAGCTAGCTCCATGAATCCTGTCCCAAACCGCTTAAAGCCATTAACATCATACACAGAGCAGAGGAAACAAATCCTACTTCAAGTGGGGACTGTTGGCTGCATTTCCTAGGTGAGCCCTGCTCCTGGGTAGACCTGTGCTGAGAGTCAGCCCAACAACTACCAACCAAAAGGTTCTTGCTGTGTCAGCCATATCACACACATTCCTCAGAGCAGCCAGTGTTCACATTCTGAGAATAACTTCTACCGTGTACAAATCTACCTGAAGACTTTTACATGTTGCCAAGTGCGACAGACTCATTAAGAAGATGGCTTCAAAGCCTTTGTGACAGGTAACGTTACTGATGACTCCATAAGGAATGATATAGATGTAACCTGCTCCCCCGTTACATACACCACATTTGGGGGCATTTAAAAAGCCCTTCATCGTTCTATCATCTCAAAACTCCAAAAGCAGGTCTTAGAATGAAATTCTGTGAGGTGCCTGATAGCTTGAACAGCCTACCTAATAATGCATGAAAGAAAAGTGCCGAGGAGAGAGGAGAATATTTGAGAGGTCTGCTGAAAAGGGCGATGATAATGGGTTATTTTAACCTAGAGAGCTTTGGGGAAATCTTCTCTGTCATTTCAAAGGCTTGCCTTTGGCCCCTTCCTCCTAAAAGCTCGCTGTGTCTTCGCCCCAGAGAGCTCTGCCATCCCAGGAAAACATGCCACCCCTTCAGCTGGGTCCATACAAATTAGGAGCAAAAGATTCAGGTCATCTGATCGCAGTAAGCAGTTGAGTACATGGCTCAAGCCCCATGTTACTTTTCTCCTAATTATTTATCCTTGCTAATATTTACCATCATGAATATTCTTCCCTCCCTAATGCGGTAGCCTGAATTATCTAGATAACGCACTTTTTTGAGGGGTCTGGATATACGTGAACTAAAGTAAGGTTTTCCCTTCCTCAGGTGAAAGTTAAACTCTCATTTGCACGTATCTCAAATAAGCATGTTGAAGTAGTCATAACAAAAGTATTTTCATTTTGTAATTAGGTTTGTCAGAAAGACATAAACATTCTCAAAGGTTAACTGATCATTAACAATTAATGAAGAAATCACACTGACAGATTTTTCAGTGAGAATGTATATGGCTGGGTCTGCCCGCTTGAAATTCCCTTACAGAGGAGCATTATCTGCCTCAAAACATGCTGTCAAAGCCAACAGGTGCTACTGTGGATATGAAGCGGACATGGTGGGATTTGGGGACATGACGTCGCTTTAAACCAGAAATGAGTCTGAGTTCCTTGAACTTGAGGCCCCTGTGGGGCTGCCTCTGGTGCTGAGAAATATCATTTCACACTCCAGGTTTTGCAGTTTGAATCAAGTTCAAAGTGTGACACTGAGACTGTGAGACCTACTGTTTAAGACCCAGTTCCTGCCTTCAGTGAAGAGCCAGAACACGCATGCGAAGCCAGGAAATTCACCAGGGCCTGTTCGGATCCTGGCAACCATGTGACCTGGCAATGTCCACTTGGCTATACACTGGCAGCTCTAACTGAACATGTCCCAAACAGACCCCTGATACGCCCCTCCTGGCACCTCCAAGAGCCGCGTCCTCACACTTCCAGCGTTCAAGTCAACAGCCTGGGCATCATACTTTCCTGGGCTGCGCCTCCTAGACCGCATGCATCCAAATCACAAGCAAGTCCAAGGGGTTCTCTCTTCCAAATACAGCTAGGATGAGACTATTTCCCACTGCCTCCACGGTCACAGTCCTGGCCAAGCCAGCATCTCACTGGGAGAAAAAGCCCTGTGAACAAGCCCGGCGTGGTCTGCATCCCACCCCTTCATTCCTGCACCGCAGTGAGGCTGGTCTTCCCGTTGGTCCTTTCTTGTGCCTCTGGGTCTGTGCGTCTGCTGTTCCCTCCACTTGAAAGCCTTTTTGCTCTGTGTCCTGTCGCCTCCTGTTCCCCTTCTCAGAGAGAGTGTCACCAAACACCCTGTTGAACTATTCTCCGTCCTTCTTTCCCCATCCTCTTTAGTCTGCTTTATTTTTTCCCACAGTACAGGTTATCTTTTGATGTGTCATTTTCTTTACTTCCGTATTTCTCCGTTTCACCTCGGCCCATGGTGGGGGTGCAGTGCTGAGATACTGCCTGGTTTGCTCACTGATTTATCCCCAGGGTGCAGGACACCTCCTGGCTTGTAATTGGTGCTCAGGACAAATCTGAAAGACTGGTTCTGTGTTTGCCCTCCACGAGTGAAAACACCGCAACGTACCACTGGCCAACAGAGGCTAGTGTTTAGATGCTACAGAGAGACTGCCTGGGCCTGCGAGTGCCAGCCGGGACTCCACCGGGCTCACGCTCCTGGCCCAGAGAGGAGCTGCACCTTCCCTGGGTCTCGCTCAGCTCTTCACAGGTGCCGTTCCAGGCCGAGCCACAGCCGCCTCACCCCCGGTCCCCTGTCAGACGCAGAGCTCACCCTGATCCCACTGAGTCATACTTCAGTTACTTTCTCCCCAAGCATGAGGTTCCTTTCTGTGCTTTCAGCTGCGTTAATAACCATGATTTCGTTTTATGACCTTGTCGAGGTTCAAATGGGCTCCGATTAAACCCCAATGAAAATATATTGAAGAGGGCAGGACCATACAAGACCAGAACCTGTTATATAACTCCTGGGAGTGCGGCACAGCCAGTTTCTCTTTTTTCATCACATAAATACATCCTTTTCCAAACACTTGAAGCAAACTGGAGGATGAAATGGGAGCATGAATAGGCTTTGTCCTGGTGTCAGCTTGAGGCCCCCTCTGCCTTTCATCCCTGGATGCCTTGTATCCAGCACCTCTCTTTTTTAGGGGTGGTCACCTTCCATCCTCCTGTGCCCTTTCCCGCCTTCTTCCCATGGCTGCAGACACACCCACCGCTCCCCACGGCTCCAAAGAGGAACCTGCCCCGACTCCCCTCCCTCTCTCCAGCCCCGCTAAACCAGCTCCTCTAAAATGATCGCCTCCAACTTCTATTCACAGATGAAGAAACCAAGACAGGGAGGTACCGCCCTCACTTTGGGCTGATAATTATTTAGTATCGCCTCCTGGTCTGACGAATGACCGCCTTTTATGATCATTCTTAGCTCTTGTGTAAGTTCAGTAAAATACCTTTAGCTACTTAAAGACCACCACATCTAAACTGTGCAAGCATATACACACATCTATGCTGTCTGGCTGTATTTTTCAACAGTAGATTGGTGCTCTCTCTATACACACACATATGTATGTATCACCAAAAGCAAGATATAAAGAAAACAAAACATCTGCTGTTTAAATTTGTCTCCCTTTTCCTTCATGAGAATCCCTGTTTTCACAAATGTGAAGGGCATCTGTTTTACAAAGCACTTTTTTCTCGAGCCTGTTGCAAATGTACACATTCTGCCTGCATCCAGGAGTGAGGACATGACTCAGAAGTGGGTGTCAGTGAGGACCTCTTACTTTTGGTGACATGCAAGTGAAGTTCTGGGTCCTGTTTCACCCATAAAGAAAAGTCTGTCTGCTCTCCTCGAAGGCTAGTTTGCATGACCACATTCTCCATGTCAAAAAAAAAAAAAAAAATTGAAAACACTGGAGCAAAGACGGAGGGGCTGACAGAGGCCCGATTTACTTCAATGTTGAAAAATCATTAATAAAAACAGTCACACCTCTTCAGTTGAGTGTAAGAGCGTCTGTGAGTGTTCTATTTAAAACATTTCATCACGTTCACGCTAAGCCTGACTCAGTCTTGGTGGAAGCTGTTTCATTAAACCCACATCCCAGCACAGAGACGCCTCCAAACACAAGCCCCACGTGACGGGTAGCTGGGTTCTTCTCGCAGTGTTGCTTGGCTCCCAGAGACCCAACTGGCAGGTGACCAGGGCAGCTCTGGGGCACACGGGTCTGTCCCACTTGCCTTCCCTCCCCTACCAGGGTCTGAAAACGCGTGCCTTAAAGAACAAACGTGCACTATTAAGTGCTACAAGGAAATGAGCTTTCAAAGCCACAGAACAACATGAAGGTACTGTAAATTTACGTTCCCGAGTGATGGAAGTCTGAAAGGTGACACACTATAGGAGTCCAACTGCATGACGTTCTAGAAAAGGGGGAATTACAGAGATGGAAACAGGTCAGTGATTGCCAGGGTTAGGGGTGGGGTGGGGAGTACCCATAGGTAAAGCATGAAGGATCTTTAGGGTGGGGAAACGATCTTCTAGGACACTGGAAGGCTGGATATGTGATATTACACATTTCTCAAAACCTACAGCATGTAGAGCAGAGTAAACCCTAATACAAAGTATGGACTTTAGTTAATAATAATGCATCAACATTAGCTCATCAATTACAAGTCACACATGTACCATTAAAATGCAAGAATTTTAATAACAGGAAACTCTAGGTGTCTGGGAACTCTGTACTTTCTGCTAAAACTACTTTCGACAATAAAGTCTACTTAAAAAAAAAAAAAGCTATAAGCTACAATGGTCCCAGGTAATCTGCTTCAATGACACATGTAAGATTCCCAAGCTGGGGGCACTTATATCACACACATGCTAAAGCAGAGCATTTTTCTTCTTTTGGGGGGAGTGGGAGGGAACACAGACAAAGAAAAATGTGTTTGATATTGCTTCTCTTCTGGAGCCTTTCTGGCATTAGAGCTGGGAGGATTATCACCAATCACTGGACCTCAGGGCCAGTAATGAGCTTTGCATCGAGGGCAGCCACTACCCATTTTCTGATTCATCAGGGTTCATATCCACCGG
>SJYQ01002426.1:82785-155655 GCA_006410935.1 Redunca redunca
ACAGAAGCAGAAGATACTAAGAAGAGGTGGCAAGAATACACGGAAGAACTGTACAAAAAAGATCTTCACGACCCAGATAATCACGATGGTGTGATCACTCATCTAGAGCCAGACATCCTGGAATGTGAAGTCAAGTGCGCCTTGGAAAGCATTGCTACGAACAAAGCTAGTAGAGGTGATGGAATTCCAGTGAAGTTATTTCAAATCCTGAAAGAGGATGCTGTGAAAGTGCTGCATTCAATATGCCAACAAATTTGGAAAACTCAGCAGTGGCCACAGGACTGGAAAAGGTCAGTTTTCATTCCAGTCACAAAGAAAGGCAATGCCAAAGAATGCTCAAACTACCACACAATTGCACTCATCTCANAATAAACTGTGGAAAATTCTGAAAGAGATAGGAATACCAGACCACCTGACCTGCCTCTTAAGAAATCTGTATGCAGGTCAGGAAGCATCAGTTAGTACTGGACATAGAACAACAGACTGGTTCCAAATAGGAAAAGGAGTACGTCAAGGCTGTATATTGTCACCCTGCTTATTTAACTTCTATGCAGAGTACATCATGAGAAACGCTGGACTGGAAGAAACACAAGCTGGAATCAAGATTGCCGGGAGAAATATCAATAACCTCAGATATGCAGATGACACCACCCTTATGGCAGAAAGTGAAGAGGAATTCAAAAGCTTTTTGATGAAAGTGAAAGAGGAGAGTGAAAAAGTTGGCCTAAACCTCAACATTCAGAAAACGAAGATCATGGCATCCAGTCCCATCGCTTCATGGGAAATAGATGGGGAAACAGTGGAAACAGTTTCAGACTTTATTTTAGGGGCTCCAAAGTCACTGCAGATGGTGATTGCAGCCATGAAATTAAAAGACAGTTACTCTTGGAAGAAAAGTTATGACCAACCTATACAGCATATTAAAAAGCAGACATTACTTTGCCGACTAAGGTCCGTCTAGTCAAGGCTATGGTTTTTCCTGTGGTCATGTATGGATGTGAGAGTTGGACTGTAAAGAAGGCTGAGCGCCGAAGAATTGATGCGTTTGAACTGTNCAAGGCTATGGTTTTTCCTGTGGTCATGTATGGATGTGAGAGTTGGACTGTAAAGAAGGCTGAGCGCCCAAGAATTGATGCGTTTGAACTGTTGGAGAAGACTCTTGAGAGTCCCTTGGACTGCAAGGAGATCCAACCAGCCCATTCTGAAGGAGATCAGCCCTGGGATTTCTTTGGAAGGAATGATGCAAAAGCTGAAGCTTCAGTACTTTGGACACCTCATGCAAAGAGTTGACTCATTGGAAAAGACTTTGATGCTGGGAGGGATTGGGGGCAGGAAGAGAAGGGGACGGCAGAGGATGAGATGGCTGGATGGCATCACTGTCTCGATGGACGTGAGTCTGAGTGAACTCCAGAAGATGGTGATGGACAGGGAGTTCTGGTGTGCTGCGATTCATGGGATCACAAAGAGTCGGACACGACTGAGCGACTGAATTGAACTGAACTGAACTGAACTGAAACCTCTTCTATTTTCCTGAATATTCAATATACCTTGCTTTGGATGCCCTAGCCTTGTGTTGGTGGCATTTGGGAGAGAGGAAGAATTTGGCAACTCTCGTTATGGAGCAAGGCAGTGTGGCATTAATTAAAAAAGAAAAACAGCTCACTTGGGAGAGTGAGGTTACAAGGGAGACAGTGTTACAGTGCATATGGATGGAAACTCAAGCTAATTGACATCAATCACATTTTCTTCAGGTTTTTTTTTTTTGTCTTCTGTTTTATCCCTTTGAAAACCAACTGAGACTTAAATCATTCTCATATTATCCTATTCATGATATTCTGTACAGTATTATACATGGTTTCATTTCTGTCATATGTTCAGTATCTTGCACTAAATGTCAAACTGATGCTGAAGGCCACTTACTAAATGCATCCACCTATACCTTATCTTTTCAAAAGGGTAAAATTCAAATATCCTTATTTGGGGATAAAAGTGTTTGTAAATACATCCTATCCTTGTTTTATCATCACATTTTGCCTTTAACTGATACCTGAATCTTTATATATTTACATTTTGGACTAAATGTGTAAATATAGAGGAGTAATTGAGAATATGATTTATTTTTCTAAATTACCTTAAAAACAAAAATCTGTTAAAAAAGAGGGGACTTATTGACCTTGATAGTTTTAAGCAGTTCAAGGTGTGTGTTTTAAAAAAAATGCAGGGAAATCATGCAGAGATGCCATACGGTGGAGAGAAATGTTTTCACTGCCACTGGAAATATTTTTCTTTTCACTTGCTTTTCTTCTCACTCAGTTTAATTTCTTACATCTCCAAAGCATAGATAATATTAATAACATTTTCCAATTTGATACATATTATATATTTACAGGTGAAAATATGCACCACATTAGATAATTAGGCATTCAGAGTTACCTCTCACAAATGTGAAAACACATAGGGTCTGAGTGAATTATTCAGCTGTTCATGTTGCATTTGGAATTCATGCTTTCTGACACTTCTTTGAAGCCCTGCACTCTGATCATGTGCTTATTTTCTCAGGCATTATCAGCTTGATATGTTTCAAAGATAAAACTCTGAGGCATGCTCAGCAATCTACTGCTGAAGAATTGAAGTGTGAGCAAGATACCTTGGAAAGTAGTAGACTGACTTGAAGGATACTAAGCTGTCCAGCAAGAAATTGTCTTAGAACAACGTCAAATAGTTTCTGCTGGTAGAATATGGTTGATCTTCAATTTATTTTCATTCAAGGCAGCCATGACTATTGAAAAGCACATCTACTCCCAAAAGACTCCAGAGCAACTGGATCTGGGCTTTGAAAATAATTCAGTCTAATCCAGCAATGTCCACTGGAGCCTAGATGCCAGTGTAGTTTGTGCATGTGTATAGTTTTAGATTTTATGTATTATATAGAGATATAGATTTTGGAGAAGGCAATGGCACCCCACTCCAGTACTCTTGCCTGGAAAATCCCATGGACGGAGGAGCCTGGTAGGCAGTAGTCCATGGGGTCGCTAAGAGTTGGACACGACTGAGCGACTTCCTTTTCACTTTTCACTTTCATGCATTGGAGAAGGAAATGGCAACCCACTCCACTGTACTTGCCTGGAGAATCCCAGGGATGGGGGAGCCTGGTGGGCTTCCGTCTGTGGGGTCACACAGAGTTGGACATGACTGAAGCGACTTAGCAGCAGCAGCAGCAGATAGATTTTTAAATAAAAACTAACATGATACTAGCCTAGCTTGTCTCCTATTTTGGAGCACATTCATTTTTAAGAAATATTAATATGACAAATGAGTGCATGTGAGCACAGGAGGGGAGGTTGGTACAGAGTACAAGCACTGCTAACTTAGAGCTGAAATGGAAGCGGTGTCCTCAGGTAGAGCTGGTTTCAGAGTGAGTTCATACAGATTACTATGACTTGCAGTTCAGTTCAGTTCAGTTGCTCAGTCATGTCTGACTCTTTGCGACCCCATGAATCATAGTACGCCAGGCCTCCCTGTCCATCACCAACTCCCAGAGTTCACCCAAACTCATGTCCATTGAGTCAGTGATGCCATCCAGCCATCTCATCCTCTGTCGCCCCCTTCTCCTCCTGCCCCCAATCCCTCCCAGCATCAGGGTCTTTTCCAATGAGTCAACTCTTCACATGAGGTGGCCAAAGTATTGGAGTTTCAGCTTCAGCATCAGTCCTTCAAATGAACACTCAGGACTGATCTCCTTTAGGATGGACTGGTTGGATCTCCTTGTAGCCCAAGGGACTCTCAAGAGTCTTCTCCAACACCACAGTTCAAAAGCATCAATTCTTCAGCGCTCAGCTTTCTTCACAGTCCAACTCTCACATCCATACATGACCACTGGAAAAACCTTAGCCTTGACGAGATGAACCTTTGTTGGCAAGGTAATGTCTCTGTGTTTTAATATGCAGTCTAGGTTGGTCATAACTTTCCTTCCAGGGAGTAGGTGTCTTTTAATTTCATGGCTGCAATCACCATCTGCAGTGATTTTGGAGCCCCCCAAAATAAAGTCTGACACTGTTTCCCCTGTTGCCCCATCTATTTCCCATGAAGTGATGGGACATTCTCTTATACTGTTCAATCTCTAATTTGATTATACAAGAATATGAAATTTTATGCGGTAAGTTCATTCTTAAAACGGCTTTATATACATGTATCTTTTTGAATTAAGGTTTCTCTGGATATGTGATCAAGGAGTGGTCTCACAGGATCACATGGTACCTCTATTTTTGGTTTCTTAAAGAATCTCCATTTCATTTTCCATTATTGGTGGGAACAGTGTATATTTTATTCAGATTTCTCCAGCTGTTTTCACTAGTATCCCTTTTCAGCTCTAAGAGTCAACTCATTATCTAGCATTGTGTGCACTCATCCTGCCTGTGTCTTCAATGACCTTGACAATTTTGAAGAATACTAGGTGTTTTGTTGAAAGCACCTCCACTTGGGTGTTCCTGATATTTTCTCATAATTTGCTAACTAATGTTTGAAGTCATCACAGATTGCACAGATCATTGAGGGGATGTGCTTTCATTATTGCACTAAAGAAGTCATATCTGATGTCATGATGCCTTATTTCTGGTGGCCTTTATCGCTTAGTTGTGCTTCCCTGGTGGTGAAATGGTGAAGAATCTGTCTGTAGGGCAAGAGACTTGGGTTTGATTCCTGGGTTGGGAAGACCCTTTAGAAAAGGGAATGGCAACTCACTGCAGTATTCTTGCCTGGAGAATTCATGGACAGAGGAGCCTGGAGACACATGACTGGGTGACTAGCAGTTTCACTCTTCACTTTTGTCACTTTGTTAAGTGGTTTCTGTCAGATTTCTCCCCTGTAAATTCACTGTTCTCCCATTTCGTACTATATGTGCTAGAAACCAGTAACTAAGTGCCGCTCATGCCCAAGAGAAGGGAGTTAGGCTCCCTCTCCCAGAGAAAGAATTATCAGAACATTTGTAGACACACATTAAAATGACAGAAGCAATGAATATATATTTTGTGGGAGAGACTTTGAAGTTACAAACATTTTCTGCATCATTTTAAAGTTTTGTCCACTAATTATAGCGTTCATCAAGGACTCTTGCCTGCAGTAATGAGTGCTGTGGTGTTCTAATGGTGATTTTTCTATTTTCCTCACTCTTTCTACATTTATTAACTGGAAGTTTTTTTCTAAAAACAACTGTCCTACTCTTTCATTCATTTGATTATTTATTCAAGCTGCCTTAATATTCAAGCTGTTTGGATATTGATTTTATTTGCTGTTTTATAATCTTAAATGATATTGTGACTTATTTTGCTATCCCAGCTGTTCTAATCTAGCATGTAGGATTCACTTTAACCTTCCTCTCTAGTTGTCTCTCTGTCAGTGAGTAACCTGGCTCTCATCATCTACAAAGTAATAGTTACTTCCTTAGGATATGTGTAAATTAGTTTCTAAGTTGTTAATATGTATTTCTGTAAAGGGTTGTTTTACCACCAAGAGTTTCCTTTTTGTCTCCATCCTTATAGCATCAAGAAAATGTCCCAAAGTTATTTTTTAAAGATTTTTTTATGGGCCATTTAAAAAGTTTTTGATGAATTTGTTACAACATTACCGCTGTTGCTTATGTTCTGGTTTCTTTGGCTGCTGGGCATGTGTGATCTTAATTCCCCTACCAGGAACTGAACCTGCAGCCCCTGCACTGGAAGGTGAAGTCTTAACCGTAGGACCACCAGGGAAATCCTTCCCAAAGTAATTTCACCCAACTCCTTTATCCCCACTCTCTTCAGTGCAGTTGTGTCAGACATTTGCAGTAATAGCAGATTTATTTATAACAGGCTGACCTCTATTCTGAATATCCCCCAAATCTGTTCAGTTTCTTTTCTTTGTGAAAAGTAAAAGTCAGTTTTGCCAGGTGCTTTGACGAACGTGTGAACTCATGAACCCATCACCCGAGTCCCACACAGGACATTCCATTATCTAGAATTTCCTTTGTGCTTTCTGCTTGATGCCGCTGCTCTCTTCTCCTCTCAAACCAAGGCACTCACCATCCGTCTTCCATTCAAATAGCTTTGCCCTTCCCAGGACAGCACATAAATATCTATAGTGTTGCACTCAGCAAACTTCATTTAAGATTCATTCACATTAGTGCATGAATTAATAGCTCATTCTTTTTTACCTCTGAAAATTCCACTTCATTCATAGCATCTTGATTTCTCCCACTTATTTTTTTTGATAATTATGAGTAAAGCAGCAGTAGACATTGTGTATAAGCTTTCATGTGAACAAAAACTTTTATTAGGATTTTCTTATTTTGGAGAAGTTTTAGGATCACAGCAAAGTGGAGAGGAAAGCCCAGAGAGTTCCCACATATCACCTGCTGGGACAGACATGCATTCATGTTTCATCCAGAGGTGTAGGTTTCCCTCTCGTTTCTTTCTTCTAGATGTGGTGAATTTCTGTAGTCTTCTAAGTTGGCAGTGTTTATTCCTCTCTTACTAAAGATTAAGCTTTTGTTACTTAGGGCAGATGGGTTTGGGAGGAATTTTGGCCATTACTGCTGTTCCTCTTCAATAGTCGGCAGCATGGAAACTTTCTTAAATGGTTCCTACTTTCTGCATGAGTGCCTATTAAGAAGGCTTACAGGAAGAAACTGAAATGGGAAAAAACACCCTGACTGGTTCTCAGGGGCTTTACACTCTCATGGTAGCCCGCACTCTGCCTTTAAGAAATGATGAAACATTTAGCTGAATTTTCTTACTGGTTTGTGTGTGTGTGTGTGTGCGTGTGCTCAGTCACTAAGTCATGTCCAACTATTTGCTACCCAATGGACTGTAGTCTGCCAGGCTCCTGTCCATGGGATTTCCTGGGCAAGTATACTGGAGTGGATTGCCACTTCCTCCTCCAGGGCATCTTCCTGATCCAGGGATCGAACCCGTGTCTCCTGCTTCTCCTGCATTGATAGGTGGATTCTTTACCACTGAGTCACCTGAGAATCCCACTGGCTTGGATGTTGTCTAAAAAAGCCTGCCATCGGCTTATAATCACTGGGACTATTTCGACCTGCAGTCACTTGTCTCTCCCCATATTTTGGAATAGTGGTTTTTCTGCAACATCAGTTCTCTGATGAATTTAAGAGAAGTTATCAATTTTCACTTTTTTCAGCTCTTTTTCTTGTTGTGTAGGGTGACACAATTTCCAGTTCTCTATTTTGGAGCTGAAACAGGAAGTTCATCAACAATTTTTTTAAAATTTATTTGTGTCATTTTTTCCCCAAAGTAATTTACTTAGAACTCCCTTATAAAACTATTTCAAAGATTTCCTGCTGCTGCTGCTAAGTCACTTGAGTTGTGTCCGACTCTGTGTGACCCCACAGACGGCAGCCCACCAGGCTCCCCCGTCCCTGGGATTTTCCAGGCAAAAACACTGGAGTGGGTTGCCATTTCCTTCTCCAGTGCATGAAAGTGAAAAGTGAAAGGCAAGTCGCTCAGTCATGTCTGAAAGATTCCCTACAGGAAACTAAATATGAAGATAACTATCTGTCAATAATACAGGAAGCAGCCCTTTAAGAATTTCTGATTGCCAAATCTAGAATAACAACTTCTTGAATATTAGATCCAAAAGACCCTTAGAGAATCTTTTTTGCAGTGTTTTTCTTGACTTTTCTCAGTTTGTAGACTCCACAGAGATTTCAGCTTATCTGATATACTCTTAATAGTCAATGGCACCATCAACTTAACGGACATGAGTTTGAGGAAACTCTAGTGAAGGACAGGGAAGCCTGGCGTGCTGCAGTCCACGAGGTTGCAGAGTTGGACATGACTTACCGACTGAACAATAGTATGATCAGTTTCAAAAACGGTATATATGTATGTACATTGCTCTAACTTAACCAGCCATGATATTCATTGTAGACAATATGTAAACTATGAAATAGATCTTCACGGTGCAACAGAACAGAACAGCTGGCGGAAGAAAGTTCCGATGGCTCTAAAGTTCACGTGAGTCTGCTGTGTGATCCCTAAGATCACTTTCAGGTCAACGTCGGTCTCTGTAGTGATCTCCACCCCTGGAATTGCTTGTTTTGTACAGTTAGTCAGGCCTTTGCAGGGGTACGACCCCTCAGTAACTTCACCCTTGTCTCCTGCCCCAGGACTCAGAGAAGGAAAGAGTCGTGAGGATGCTGAACCTGTCTAGAGGTGTTGGACAACTTGAGGAGGTGAAGAAGAGCTGGCCCATAACCCCAGCAGATACACAGTCAATAAAGAGGATCTCTGGACCACAAAGGCGGTGATAAGAGACAATGCCTTCATTGAGATTCTAACCTGGGGCTTCCAGACACTAATCAGGTGAACTCTATATTAAATCAGACTGCCTGGAAGATTTTTTTCAATATTTTAACTTTGGAAGACTAAAGAAACTGTCGCTTCCAGCTACACTTTAAACTGAATTTGTATTCCATCTCAATTTCCTCTCTGAGTCCATTTGATGCTATTATCCACAGATGGACAAAGCTATTTTCCACAGCTGATTTCACATGTGATTCTGCAAGCTATTTGCCTTTCTACTTCCCTGTAAGCCCACAGATTATAATTTTCAAATACCCTCAAGTATGAGTTCATTCTCATGAGCACTGAGTCAGTATCTAAATGCCGAACAGCACCATTTCTGAACAGCCACGTCTACAGATCTGAGAGGCAGTGATCTGAGGAGAGCCAGCAGTAAGAAGAGATCCAAAGGTTCTTTTTCTCAGGTTATTTTTCTGAATAGGTCAGTGTTTTGCAACATATTTGGTAAATAAGAATCACCTAAGTAGATCTCCAGGCTTGATCCTCACCCTACAAGTCACCCCAGGAATTTGTACTGATGCTTTGTAACACTTGAAACATCTATATTTTTCCTATTCTAGGCAAAACGTGCTATTTTCTTTCTTCTTTTCTTTTTTAACAATTTTTGTTGGAGTATAGTTGCTTTACACTGTTGTGTGAGTTTCTTCTGTGCAGCAAAGTAAGTCAGTTCTACGTGTACATATATCCAACTGAGCAACTGAACTGAACTGATATAAATATATATCTCCCTTTTTTGGGTCTCATTCCCATTTAGGTCACCACAAAGCACTGAGAAGGGATCCCAGTGCTACACAGTAGGTTCTCAGTAGTTGTATATTTTATATGTAATATCAGTACTGTATATATGCCAATTCCAACCTCCCAATTCGTCCCAACCCCACTTCTTCCTTTGGTGTCCATACATTTGTTCTCTATGTCTGTGTCTCCAGTTTTGCTTTGCAAACAGGTTCATCTGTACCATTTCTAAATGTGCTATTTTCTGCTGAATATTTTTACTCTTAAAATGGCAAATATATTTTTCTCTTTATTTCAGTTTTTAGGATTATAATTTTGTTTTTCTCCTATATTAGTGCCTATCTCCTTTCCAGTTACTTGAGATCTTATTCAATTTCTTTCACTAATGCTTTTCAGTTTTCAGTATACAAGTCTTTCACATTCTTGACCGAATGAAGTCTCTGTCTCTGTTTAAATATCTCAAGTTGGGGGAAACTTGCTAACTTCTTATTTAATTCTGTTACAAGGCTTCAACATATGGTGATATAATGACATATACATTTTTGTTAACAGACTTTTTGAGGGAACATGCATGGACACAGGAGTTGAATTTCAAGGGCCTAGAAAATTTCAACTCAATACTGGAAATATTACTCAAAAGGAAACATCAATAAAAGGGAAATGGGAGAAAAAAAATAGTGTTCAGTCTCTGTGTTAATAATGTCCATGGATCATGAATGGACACACACCAACCCAGATATGCATCTATATGAGTGCGTGCCTAGGAATACTTTCTGTTTTAGAAAGAGTGAGCTTATACAGCCTTCCTCACTCTCTATAGTGAATTTCTTATTCTCTATAAGTTGATGCTAACTTGTTCAAAAGTCAGCTTTCTTATTAACACATTTTAAAATACGTTTCATTTCTAAATAGAAATATAATTTGAAGGCTGGAATGAAAAACAGGCATCTGTATATTACTGTAGTTGTAGAAATAAGTGAGGCAAAGTAACCTTGGGCAAAACTTTTAGATGAGTCCAATCAAGTAATCCCAAGGACTCTAGCTTCTAGAACTGCAAAAAAAAAAAAAAAAAAAAANGCCAAAAAATTTAAAAGAACTATCTATTTTTATTAATGTTACATATAAATATCATGATGATGAAATTATTGAAAATATATTCAGGCTGAGTGAGGAATTGTTTTTGTTATTAACTACTTAAATCATAACTCCAGACTGAACAGAAAGTTTAAGGAAAAAAACCTAAAAAGTATTACAGCTAATGTATAAAATCAGTAAAGTGTTAATTAAAAAAATAACTATTGTTTCAGAGTGGGGAATTAAATTCAATTCTATCTAATCTCAGAAGACTAATTATTATCACTGTTTTTTTTCATAAATTATACCAGGTATGTACCTGCCCCTTACAATTCTTTAAAAGTTTGAGACATGAAGAACAATGCTGATGATTCTGAGATTATAACGATTCTGTAGTTTTCTAAAGCTCTGATTACTAATTAGCACTGAGATGAAACAACCATCTCTTCTGGGCAGAACCATGAACATTTAATTAGACTCTTATTTGTCAAGAGATAAAGTAATTCTTGTACCAACTTTGGGCTTAGGATATTCTACGAACTTATAATAGATTCAGCCTGATCAGATGAATAGTGATTATGGTACTTCAAACTGTTTTGTTATCTGGATAAGTTTATTAAGAAAAAATGCTTATTGTATTTGATTCTGAACTGATAAAATAGTCAACGACTTGCTTAGTACATTTAAACTAAAATTGAATTCTACACTGTCATCTGCTCCAAATTGTGTTGAATATTAATCATTATTAGAGTGCTTAACTTGTGATGACATGCTATATAAAAATAATAATATTAACACAACTATCTATGTTTGATATTAATAAAAAGTCTATTGCTGTCTCTACAGGCATGTTGCTGTGGCCACACAACAAACTGGTGTGGTCATGTTTATAAATAAAAATGCTCAGGTTTGGTTCATTCACCTTGGAAAAGGTCTTTTATCAGAGTTGCCAGGAAAGCTTATCCAAGGATTTTTGTATTTTCCTGGAAATGTAGGATGGGATAATTTGAACATAAACCATTGACATATGTAGGGTTGTCCACTTTTCTGCTTCCCCAATTAGATTACGAACTGTTCTAAGTGAGGTTCCAAGTTCCTTCCTATTTGTATTCCTAGGACCTAGTAGCAAAGGCCACAAGGTAGGCGCTGAATAGATGTGTCTTAAATGAATGACTAAATCTAGGGCTGGCCTGTGTCCCAATACAGGCCAAACAGAACCCAGTCTGCACTGTATGTCCCTACAATATGCTACACTTAGCTCCATCATGGCTCCAATCACAGAGTATTGTACTTATCTGTTTTCTTGACAACAAATGCAAAATTGTAGGAGATAGGCTCTATAGTAAACAGTGTGTATTTCTGGCCCCAGCAGAGTGTCTGCAACTGAGTGAGCAGCTCTCAGTACGTTTATAGGATAAGACTATGATTGGAAATTTCACTGTACCTTTATCATTTGTCTCCTGATGAGGAGGTGATTTATAATAAAAGTATAATAAAAAATACAATAAATGTTCACCCTGGATGTAGGTCAGACTTTACTGGTTTTTTGCAAGTCTCAACTTTTATTGGAAACTGAACATTTTTGATAAACATTTAGCAACAGTGGATTCTGATGTTTTATCCCTGGGAATTTTGGTGTTGAATTGTTTAACGTATTTTTTTGTTTGTTTGTGTAAGTACCTTGCCTGGAATAAATCGATGGAATCCATTCCCTTATGGTGTGTGGCTGCTGCTGTTTCTACTCAGTTTAAAATTATATATTATACCGTCCCAGGTGGTTCAGTGTAAAGAATCCGCCTGCCAATGCAGGAAACCCAAGAGATGTGGGTTCAATCCCTGGATTGGGTAGATTTGCTGGAGTAGGAAATGGCAGCCCACTCCAATATTCTTGCCTGGGAAATCCCATGGACAGAAGAGCTTGGTGGACTGTAGTCCTTGGGGTTGCAAAATTTTGGACACAACTGAACATCTAAAGATGATGAGATGAACATGAATTTTGCTGTTGTTCAGCTGAGTCATGTCCCACTCATTGCGACCCCATGGACTGCATCACATCAGGCTTACTTGTCCCTCACTATCTCCCAGAGTTTATTCAGACTCATGTCCATTGAGTCGGTGATGCCATCCAACCATCTCATCCTCTGTCTCCCCCTTCTCTTCCCGCTTTCAATCTTTCCCAGCATCAGGATCTTTTCCAGTGGTCGACTCTTCTCATCAGGCGGCCAAAGTACTGGAAGTTCAGTTTTAGCATCAGCCCTTCCAGTGAATAGTCAGGGATGATTTCCTTTAGGATTGACTGGTTGGATCTCCTTGCAGTCCAAGGGAGATTTGAGTTTTCCCCAACACCACAGTTTAAAAGCATCAGTTCTTCAGTGCTCAGCCTTCCTTATGGTCCCACTCTCACATCCATACGTGGCTACTAGAAAAACCATAGCTTTGACTATACGGACTTTGTTGGCAAAGTGGTGTCTCTGCTTTTGAATACATTGTCGGTATTTGTCATAGCTTTTCTTCCAAGGAGCGCGCATCTTTTAATTTCATGGCTGCAGTCACTGTCCATAGTGACCTTGGCTTCTTACGGTCACCGTGTGCCTGAGAAGCATTTTAATCAGCCAGTCATTACTCTGTTACCCTACAACTGTCTCATTTCTTAGATCTCCCTAGTAAGTTTCCAGCCAATCTGTCAATCTGTTGTTTGCCTGAACCAACCCACAACACTGGGAGCCAGTCCTTTTCTCTGTCGGGTGGCCATCAGTTTCGCTGTTATCATGGGAAATGCTGTGAGCATTATGTCTTACACACCACATTCAGATCACATCAGGCCCCTCTGGCAGTAAAGCTCCTGTCGTCCCAACTTGTCCCAACTGGTAGAACTATCCCACTGACCCAAGAACAGACTTTTGCCCTTTTCACACAAAATCCAGCTTTTTTTCATGGATTATCACTTCTTTGTCCAATGTTTGTTTTTGTCAGCATCTGGAGTCCTGGCAGAAGATTTTCTGCGACATCATTTCTTCACGCAGCAGTTGTTTGTCCAAGTACAACGTCTCTGGATGAGAGGAGATGACTGAGACAGTGGGACCATACCATCTGATAAGTCCACTTTGGGGAATCGTTAAAATTTTAAGATCATCTTCTGACACCATTTTTTAGGAATTAACTTTTAAAGCAAAAATTGAAATTGAGAGCATGAACTCCCTTGGAAGTTCCACACTTAGGAAGTCAAGAAGGATCTGCAAGCTAAATAAGATGATTTTATAAATGAATATAAATGTATTTTTATTTAGAATTGGAAAGTTAGAGTACATAGTAGGACATGCATTCATAAACTTATATTGTGTAATCTTGGACCCTGATGCCATAGCAAAAATGGCCTCATTCAAGTCAAATCTTTTTCTGAAATAAGCCTGACTTTCAAAATTAATTCATCTGATATTACATTTGTGATTTACTAAGACACACTCTGGTAGGTCATGTCAAAATCATTTTATTTTTATGGATATATCTAAGATGATAAGGACAATATTTGTATACTTCTGGTGCAGTTACTTTGGCTTGTGAATTGCAGTGCTATTACAATAAGCAGTGCTCAATTGCTCAATTGTGTCCAACTCTTTCCAACTCCATGGACTGTAGCCCATCAGGCTCCTCCACCCGTGAGATTTCTTGGGCAAGAATACTGGAGTGATTTGCCATTTCCTCCTCCAGGGAATCTTCCCAAACCAGGGTTCAAATTCACAACTTCTCCATCTCCTGCACTGGCAGGCAAATTCTTCACCACTGAGCTACCTGAGAAGCCCATAACAAGTAGAGATTTACAGAAAAAATCAAAATAAAATTGTAATCAGAGGTCTAAGGTATGGGTAAAAATGGAATAAAATGTGCACCAAGTTTCATGACAGCATATTCAGGTACACGCCACAGCTAATCTGTCTGTATAATAGATGAAGCTGTGTAAAAGGAGTTGATGGTACCACATTTTACCTTTCCTCTGTAATTTATAGGAAAATTTGTTGGCATGCAAATTATAACTTGTCCTGAAAACTTCTTTTACTAATTAAAGCTTGCAGAAGCCAGGGAAGGGCTGAATAATTAGCACAGTGCCGGCATGAGTCTTAGTTAAGTGAAGTATTACCAAATTAGATGTCAAGATGGGAGAAAGGAACTACTTACAAACACATTTTAGTTTTTGAACTTTTATTTTTGAAGTGTGTTCTGAGGAACGTGGTGCAGAGATATGAGACCATAAAGTCTTGGGGTACCAAGAGCCTGCTGGAGCTTGAAGAGCTGTGGACAGTTTTCCTCTTTCATGGGTATCAGAGGGCTTGAAACTACTGTGATTATCGACAAAGACAGAAGAATGTGCACGCAAAGCAAATTCTGACACAGAAATCCAAGGCTAGGTCCAAGATGAGACCCAGTGGCAGAAATCTGGGAATCTCTAATAAGACAAGCTATGCATGCTACCGGGTTCCAACACCAGTAATGAATCCAGTGACCGCTGAGTGTCTTGGTAGCTGAAGGAGAATGGAAACCTCTACCCCACAGCAAACAGCGGCTGGGATGACATGAAGAGCAGGGGAGGAAGGAGGGCATGTCTGAGGGTGAGCGTTAGTCTAGGATTCATCTTGGAGGTGCCCCGTGTGGTTAGTTTCACAGGCTGCACAATGGTAGGGTGGCAAGCCTCAGCCAGTCCTATGATCTTCTTCCCCAGCAGGGAGTTGGGTTACCTAGGTTTGCTTTGTTTTAAGTTGTTTAATTGTTATGACTTGACTGTGAGAAATGTTGGGGCCTCAGAGATAATTTTTTGGTATTCTAAGGGTTTTCTTCCCCGTCATTTCTTTATGGAAGATCTTAGAAAGTATTAGAATGTATTATTTCAGATCATCTGTTGGCTGGAAGCAGCTGAGAATTGTATCTTTCTATGCTTTCTCCACATCTCAATGTGTCCATGGGATGTATGTGGCTACTGGACACGTCTTCTCATTTCACCAAATCATATAGTCATATAGTTATTTATGCACTAATTGTTGATGTTCTAGTATGAAACAGATTTTAAAAGTAGAATTGGCTGGTAAATCTTTTGGTGAAATAATTGATCCTTAACATTTCTTTAAATTTGAATTTTTATAGGTTGTATAAAGTAGAATTGAAATAACTGAGCATGCATATAGCAGGAAAAGTTACATTACAAANAAAACATGATTTGCAAATAAGTTACAAGATACCTTTGTATAAAATTTTGTCCATTATGATGTCCACCTAAATACTTAAGAAAAAATAAAATTATTACATTGGTTATCTAGCTTTTAAATCATTAATTGAGACAAAATTGCATTTAAATACTGATTACAATTAAACAACAAGAACTCTTCTAAGTAGGTTTTTATCTGTCTTGGATTTGAGAAACCAGTTCTTCACATTAAAACAAATGTTTACATGCCCTTACTTGTTGCAATCATATGAGTTGTTTTTATTTTTTAAGATGTTGATGTGGACCATTTTAAAATTTTCATTGAATTTGTTACAATATTGCTCCTGAAGGCTTTCCTGGTGGCTCAGATGGTAAAGCGTCTGCCTGCAGTGCAGGAGACCTGGGTTCGATTCCTGGGTTGGGAAGATCCCCTGGAGAAAGAAATGGCAATCCACTCCAGCACTCTTGCCTGGAAAATCTCATGGATGGAAGAGCCTGATAGGCTATAGTCCATGGGGTTGCAAAGAGTCGGACACGACTGAGCGACTTTACTTCACTTTTAGGTTTTCTGTTTGTTTTGGCCATGAAGCATGTCTGAGATAGCTCCTGGTGAAAGTGAAAGTTGTTCATTCATGTCTGACTCTTTGTGACCCCATGGACTATACAGTGTATGGAATTCTCCAGGCCAGAATGCTAGAGTGGGTAGCCTTTCCCTTCTCCAGGGGATCTTCCCAACCCAGGGATTGAACCCAGGTCTCCCACATTGCAGGAGGACCCTTTACCAGCCGAGCCATAAGGGAAGCTCAAGAACACTGGAGTGGGTAGCCTATCCCTTCTGCAGTGGATCTTCCCTACCCAGGAATCCAACCGGGGTCTCCTGCATTGCAGACAGATTCTTTACCAACTGAGCTATCATGGAAGCTATTAGCTTCCAGACCAGGGATAAAATCTGTGTCCCTTTATTGGAGGGCAAAGTTTTGACCCCTGGACCACCAAGGAAGTCTTCAAATATGTGATTTAAAATGACTAAGCTGATAACTGAAAGCTACTGACTGAAATGGCTGAAGACTATAAGAGCTAGCGCCATTTCCTTACAAAGTCTGCTCATCTGCCATGCACAGGACACAACTAAAAGGAACCTTTCCCGGACTGGGCTCTTAAGCACACATTTAATCCATTTAACCTGAAAGCATATGATGTTGGCGCTGTGCTGCGGGTGAAAGTCTTGGTGGATTTGGTGGGAAAGAAATGTACAAAGAAATTTGAAACTCCGCTTTGGACAATGAAAGAAGTAGTGAAAAAAATGGTTGTGTCACCTGGAGTGAACTTACTTTATATTCATGCTGCAGACTTTTAGAGCAAGTGTAGGTAAGGGTGGACATGGTCAGCTGTGGTTGAATGAGGAGTATGGGCGTTTAATCCTGGAGGAATGGGCAATGAGCAGGATTAGGATAAAGTGGAAGGAAAAGAAGTGGAAATGGAAATTAATTTCTTGTGTATCACAGAATGACTCTTTGTTTTCATTCCAATATGAAGGGCGACTGTTCAAATGGATTGGATCCTTAAACCATGGTACTGAATCATTATTGAAATTGGAATCCAAAATGTATCAAATATATCAATTATGTGAGGATTATTTTTGCTCAAGCTAAGCGTGGAGCCACAAATCTTTCTGAATTCGCATGGTTTCCCAGTGATTAATGCACCAGGGAGGCTGTGCAGCTGACGTGCTCACCTCTAGTTAATTGAAGTGAGAAAAAGTAGGAAGAATAACTCCTTGCATTTTTCATTATGAATGTCACTTCAATAAGTCACTGATGCAGAAGGGAAAAACTGGTAAAATTACCAACTGTCAATTACATTAAAACGCATGAGTTTCAGCACGTGGAATGAAGCATCTTGCCATCTCCCTTAAGGAATTTATTCTTAGGGAAATCCTCACAGCTTAAAATTGCTACTGCACAGAGCACTGGGTGGGGCTGGAGGAGCCTGAGCAAGGCTCTGCAGCTGAGATGCTGGCTCTTGGAGTCACAGTGGTCCTGACTCTCCCTTGATGGTACCTCCATCCACGCCTTTGGCAACTCAGGGACTAGCACTTTTAAAAATCTGCTTTCAAAATGAGAAGTTAATTTTTTAATGCAATGAAAAAAATTAAATGGTGTTTTAAAAGTAGACTAGGAAAACTGGTGTCAGAGGATTAGGGAATTCACTACATAATGTTTCTGATGACTTTAGAGAAAAAGTGAAGACTTTTTAGGTCAAGAACTAGTTTTCTGGAAATGACAGAAAATGAAACTTTGCATTGATTATAGAGTTGGTTCTTAATGGCTCAGGCTTGCTCATTTCAAAACAATTGGCAATTCTAGCTGGCAGGGGTTCAGGATTATTAAGAAGGTATAGTCAGGGAAATAAAGATAGATTTAGTTATTTTGTGAACTTTCATTTTATATTCTATCATCTATTGATGGAATCCTCAATGGCCATCCTTAATGGCTCAGCAATATAAAGAATCCTCCTGCTAATACAGGAGACACAGGAGACCTGGGTTTGATTCCTGGGTTGGGAAGATCCCCTGGTGAAGGAAATGGCAACCCATGCCAATATTCTTGCCTGGAGAATTTCATGGACAGAGAGGCCTGGGGGCTACAGTCCATGGGGTCACAAAGACTCAGACATGACTGTGTGATTGAATGCACATGTGCACACACACATACATTTTAGATAACTCTGATTTAGAGTTAGTGACTAAAACATAATATACTATACATAATATACTATACATTGTATAGTCTAATATACCATACATTGTATCTTTATATTCACATGTTGCAGAAGCTTTTCTGTGGCATCATATAATATTTCCCATCATGTATTTCTTTCCTGTGGGCTATGAGGTCCTTCTTCACCCTTCACCCAAGTCTTCCTCCCCTTTCATTAACACACACACACACACACACACACACACACACACACACCTGCTGCTTTTCTGTAATATTTACCTTCATCAATAACATTACCATACTCCTGTGTTCCCAGAATTAAAAACAAATAAACCACACTAACTAGAAACGCACTTTAATTCAATACCATTTCCTCCCTGGAGAATTTAAATAATTCAGAAAATGTTCTTTTCAGGCATATAGCATACATACTGTCCAGGGAGTTGGTATACAGAGATCAACAAGCAACAGTTGTTCATCATGAAGAACCAAAAATCAGATTAGGAAATGAAATAAAAATCCCTTAAATGTAAATATCTGCTCATCACTTTGGAGAATTGCTTATATCTGGTGAGCTATCTTAGGGCCTTGGAAACAGTGTAAATATGTCGTTGGACAAGGGCACTGAATAGGATGGCCTCAAACCCACCAGTGGGTGCCTGCACACACATACTCCTGGGTGACCAAAGTCAGGAAGCAGTGGTGAACACGGATCACAGATGAAAGTTTTGGGTATTTGTGACGGGAGAAGATCTGTGAAGGAAACACAGCAGGAGCAGTAGGCTGTAGCAGGGACTGATGCAGGGAACTCAGCATCCAGAGACGGAGACCATGAAAAAGAAGTGGCTTTCAATTCTGTTCCTGCACGACAGGAATAAAAAGTGAGATTATATCCTCACAGAGTTAAAACACGGATAAGAGATAACTTACAAAATGGAAGAGCAGACCCTTGGGATTAGGAGTGTTTATCCAAAAGTGTTAAAGCTACATAAGTTAGAGCATTGGTCAAAATATTCTAACCTGATGACTGCAGCTCAGAGACATTTCGTCCAGCTCAGTCTTTTTGCTTATATCTCATACTCATGCCATATACCAATACTATTTTGTTGTCGTTGTTCAATCACTCAGTTGTTTTCACTCTTTGTGACCCCATGGACTACTGCATGCCAGGCTTCCCTGTATTTCACCATCTCCCGGAGTTTGCTCAAAGTCGTGTCCACCGAGTCCATGATGCCATCCAACATCTCGTCCTCTGTTGCTCCCTTCTCCTGCCTTCAATCTTTGCCAGCATCAAGGTCTTTTCCACGAGTCAGCTCTTTGCATCATGTGGCTGAAGCATTGGAGTTTCAGCTTTAGCATCTGTCCTTCCAATGAATATTCAGGGTTGATTTCCTCTAGGATTGGACTGTACTATTTAGCCATTCACTATTCTCTAAAGAGAACTTGCTGAGACACAAGCACAGCTGACTCTGCTGGATAACTATGTATGTCAATAAAATACGTGTGTGGAGATTCTAGTTTACATGGGATGATCTTGTTAGTTTTGTTAGTGGTAATCTGCTCCACAGATTCAAGGCTGAGAGTGATGCTGAAGGCTCTGCAGGCCACAGATGAGGATGAGAAAAACCACATCAAACCAGTGTCACCTCAAGAGACTCTGTCAAGGCAGCCAGCCTCCATTTGTACCCACATGTGAATCCCCCCTCATATAAACAGATCTTATATCCCTTTTTACAAATAAGTTAACTATTTGGCAGGGGAGCTAAAGTAGCAGTATGTAATGAAATCTATATGCCAAAATAAAAAGTCACAGATGCAGAGTGCTTTCATTGGGAGAACTCTTGGGTAAAGATTGAAATAAATAGTAGTGAAATAAGAGAACATGGATGCTATATTCCCTCTAAGACCACTAAACTGACATAGTAGCCGTATGTGATGACAAGACAGGTTTAAACCATCTGCTGGTAATCTTGTTCAGCTATAAGAAGCGCAACAAAAGCAAGAATGAAAGCTTTGCTGCTTCTTGAGTTGTGTTTCTGATGGATGACCAGTTGTTGAGCTAGAGAGTAAAGAGATCTCTGTGAATTTTATACTAACTCTAAACAATGAAGGGAACAATAGAAGTTAGAGATACAGAACAAGTTTGTAAGGCTTCTTCCTAACCTAGTTAGGGATTGCTTGATTATTTCAGTATAAATATGATAGGGATCATCATTCATTATTTATACGATTTATAAATATACTACTTATTTATATTATTTATAGGAGATACACCTAGACAATCAGGAAGCTCCCAGTCACCATCAGTGGCCTGACCATTGTTACTACACACAAAGAACCGTGTCCTTGGAGCTAAAAGGAAAAGGAAAAGGAAAGTGAAAATGTATAACCAAAGATATGAATAAAAATACAGAACATGAAGAGAATGAAAATATAGAAAAATGTAGAGAATAAAAATATAGAATATAGTTCTGAAAAACTATTTTCAAAAATCTAAATGTCAAAGAGGATTTGTAAAACTTTAAAGAAAGTGAGAAATGACTGATTTCTGGAGAATAAGACAAGGAAGGACATTACAGGTTGGGGCTAAATGCTTGAAATGAGACAGGAACTACTCAGTTCTGGTTTCATTCTCAACTTTTCTGACAAGAAAAATGATCTTCAGGGAAAAAATTTGTAAAACAAGTTTCAATTAGTTGACACTCAAGATAGATGATGTGATTCTGAAAGAGTGCTCAACTGCTCTAAATGAGTCCACGTAAGTGGAGATTTTTAAAAACCATTTTCTCTCCTTTTTGAGAATAAAACCTATCCATTCTGACTCAGAGGTGGGCAGATGAATCAGAAAGATCTAATCATAAAATTGTATCCTTCTTAACATAATTTGTTATGATCCCAACCCAGCCAAGCATGGGACTTTCCCTCACATCTTCTGAAGCTGAAAAGATGATACTCTGTTGTCTTTTTAGTCAAGAAACTGGCTTGGTGATCATGAAAGTAAAACTCAACTTTACTGAGAGAATAGAAGGCAGTGAACATGAGAATTAGTTCTACTTGTCACTAAGTTTCCCTTTCGTTCTTGAGAGCTATCATTTCTTCAGTTTTGTGAGCCTCAGTATCTTTTCAATAAAGTCAGCATCCTTTGAATGTGTACTTTTAGGCCAGAAGGGGTTAAGTTTTGAATCACTTCCATCCAGAAACATCAGCATCAACAACCACCAAAGAAAACCAAACAATAAAAACAAAGAATCAAAATCTTGATCCTGATAAGCCAAATAATTGATTAATGCAGAGGGAACTTGTATGTGAGGTTGTTGAATAGCTTTGGGTTATGTTTGGAAGTTCATGGGGAATTGAAGAGTTGGAGGAGCTGGAGGGGGCTAAGATGTTCTGACTTAAACTGCTGAAGGGTGAACAGGATGTACTTAGCACCAAACGGGTAGCACCAGTATCACTGGGACAACTTCTTCCAAAGAAATGCATGCTCTACCTGGTACTTAGTCAGAGGAGAAGTACATAACTTATTTCATAACGCTAACCCTTCTCATTAAAAAGTCACCTAGAACCAACTTGACCCATGTCAACCAGGAAGTGAAAGGGACTAAGTACATGTTATGTAAATACTTTTCCCCTGGTTTGGCACACAAAAGATATTAATTTAAAACTACAAAATGCCTTCTTACCAATTCTATTTTTAAAGGATGATATTTAGTTTCAGAATGAACAACAGCTAAAAACCTTTGTTGCCACCAAGCATGATGAGACTCTTCAGCAAGAAGTCATGGAATAAAACTTTGATATTAATTGACATGTAGCGCCTCAGTCCAAGATGTTGGCACCTGGAAACTGGGAGCTTAGGAGTATGAAATAGTTTCTCTCTACAAAGATGATTAGAATATACATGACATCATGTATCTGAGTTAAATTCACCCATTCCAGTCCATTTTAGTTCACTGATTCCTAAAATGTCGACGTTCACTCTTGCCATCTCCTGTTTGACCACTTCCAATTTGCCTTGACTCATGGACCTGACATTCCAGCTTCTTATGCAATATTGCTCTTTACAGCATCAGACCTTGCTTCTATCACCAGTACATCCACAACTGGGTATTGTCTTTGCTTTGGCTCCATCCCTTCATTCTTTCTGGAGTTATTTCTCCACTGATCTCCAGTAGCATATTGGGCATCTGATGACCTGGGGAGTTCCTCTTTCAGTATCCTATCATTTTGCCTTTTCATACTGTTCATGGGGTTCTCAAGGCAAGAATACTGAAGTGGTTTGCCATTCCCTTCTCCAGTGGACCACAATCTGTCAGACCTCTCCACCATGACCCACCTGTCTTGGATTGCCCTACAGGCATGGCTTAGTTTCATTGAGTTAGATAAGGCTGTGGTCCTAGTGTGATTAGATTGACTAGATTTCTGTGAGTATGGTTTCAGTGTGTCTGCCCTCTGATGCCCTCTTGCAACATCTATCAGCTTACTTGGGTTTCTCTTACCTTGAGCGTGGGGTGTCTCTTCACGGCTGCTCCAGCAAAGCACAGCCACTGCTCCTTACCTTGGACGAGGGGTATCTCCTCCCACCACCCTTCCTGACCTTTAATATGGGATGGCTCCTCTAGGCCCTCCTCTGTATGCAGGCCAGGAAGCAACAGTTAGAACTAGACATTGAACAACAGACTGGTTCCAAATAGGAAAAGGAGTACATCAAGGCTGTATATTGTCACCCTGCTTATTTAACTTCTATGCAGAGTACATCATGAGAAACTCTGGACTGGAAGAAACACAAGCTGGAATCAAGATTGCTGGGAGAAATATCAAGAACCTCAGATATGCAGATGACACCACCCTTACAGCAGAAAGTGCAGAGGAACTATAAAGCCTCTTGATGAAAGTAAAAGAGGAGAGTGAAAAAGTTGGTTTAAAGCTCAACATTCAGAAAACGAAGATCATGGCATCCGGTCCCATCACTCCACGGGAAATAGATGGAGAAACAGTGGAAACAGTGTCAGACTTTATTTTTTTGGGCTCCAAAATCCCTGCAGATGGTGATTGCAGCCATGAAATTAAAAGATGCTTACTCCTTGGAAGAAAAGTTATGAGCAACCTAGAGAGCATATTCAAGAGCAGAGACATTACTCTGCCAACTAAGGTCCGTGTGGTCAAGGCTATGGTTTTTCCAGTGGTCATGTATGGATGTGAGAGTTGGACTGTGAACAAAGCTGAGCGCCGAAGAATTGATGCTTTTGAACTGTGGTGTTGGAGAAGACTCTTGAGAGTCCCCTGGACTGCAAGGAGATCCAACCAGTCCATTCTGAAGGAGATCAACCCTGGGATTTCTTTGGAGGGAACGACGCTAAAGCTGAAACTCCAGTATTTTGGCCACCTCATGTGAAGAGTTGACTTATTGGAAAAGTCTCTGATGCTGGGAGGGACTGGGGGCAGGAGGAGAAGGGGACGACCGAGGATGAGATGGCTGGATGGCATCACTGACTCGATGGACGTGAGTCTGAGTGAATTCCAGGAGATGGTGATGGACAGGGAGACCTGGCGTGCTGCCATTCATGGGGTCGCAAAGAGTTGGACACAACTGAGCGACTGAACTGAACTAAACTGAACTGACATCATGTGTCAGATTTTTGCTGTCACAAATTTAAGTTACTAGAGAAGGATACTTAAGAACATACTGGAGATGATAACTTAGAAAACAGTAGTTAAATGAGACACAGGAACAGCTATCATATGTCCTTGAAAAAGATCACTCTGTGCGGCCAATGTGAGGGCAGCTGTATGCATTACTGGAAGTTCGTTCTGTCTACAAGGCTGGAGAAGATTTTGCAAAAATTATAGAAAGAAGGATTCTATCAGAGCAGGGGATAACAATCATTGTAGAATACTAAAATCACATGGAAAACTTTAAAAATAGCAGAAGTTCTGTTCCATCCTGGCTCAATTAATTCCAGATTTCTTGACATAGAGCTCTAAGGACCACGGCCCCAGGCCAGGCTGGATTGTACATAGTGTTTACCCAGGAAAAACGAAACCCACACCCCTGTGAGATCTTAACAAAATAAAAAGCCTGAGGTCAAACACGAAGGAGATGTAGTAAAAGAGGGTGATATGGAGCAGTTGCTATTCCAAAAGTAGAAGACAAAATAATGAATTGTTTGTTCATGAAAGTACAGACATCAAGAAAAAATATCATCAGAAAACCAAATTGTGGAAATCATTTAGCTTAACATAAACCATGATGAATAATGGGAGCTGAGGACCTGTCCTTATCAGATTATGTCCATATCCTTAGAGTAGAAAGGACAGTTTATTTATTTAATTGAAGAATAATTGATTTACACTGTTGTGTTAATTATTGCTGTATGGCAAAGTGATTCAGTTACACACATACAAACATATGTATATATATATATGTTCTTTTTCAGCATTTTCCATTATGGTTTATCATAAGGTATTAAATATAGTTATCTCTGCCGTACAGTAGGATCTCACTGTCTATCCATCTTATTTATAATAGCTTGCATCTGATAACCCCAACCTTCCATTCCATTCTTCTCCAGCCACTACCCCCTCATCCAGCTTCGCAACTCACTAGTCTGTTTTCAGGAAATCTGTCCTGAATATTCATTGGAAGGACAGAGGCTGAAGCTGAAACTCCAGTACTTGGGCCACCTGATGTGAAGAACTGACTTATTGGCGAAGACCCTGATGCTGGGAAATATTGAGGGCAGGAGGAGAAGGGGACAACAGAGGATGAGATGGTTGGATGGCAACATCGATTTGATGGACATGAGTTTGAGTAAGCTCCAGGAGTTGGTAATGGACAAAGAAGCTTAGCTTGCTGCAGTCCACAGGGTTACAAAGAGCTGAGCATGACTGAATGACTGAACTGAACTGAACTGAGTCTGTTTTCTTTGACCATGATTCTATTTTTGCTTCATAGATAAGTTGATTTGTGTCATATTTTAGATTCCATGTATAAGTGATATCATATGGGACTTGTCTTTCTATCTCTTAGTACAATAATCTCTAGTTGTATCCATGTTGCTGCTGCCGCTGCTAAGCCGCTTCAGTCGTGTCTGACTCGGTGTGACCCCATAGACGACAGCCCACCAGGCTCCCCCATCCCTGGGATTTTCCAGGCAAGAACACTGGAGAGATTGCCATTTCCTTCTCCAATGCATGAAAGTGAAAAGTAAAAGTGAAGTCGCTCAGTTGTGTCTGACTCTTAGTGACCCCATAGACTGCAGGCCTACCAGGCTCCTCCGTCCATGGGATTTTCCAGGCAAGAGTACTGGAGTGGGATGCCAGTGACTTCTCCGCATGTTGCTGCAAATAGCATTAATTTTTTATTCCGTTGTATAAGTATATCACATCTTCTTTGTTCAGTCAACTGTCAGTGCACATTTAGATTATTTCCATATCTTGGCTATTGTGAATAGTGCTCCTATGAACATGAGGATGCATGCATGTTTTTGAATAATAGTTTTGTCTGGGTATTTGCCCAGGAGTGGAGTTGGTAGATTATATGGTAAATCTATTATTACTTAGTTTTCTGAGGAACCTCCATATTATTTTCCACAGTGGCTGCACTAGCTCACATTCCCACCAACAGTATGAGTGTTCCTTTTTCTTCATACCCTCTCCAAAATTTGTTATTTGTAGACTTTTTAATGGTGGCCATTTTGATTGTGTGAAGTGGTACCTCATTGTCGTTTTGATTTTCATTTCTCTAATAAGTAGCCTTGTTGAGCATCTTTTCATGTTGCTTTTCATATTGGTCACTTGCACTTCTAGAAAAGGTAGCTTAAAATGCTGCGAGAACCCAAAAGGCAATGCCTTCTGCAGGATGAAGTTAAGATTCGCTTCAGAAGAAATGATCAAGGAACAGCCAAATTATCACTCTGAAGCTGTGCTTTAAAGGGGACCAAGGTATTACATTTCATCTGATCAGATGAAGATGATCAGAGATAAACATAAAACCTACACTGAGATCCAAAACAGCATCATTGTAGTGTTGGTTTAGAAAGTCTGTTTTAAAACCCACACATCTGGAAGCTGTTTCTGCCAGTGACATGCTCCCACCAGGGCCCTGGACCTTAGGTGCTGGAGTTCTCTGAATCCTGTGGATATATTCTCCATCTGCCCATGAGTTATGCTCCTTATTCTGCTCATGCCTCCTTTCTTTTACTAAGATCAAGTTTATCCTTGTTTCTTAATATTACAGTTAATATTTGCATGTATTTACTTTCTTCTAGTCTACCTATTCTGGGCTCACCCAGTAAAACAACTCTCTTTAATTCTATTAATTGGGCATTTGGACAAGAATTTGCAGAATAGAAAGGCAGAAGGTAATTTGTGTATTCACTAAAGGAGAATAAAACAATAAAAAAATACAAATCAAAACACCAAAAATTACTCTGAGCATCACTTTTGATGAAGACATTCTGTTCATATGCAATGATTGGAGAAAGATGTAAAAACTGGTCCTACTTTATTGCAATGCACACAAACATGCCCTTGTAACTGTAAGAAGTGAAGTGAAGTTGCTCAGTCGTGTCTGACACTTTGCGACCACGTGAACTGTAGCCCACCAGGCTCCTCCGTCCATGGGATTCTCCAGGCAAGAATACTGGAGTGGGTTGCCATTTCCTTCTCCAGGGGATTTTCCCGACCCAGGGATCGAACCCAGGTCTCCCACATTGCAGGCAGGCGCTTTAACCTCTGAGCCACCAGGGATGAATTCATACCAGGGGTCAGCTGAGACAGGCAGAATTGACCACACTAATGATGTTGATGAAAATCAGGCAGGTGGGTCCGAAGTCTAGCGGTTTGGACAGAGTCAGTCATAAGAATTTATTGTCACAACCTGGCTACATCAGAGACTCAAAGAATTGGAGAGCAGCAGTAAGCTAGGCTGGTCTAGGGAAACTGAAACCCTGATGATAAAGTCAGAAGTGAGCAGGCATCTCAAAGAAGTCTGACCTTCGACAGAGGCTGTTCTTCGCTCTGTCTGGTCCTCAAGAAAAGCTGAGGCTCCTGGGAGGCCACACATAGGGAGGGGGGCTCAGGTGCCCCCAGTGGAATCGGGATAACTCTCGGAGGTCCTTTACTGGCTTTATGAAAGAACCAATTTAAAAAAATTCAGAGGACCAGTTACTTATAGGCCGGAAGGATTCCTCCTTTTAGGAAAGGAAGATTTCTTTTCCTCAATTATCATATAATGCATGCTTAACAGAATTCTTTTTTTTTTTTAATCAAACTTTAAACTTTTCATTTTGTATTGAGGTAAAGCTGTTTAACAATGTTCTAGGAGTTGCAGGTGAGCTTTGAAGGGACTCAGCCATACATGGACAGGTATCCATTCTACCCTAAACCTACCGTCCATCCAGGCTGGAGCATAACATTGAGTAGAGTTCCATGTGCTATACAAAAGGTGCTTGTTGGTTATCTATTTTAAACATAGCAGTGATAACACAATCCTATTTTGTGAAAAATCAATACTCAAAACAATGAGAATAATGCTGTTTTAAGAATGAACTTATCGCATAAAATTTCATATTCTTGTATAATCAAATTAGAGATTGTAACAGTATAAGAGAATGTCTAAAACATATGCCGCATTGGAGTTAGGGATTCCTATTTATTTAAAAGTAACTACACCTGTGAGTTTTTTGTAATCGTATTTTTAAAAGTAAAGCTCATTTTCTACTTTGCTTCTTATTTAATTTTAAAAAATTGTGTAACATTTTACTTCAGTAGCACCACTGGAAGTAACTTGCAGCCTCTGCTCTGGCTGAAACAACATAAGCAGGAATTTAATGTGGGTTTTCCAGTTCATTCCGTATTGATGGCTCCAGTAGTATAGAATGAACTGAAAAAAATGGCAGAATCATCTTCAAAGTCATTTCTTGTGCTATTTCAGCCCTGGCCAGATTGGATCCAGGCTCAAATTGTTTCCAATATTGCCTTCTGAATTGGATTTCAATTTTCTGGTGTGTGTGAATACACCTGTGCTCACAGAATATCATGTTTTTTCTTCTTTCTGAAAACTGTCATAATTTAGTATCTAAAAGGACTTTTCATGGACAGCATTCAGAAATTCTCACCAGTAGGCTTGGTGGTATGTAACTGCCTTAATGGGGCTTTCAATGTAATGGTCACATAATGGGAATGGTTTAGGAAAAAAAAAAAATTTCCATTAGTCTGGAGAGATTTTAGGCTTAAATTAACTTGGGATTTAAAATGAAAGCAAAAATGACCAACACACTGTAGTTTTTGTAAGTGACTCTTTTGAAGAGCCCAGAAGAGTTGCAAGAGAGAGTTGGCTTCACGTGTGCCCTTGACGGGACAGCCTGCACTTGGTGGGCCTGAGTCCTGAAAACGTCCCCAGAGCCCCTGCAGCATGTGCACCCTGGCCCAGTGCCTTGCCTTTTTCTGAGATCCTTCTCAAGGGCCAAAAACCTCTTTTAAGAAAAAACACAATGAATTTTATAGGGCAAATTCTGCAAGAAAAAGCATGTTCACAGGGAGATGTAAATGTTCATATCGTAAATACTTGAGAGCAAGTATGGGTGGTCACAGAGGAGGAGACAGTCAGTTTCAGCCAAATTTACATATTTTTCCATTTCTTCAGAAGGAGAATGAGAACAGTGAGGGGAAGATATGGAATCTGGTGTGGATCCCAGGGCAAAAAAGAAAAAGAAAACAAAAAGCATAAAATGAAGCCTATTCTCAGATAAAGCTTCTCCCCTAGTATGAAACACTGAAAACTAATTTTTTTTTCTTTGATGGCTTAAGAAAAAACTGAGTGAGGTGGCCCCTCCACTTGAGTCAAAAGCGAGACTCTGGTGTGCAGTTTGGCTGCCACAGATGTCCAAAGTTAGCCTGATAACCCAATGACAATGATTTTACTTTGAAATACAAACCTGAGGAGCACATGCAACATGGGACAAGGGGCCACATACAGACCCTTAGTAAACCAGGGTCACTGATGCGTTCATGCTGAAAACGTGATGCCTTCCTCGGGTTCATTCCTTTCCCTGTGGCTTTTCTCTCAATTATGACCCTTCTTCTGTCATTTTTGGGAGGATTCTTAATGGAAGGCATTGACTACATCAGAACATTTTATATAGAGCTCAGAGGCTTTGCACTGCTGCCAAGGGATTATTGAGTGAATGTATGACTAACTGTATAATTAAATGAATGGGAGAGTGATTTTGTGAATTAAACTCCTGCTCTGAGGTTAATACCTGGATCCCCAGGGTCCCCTTCCCTGGGTTGCCATATAGTTCCATCGTGACTCTTCTCTAGATCTCATGTGTATCTATTAAATAAACCCAGTGTCCTTATGCTCAGAGTGCACGCATATGAAACAAAGATGAACGCCTGATTTTATTTAAAAAGGAAGAGGAAGACGTTGAATACTAATGAAACCTCTCAAGGAGAAGAAATTGATATGCTACAGATTTTCTCAGCCTGAAAAGCAAAGCTAAATGGGGTCAGTTTGCTGTCCAGGCACTGCTATGTAATAAACTCTGCATTAAATAGAATCAAAGTAGAAAATACAATTTTATTGGGAAATTCAAATTAAGTTGAAGACAGTGCTTTATTTGTGTTAAAACAGATTTTAACACTATCACTGTTGAGAAGTCTTGTATTTACATGAGAAAAATACTGAGATAAAAATATTTCCCAAATAAAAAGAATCCCTTTGCTAAGATACTTTATATCAAATTTCATTTTTATTAAGTAAAAAGGAAATTTAAAAATTGGTAGTCAGAATTGACTGACTGAGATGAAGTAAGTTATGCCATGCCCTGGAACGCTGCTTTTCAAAAGACATATTGAATAGATATTGAATTTCTATTGAATTTCAATAGAAATGTTTCAATAGAAATAGGCCTAGATGGACATTGACGTTACAAAAATTCTGTGAAATACTTTTGTTTTAGTTAATGTGACAAAATGACCTGAAATCTGCATGCACAAATAAAAAAAACATTTTTGGATGGGTGCAGATTTACAAAATCTAAATGCTGATTGATGACATAATAAAATTGTATGTGTCTAATATCTCATTTCAAAATAGTTTATACACATATTTTTAATATTTGGTCTTTATTGCTATCTTAAATATGTATTGTTGTCTTCAGTAAAATTACGTATATATATTTCATTTCTTATTCATGACCCATGATTTAAGAGCTATAAGTAAATACATTCCTATGTGTCTGTGCCCAACTCTGTAACCCCTCGGACTGTGACCCCCAGGGTCCTCTGTCCATGGAACTCTCCAGGCACATCATTCTCCAGGGGGTCTTCCAGAACCAGGGATGGAACCCATATGTCCTACATTTCAAGCGGATTCTTTACCTACTGGCTTCCATAATAGCTCAGTTAGTAAAGAATCCGCCTGCAATGCAGGAGACCCCAGTTCGATTCCTGGGTCAGGAAGACTCTCTGGAGTATGGATGGGCTACCCACTCCAGTACTGTGGCCTGGAGAATTCCATGGACTATATAGTCCATGGGGTCACAAAGAGTCAGACATGACTGAGCGAATTTCACTTCCACTTTCATTACTTACTGAGTCACCTGGGAAGCCCAAATCCTAGGCATGCTGCTGCTGCTGCTGCTAGAATAGACTAATAAATTTCCAAGGTGGATGATTTATTATATGGAGACAAGGCTTGTGGCAGAGAGAAGAAATTCTAGAAGAACTTGCGCTAATAAGATTACACTTGTGAATTTTTTTTCCTGCATGACATTGCTGTTATTTGATTGAAAAAAGAGAGAGAGAGAGTCATTTAACTCCACCTTCTCTGACTTGTGGATCAGACACCCCTAGAAATGTTCAGCTGCCTGGAGACCATAGCTTCTGGTTTCGGTAATAAAAGGAATGTATGTTGCATAACCTGTGAAAGAATGAATAGAGTATAATCACAAATTTCCCTTCGTGAACTATATTCTTTTATGTTCATCTGATTCTACGAACACTAATATGATCAAAACCAATATATTCAGGTAAGGTAGCTAGTTCCAAAACCTTGGCTGTTAGCTAGAACCTTTACTTGCTTGTTAATCTTGATGATAACTTGCCAGCTCTAATCTATACTACTTGGGGATCATAACATTCATCACAAATGTTAATTAAATAAATGTAAAAACCACTGTACTGATGAATGTTTACCATTTCTTTACAGATGGGAGTGAAGGAAGAGTTTAAAAAGACCGGTGTTTTAGAAGAGAATCCTAGCTGCGTGGGGAAGCTGTGATTACCTACACAGACTTTGACTTTTTTCCCTTATCGATGCCAAAACCCGAACCTTGGAAATGAATGTGCATATTTCCTTTATTCCACTTTATCCAGCCTCTGCTTAAGAGACAAGATTTCTGGCCAAGGGTGGAGTCTCTCTGTGTGTGTCTTGAACTGCCTCATTTAAAACGAACCAAGTTTGTCTTAATGTCAATTCACTGCATCCTTGTTGAAGAGTACACTTCCTCTGGTTTTCTGGGAGAGTAAATGCAATGAAAGAATAGACAGTTTCTACAGATATGTTAGTAGCAGTCTCATTATGACAGCATATTGCAAAAAATGAGTGAGGTTGGATTACTAGAAAATCAATAATTCTTTGCACAGACGCCACTGAGCAGTGTGAAATGTAAAGACAGTGGGTTGGAAAATCAGACCCTGGTCAAGTCCTTGCTCTGATTCTAGAATTCCCTGACTGCATTCTCAAGTAAGTCCCATCAACTCTCTGAGTGTTTGTGACTTCATCTGTGTGTGCTAGTGTCCTCAGTTGTGCCTAACTCTTTGTGACCCCTTGAACAGTAGACCACCAGGCTCCTCTGTCCATGGGATTTTCCAGGCAAGAATACAGGAGTGAGTTGCCATTTCCTCCTCAACCCAGGAATCGAACCCACATCTCCTGCATTGGCAAGAAGATTCTTTACCACTGTGCCACCTGGGAAGCCCATTACTCACAATGAAATAGTCATGATAAGTAGCTTAAGAACTAAGGTGTTTTCCTAATAACAGATGAGGCTTTATTGGTTGTGACAACACTGGTAGAAATTTGGCAACTGAGACAACAACTTCGTAATTCTTTTTTCTCAGTGTAATCTGTGTCTCTTTTTATCAGTTCAGTTCAGTTCAGTTGCTCAGTCGTGTCCGAGTCTTTGCGACCCCATGAATTGCAGCACGCCAGGCCTCCCTGTCCATCACCAACTCCCAGAGTTCACTCAGACTCACATCCATCGAGTCAGTGATGCCATCCAGCCATCTCATCCTCTGTCATCCCCTTCTCCTCCTGCCCCCAATCCTTCCCAGCATCAGAGTCTTTTCCAATAAGTCAACTCTTCACATAAGGTGGCCAAAGTACTGGAGTTTCAGCTTTAGCATCATTACTTCCAAAGAAATCCCAGGATTGATCTTCTTCAGAATGGACTGGTTGGATCTCCTTGCAGTCCAAGGGACTCTCAAGAGTCTTCTCCAACACCACAGTTCAAAAGCATTAATTCTTCAGTGCTCAGCCTTCTTCACAGTCCAACTCTCACATTCATACATGACCACTGGAAAAACCATAGCCTTGACTAGATGGACCTTAGTCGGCAAAGTAACGTCTCTGCTTTTGAATATACTATCTAGGTTGGTCATAACTTTTCTTCCAAGGAGTAAGCGTCTTTTAATTTCATGGCTGCAATCACCATCTGCAGTGATTTTGGAGCCCCAAAAAATAAAGTCAGCCACTGTTTCCACTGTTTCCCCATCTATTTCCCATGAAGTGATGAGACCGGATGTCATGATCTTCGTTTTCTGAATGTTGAGCTTTAAGCCAACTTTTTCACCTCCTCTTTCACTTTCATCAAGAGGCTTAACAATACTTCTCAAGATGAATTAATGTTATATCACATGAAAGAATTAATTCTGAAATAATTACCTGAACACTTGAATTGATAGCACTTGCGTCTAAGAGATAATGAATCAATTGAATGCTGAGATTTTTTTTTAAACACGAGAATTCTCTCTGTGTGTATATATCAGTTTCTATCTCTATCTCTGTTTCTTTATCTTCATCTACCTCTCAATCTATATATGGTATGCATTGTCTATATCTTCACTTGTGTGTAGATAGATGGATAGGTAAATAGAGATTATGGTAGGGATAAATAAAGAAGAAAAGAATGGCTGATGGAAAAAGGAAACAATAGGTCCATCAAGGTAGAATTTGTTGCCCTGGGACTTGGGGGCAGGTGAAAAGCAGTAGAAGTTTAATGAGTCTAAGAAAGTTTCAGAAAAATTTCATCTGATGTCAATTTTGTATGATTTGGACCTCTCCCATAAGAAGCACATCTTAGTATAAACTGATAAGACCATGAAACTGAGTAATTGGGCAAAGCTTAAACTAGCTGCAGGCTTCCCAGATGGTGCCTTGGTAAAGAATTTGCCTATCAGTGCAAGAGGTGTAGGAGACAAGGGTTTCATCCCTGAGTCAGGAAGATCCCCTGGAGAAGGAAATGGCAACCCACTCCTGTATTCTTGCCTGGAGAATCCCATGGACAGAGGAGCCTGGCGGGCTACAGTCCGTGGGGTCACAGAAAGTTGGACTCGACTGATTTTGCACACACACACACACACACACACACACTATTGACAAAGGTTGAATGAGCATGGAGCACAGGGCTGCTGCAGCTCCTTGGGGCTAATAACTCCTTGCAATCCTAGACCTAGACTCTATACCCTAGAGGCAAGGGGGAAGAGGAGGGAGTGGCAGCAGCTCCCAGAGAGAAACAGAAAGAGAGAGAGAGAGAGTCCTGCAGGGGAGCCAACTGGCAGGGCCAGGAGCTTCAGGAGCAGTGAAGCCAGCCCACCAGACCCCGCAGAGGGAGGGCTGTAGTGGAGATATTACTAAGGGGTCATCCCATCTCCTCTCCAGTGGTCAAACACAACCAGACACCAAAAGACAAGGGACCCAACCACTCATCTCCGGGAGGGGAAGGCAGTCTGGAGAAGAGCAGGGAGCAAGCCTAGAGGTGGACTTGCGGATGCCTGGAGTGGGGCAGGGTGCGGAGATGGGACACTGCCCAGTGGAGAGGGCATGGCTCAGAAGGGAGGTCAGTGGAAGCTGCAAACCCAGCTCTGCTGCTCCCAGAGGCTGATGACCTATTCCTGGTGCTTGACTTCGGTTTCCTTCATTTTCTCCCATGTTATACTTGAAAAACTATTTATTTTGCTGGGTAACTGTGAGGATTAGAAATAGATATAAATAGGGAACTTATGCCATGGCACCATAAAGATGTATCATTAGTATTGTTATTCCTAAACATGAAAATTTAAAAATGGGATTTTAGTAAATCTGTGTATTATACACTATACACCAGACACTGAGTTTGTGCCTGGGTGTGTGGATCTTAACTGGGTGTAATTATGCCTTGAGTTCAGAAGCTCAGAGATGGGGGAAGGGTGAGGGCTCAAGGTTCAATAAAAATGTATCTCAAGAACTTCTGAAACAGTCTTTAAATACTACTACAACAAGGGAATGAAATGCATACTTTTCAGTTAGGAGGGAAAATCCCTATTTGTGTATTTATATGCCCCTTACTTGTTATGCTTCCCCTGATAATATAGGCCATCTCTGGGTGGTGGTCCTTTCCTGCGTTGATCACTGCTACACCCCCAGTGCCTAGGACAAGATCCAGAACATAGAGACGATTCCATAACTAAGTTTGCGGAATGAAAATGGGGTAATGGCTGGGCCACCCATCACTTCATGCATAACCTCAATTACACAAATATTAAAAATGCGTAAGTATCTCAGTGGTGTACTTCTTTTTTTTTTTTGCAGAGCAATTTGCCTGTCTGCTGAATGTATTAGCATTCATTGTGCATGTTTTTTAAGAGACCACTGCATCTATTGTAAACACCTTTCAGTTCATTTTGGAATCACAATAATTATGTAGTTACTTTGAGAAGGCTGAATTCCACTTTCTCTGTACACGAGCAATCTTTTATGGACTATCTACTCTATTGAGTTCATATTAAAATTGTCATTAACTGCAGACGCTTTAACCTCTGAGTCACCAGGGAAGCCCCAGTAGATGAGAAAACAGTGGCTCAGCAAATGGAAGTCACCGAGTCACAGTCCTGCACAAAGAAAAACTGACGGTAGGTCTCAGATTTGAGCTCCAGTCTGGCTCTAAGCTTGGAGCACTTTCCACTGTATCACATAATTTTAATGAATTACTATTGAAAAGCAGAGACATTACTTTGCTAACAAAGGTCCGTCTAGTCAAGGCTATGGTTTTTCCAGTAGTCACGTATGGATGTGAGTGTTGGACTGTGAAGAAAGCTGAGCACCGAAGAATTGATGCTTTTGATCAATTGATGCTGTGGTGTTGGAGAAGACTTTTGAGAGTCCCTTGGACTGCAAGGAGATCCAACCAGTGCATTCTAAAGGAGATGAGTCCTGGGTGTTCTTTGGAGGGAATGATGCTGAAGCTGAAACTCCAGTACTTTGGCCACCTCACGCAAACAGTTGACTTGTTGGAAAGGACTGATGCTGGGAGGGATTGGGGGCAGGAGGAAAAGGGGACGACAGAGGATGAGATGGCTGGATGATATCACCGACTCAATAGATGTGAGTCTGAGTGAACTCTGGGAGTTGGTGATGGACAGGGAGGCCTGGCGTGCTGTGATTCATGGGGTAACAAAGAGTCGGACACGACTGAGCAACTGAACTGAACTGAACTGATGACAAGTTTGAATAAGATATTTTGTCATTTTAGATTTTAATCTCAACATACAAGTTTATGTTCTGAATTCTCTGAAACCATTTCCCAGCTTTCTATACTAGTTGAAATTTTCTTGGAAGTTTAGATACTAAAAGCCAAAAAAATAGGTCAACACGTCTCTTCTAGATGTCTGATTTTGTGGCATTGAAGGTTGGTAGGGTAGGGTAGAGGTTGTGGTCAAGTGTATTTCAAGAGCTGAATAAATCTTTTTGTGTAATGAGTATTATTTAATATAGGGAGACATTGTTTATCGGCTTAAGTACAGGTAATTATTGCCTTGAAAACTGTGACAACTTTACTAGCCTTATCTTTGTTTTCCAACAAGAAGCTGAGAGTGGGTTATTTTTCTATATTCAGCTTAATTATGCTTTGAGGAGTAGATAAGAAAAGAAATTGAAAATATGTTGTGAAGTATCTGTGTGCCCTATATCTTCATGGGAAACAGGAATGTGAACCATCAAGTCATAGATTGACTCATCTCAAGAAAAGAAAATAGTGTTTTTCTAGCATTGTGTATATGTTGAGAATCATTTAGCTGAATTTGTTGAGAGCTTTAAAAAAGTGCAAAATTCATAGTACCCATTCAACAATTTATTTATATTGGTAGAACGTCCCTCAAAAACACTGAACATCTTACCCATCACTTAAACATTTCCTGGGGAAATTATTTCTCACCACACAGCTTCAAGTGCCATCTGCCCTTTGGTTAAAATAACTGTGGACACTTTTTTTTTTTTTTTTTTCCCACGAGAAGCAAAGGATATGCTGGTGTGAAGCAAATGCACTGCATCTGATCTGGCCTTTGTGGTTTGGGCACCACTGATAATCCCAGGGATGGGGGAGCCTGGTGGGCTGCCGTCTATGGGGTCGCACAGAGTCAGACACGACTGAAGCCACTTAGCAGCAGCAGCAGCAGTTCCCTCTGATGGGTCTTGTGACTGAAAACTTGTGTTCCTTTTTGCCCAGATCAGACCTTTCTCTACTTAGGCATCTCAGGAACCCATACACTTTTAATTTCTTTTTTCTTTTCTTGAGGACATGTTTCTTTTTGAAACGTTATTGTTGCATCATCAGGACCCAGATCTTGAGTTCTTGTACAGAGCTCCCCCAGTGTCTCGATGTTTCATTAGGTCTTTATCAATTCATCTGTTGCTAGTGATTTTGAGCACTACTCAATATGCATGCTTTTCAACAATCAAATCTGGTTGAAACTATATGGGATTTTTGTTGTTCTTCTTCTTGCTGCTCAGTTTCAGAGTACCAACCACAGTTCCATTCGTCTTCAGGACTTTCCAGGATTTTCCAGCTGGCATTTTAAGCGCAACCTTTTAGCTAAAGGTCACTATCCATCTCCCACGACTCCTCTACATTTCTTCCTCTGTAGGATGAGGAGGGATGAACCAGCAGGCAGTCACATACCTTCCAGCTTCCCCGCCTGGATTTTCTTTGCTCTGGTGGAAGCCTCCAGTCTGATCTCTGATGCCTCCCCTTCTTTCCACTTTTGTCTCTGTAAATGCGCGCTCCATCACCACGACCACCTATGCTACGTTCCTCTTATAACTTCACTCTTTCACTTTACATGCAGAGTAGTTTCACATTTAAATTGCTTTTGTTTTTACTGGCCTCCTGACTTCAGTCTTTCTCCTTTAAATAATTATCTAGATTGCTTCAAAGTTAAACTTTCCAAAACCCATGTCCGATCGTGTCACTTCTGCAAGCCAATCTCTCTCGGCCTCCTGATGGTCACATAATTTAAGAAATGATTCAAGTTGGTGCTCAAGAGCTTCTAAGCACACTTCTAGTTTGTAGCCCTCTCCCTTAATCAAAGTCCATCTTAGTCATCAAATCTCCCATTTCTCCTTGCTTAATTTTTGAGTAGAGCTTGTCTCTCCTTTTAAAAACTCCCTTAACAGTACTTACAGTCATTTAGGAGTGTCCAACACCCAACCCAAATACACTTAAACAAAATGGCAAAGTGTTTGTCTCATGTTCCTGGGGACACGTAACTGCTGCAGCCGCAGGCTCAAGGGTTCTGTTCCTTCCTCTGTTCCTAGGAGGTTCTGCTCATTCTTTCTGACCCTTTTCCACTCTTTCCAGGCAGTCAGGAAATACAGCTTCAAGCAACACTCCTCAACGCAGACCTTAAAATTTAATAACTCAGAGACTAGGGAAAGCACCTTTCCTTCCCCTCTCTTAGGGATCACTGACCAAGTCCTAGGAAAGGCACAGCTCACGTGCTGAAGTGCAAGGGAGCAGCAGTGCAAAGATGGGAAAATACTGAGGAGTGGATTAGTCAGGTTTCTCCAGAGAAACAGAGCCCCTGGGACTGCAATTGGCTGGCAAGTCCACAGTGTGTGGCTGGAGACTCTCGGGAAGATTTTCTGCATTTAAAAAAGGGTACGCATACAGACAGGGCCTCCCTGGTGGCTCAGAAAGGAAAGAATCCTCCTGCAATGTAAGAGACCTGGGTTTGATCTCTGGGTTGGAAAGATCCCCTGGAGAAGGGAATGGCTACTCACTCCCCAGGATTCTTGCCTGGAGAATCCCATGGACAGAGGAGCTTGGCGGGCCACAGTCCATGGGGTCACAAGAGTTGGACACGACTGAGCGACTGACGCTTTCACACACACAGACACACATGTACATTCAATAAATCACAGACCTTAGGAGATGATGTTGCTCTTCCCTAAAATGGTTTCTTTTTCTCTGTGTCATATCAGAAGTAAGTCTGAAGAGATATATTACTGAGTTTTTGTCTATTGTGGACAAAGGAGATGATGTGGGGAGGGGTGGTGACAAAGGCCCCCTGAAAACCACGGGGCAGAGTCATCTTCTCTGCTCCGCTGGGCGTCCCAGGAGGGTCTGCACGGCTGGGTTTGTGGGAAAGCAGTGCGTGTTTCCAACAGTGGAACTGACCTAAAACTCCCTCTCGAGCTCAGAAATTCCAAAAGGCCTCAGAGCACAGCTGTTGATGCACCCAGGGTGGAAATGAAAATTATCAGGTCGCAAGCATTTTCGGGAGCAGCTCACTGAATATTCCTAAACTGCCCAAACTGAACCTTTGAAGCCCCAGCCCTGCTTTGGTGCCTCTAAAGTGGAAGATTTGTTCAGAATCTTACTGTCACAACAAGCTCTAACCTCTAACGACTGTAACTTTTATAGGTATTTGAATTCCCTCTGCAGACACTGATTGACCAGACTGCTTACCAGACGAGTTGTGCTCCGGGCCTTGTGACATTAAGATGAGTAGAGTTTCAAGGTGACAGCAAGGGATAAATCTCAACAATTATGATAAAATGTATTTAAAAGTTGTATGAGATTCCTCCCACATCATAATATTATGGAAGAATGATTGGATCTTTCCAGAAACATTTATTGTATACTAAATATGCTTTAGGCGTTGTGCAAGATACTGATCTTTTGAGATCATACTTCATATTCTTTAAGTGACCACTTCGGAAACATATTTACACAGAATAACAGTCACAGACATTTAGTAACAAGTATATAGGCCAGGCAGTGTGTCCTGCTTCTGTATGTGTGTCTGATAGTAAGGCTGAGTACAGATAGATCTCCAGTTATCATAGTAATAAAGATACAAATACAGCTTTTCTGAAATGTATCTCTATGCTATTCTGGTTCTCCAAGTAGAATCTCATTAGTTCTTGCTCAAATTCATTTATTCACTTACTCAGTAAAATTTATTCCAGAGATGAAAGACACTTGGTTCTACTCAGTGGCAGCGGAACCTGGAAAAGAGCGGGGTTAAGTGATATTAATACTCGTCTGTCTGCTTTCTGGCCAACGGCCTTCCTTTGTTGCTTTTAACAACCACAAGCCAGTGTTTTCATCTGATACTGGCAGTAACTGGCATGCAGGAATGTACCCATGTATCATTTACCAGATGAGGAACCTGGAGCACATATGTGATTAGAAATGAATATCAGCTCACATGACTAGAAAGTGATGACCTGAGATATGACCCCAAATCTTTTAAATCCAAGACCAGTTTTCCATTTTACAAACCTATAGCCAGCCGGTTGATGCTGCTAATGACAAAATACAGATGCCAATACTATAGCAATTTTACTCCAGGTTTTTTTACCCTTCCAAGGGGAATAATTTCTTTCTACCAGCATCCTGCTTACTGCTGGCTGCAAATTTATCTCATGGAGATTTGATGGTTTTTGATTGTGGTTTTTGTTTTATTGAATGAGTTGAACAGTCACACTCTGGATAGAATTGGTCCACATTTCCTAGCTTTATCAGACTGCAAAACCAGCACCAGAATAGAAAATGGCCCTTTCTTCTGTTCAGTTGCAACCCTGCTTATTATTTTTTACATAAATAGAACCGCAGTTAGACGGCCGGCCGATCAAAGGCAGGGCTGCAGTAAGAAGCAGCCAGGCTGCTCAGGCTGGCTGGCTTCTGACAGCTTTCAGCTGCTTTGATCAGACACCTATCAGCACAGACAGGCACCTTTTTTTGCCTTTTGTCTGAGTCAGGAAATGAGAGAGATGATAGCTGCCTTTTGGTCCTAATCCCAACCACTCTGCTTGACAGGAGATGAAAGGTGCGCCAATTACTACTGGTAAGAGTGGACTACAGTGTGCATTCATTATCCCAGTTATCTTTACAAATTACATGGTATTCCCGGGTACCCGAGGAAAGGAAATATTTAAAGCCAGAAAACCCTCTACCAGCAATATTTGATGAGCCCCAAGGGAAGAAGAGCCCACTGTCAAAGCATTTTTGACACAGCTTCACCAAGAGCATGGAATCCAGTGGAGATTCCCAGGTCCCAGGGGGTGGATTCTGGCTGAAAATGGTATGTGGTGAAGCCATGAAATGAGAGAATACAGTGCTTTATGAGGTTGTATCTAGAATCTGGGTCCTCTGGTCCACAAGGGCAGTTTATGTTTATTGCTTTGGGCCATCAGTGGATGGCTTAGGCTATGAACAATGTACCCACTCATAAGTGGATTTTGGAATTCAGCTATGAAAACTCGGCATTAGCAGACATACATTCTGTTCCCAATGGTGGGAGTGGGGTTGGATTTGTGTAATGTCCCAAGTAACAACCATAAAAGTAGTGATATTTGCAACCGCTTTCCCCATAGTAGCATGGTCATGTGTGTTTGTGTGTGTGTGGTGTGTGAATTTGTGTATGTGCTGGTGGGGGTGGTGAGCTCATACTTGACTCAGAGACTCATGGTCTATGCAATGTGTATATACATTTGTGGGCTTCCCTGGTAGCTCAATGATAAAGAATTTGCCTGCCCATGCAGAAGAGAAAGGTTCAATCCCTGGGTTGGGAAGATCCCCTGGAAAAGGAAATGGCAACCCACTTCAGTATTCTTGCCATGGGAAATCCCAAAGACAGAGGAGCCTGGCAGGCTACACTCCGTGGGATCACATGGAGTCAGACAGGACTAAGCACTTGGGATACTCTTTGGATTGTAGGCCAGAGAGCGATTTCTGAGAGGTGACAAACAAGCCTGATGAATCATACAGTGATCCTGAACTGGCCCCTGGAGAGAGTTCAGGCATCACTGCAGGGAGGTGTAACCTTATGATGGCATCTTGCTCCTTCTGAAATGAAGAGACAGAGCTAGAAGTCACAGGAAGCAAACTGTTAATTTATGGGCAGAGCCCAGGAGAAGATAGGACTGCACAGAGAGTTCTAGAGTTCTGAGAGGGTTTCCTTTATTCAGTTAAGTACTGATCAGAGAAGGTATGTGAGAAGGCAAACTGAGGCAATAAGAGCAACACTCACAGAACCATAGGCATTATAAGGGACAGCATTTGGTGACTGCACAGCGCCTGTTGCTCCCAGGTAGACGGGAAAGCCAGCGTTCACACAACACTGGGTGGCGTACACAGGAAAGCTCCATCATTCATAGAACACTGGATGGTGTACACAGGAAAGCTCCACTGTTCACATAAAACTGGGTGGTGTACACAGGAAAGCTCCACTGTTCACACAACACTGGATGGTGTACACAGGAAAGCTCCACTGTTCACACAACACTGGATGGTGCACACAGGAAAGCTCCACTGTTCACATAAAACTGGGTGGTGTACACAGGAAAGCTCCACTGTTCACACAACACTGGATGGTGTACACAGGAAAGCTCCATCATTCATAGAACACTGGGTGGTGCACACAGGAAAGCTTCATCATTCACACAACACTGGATGGCCTACACAGGAAAGCTCCATCGTTCACACAACACTGGATGGTGTACACAGGAAAGCTCCATCATTCACACAACATTTGGTGGTGTACACAGGAAAGCTCCGTCGTTCACACAACACTGGATGGCCTACACAGGAAAGCTCCACTGTTCACACAACACTGGACAGTGTATGAAGAAGCATCTTGCCTCACTACTCTTGAATGATTATCTCCAGACTGAATGTTGCAGTGAGTCAACATAATCTAATAAGAGATGCTTTTTAAAAAAGACCCAAAATGAGTTGAATGGTTTAAAAGTAACTATGCTCTATAACAGGGGGCTTTGCTGGTAGCTCAGAGGTTAAAGTATCTGCCTGCAATGTGGGAGACCCTGGTTCGATCCCTGAGTTGGGAAGATCTCCTGGAGAAGGAAATGGCAACTCACTCCAGTATTCTTGCCTGGAGAATCCCATGGATGGAGGAGCCTGGTAGACTACAGTCCACGGGGTTGCAGAGTCGGACACGACTGAGCAACTTCACTTCACTTCATGCTCTATAACAAAGCTCAGATGTAGTTCAGTTCAGTTCAGTTCAGTCGCTCAGTCGTGTCTGACTCTTTGTGACACCAGACTGCAGCATGCCAATCTTCCCTGTCCATCACCAACTCCTGTATCTTACTCAAACCCATGTCCATTGAGTTGGTGATGCCATCCAACCATCTCATCTTCTGTCGTCCCCTTCTCCTCCCACCTTCAATCTTTCCCAGCATCAGGGTCTTTTCAAATGAGTCAGCTCTTTGCATTAGGTGGCCAAAGTATTAGAGTTTCAGCTTTAGCATCAGTCCTTCCAATGAATATTCAGGACTGATTTCCTTTAGGATGGACTGGTTGATCTCCTTGCAGTCCAAGGACAATAGTCCAAAAGCATCAATTCTTCAGCTGTCAGCTTTCTTTATAGTCCAACTCTCACATCCATACATGACTACCAGAAAAAACATAGCTTTGACTAGATGGACCTTTGTTGGCAAAGTAATGGCTCTGCTTTTTAATAAGCTATCTAGGTTGGTCATAACTTTTCTTCCAAGGAGCAGTTCAGTTCAGTTCAGCTCAGTCGCTCAGTCGTGTCTGACTCTTTGCGACCCCATGAATGGCAGCACGCCACGCCTCCCTGTCCATCACCAACTCCCGGAGTTCACTCAGACTCGCGTCCATCGAGTCCGTGATGCCATCCAGCCATCTCATCCTCTGTCATCCCCTTCTTCTCCTGTGCACAATCCCTCCCAGCATCAGAGTCTTTTCCAATGAGTCAACTCTTCGCATCAGGTGGCCAAAGTACTGGAGTTTCAGCTTTAGCATCATTCTTCCAAAGAAATTCCAGGGTTGATCTCCTTCAGAATGGACTGGTTGGATCTCCTTGCAGTCCAAGGGATTCTCAAGAGTCTTCTCCAACACCACAGTTCAAAAGCATCAATTCTTCGGCACTTAGCCTTCTTCACAGTCCAACTCTCACATCCATACATGACTACTGGAAAAACCATAGCCTTGACTAGACGGACCTTAGTCGGCAAAGTAATGTCTCTGCTTTTGAATATGCTATCTAGGTTGGTCATAACTTTTCTTCCAAGGAGTAAGCGTCTTTTAATTTCATGGCTGCAATCACCATCTGCAGTGATTTTGGAGCCCCAAAAAATATAGTCAGCCACTGTTTCCACTGTTTCCCCATCTATTTCCCATGAAGTGATGGGACTGGATGCCATGATCTTAATTTTCTGAATGTTGAGCTTTAAGCCAACTTTTTCTCTCTCTTCTTTCAAGAGCCTCTCCTCGTCAAAAGGTTCTTAGTTCTTCGCTTTCTGCTGTAAGGGTGGTGTCATCTGCATATCTGAGGTTATTGATATTTCTCCTGGCAATCTTGATTCTAGCTTGTGCTTCATCCAGTCCAGCATTTCTCATGACGTACTCTGCATAGAAGTTAAATAAGCAGGGTGACAATATACAGCTTTGACATACTCCTTTCCTGAATTGCAAACAGTCTGTTGTTCCATGTCCAGTTCTAACTGTTGCTTTTTGACCTGCATACAGATTTCTCAGGAGTCATGTAAGGTGGTCTGGTATTCCCATCTCTTGAAGAATTTTCCACAGTTTGTTGTGATCCACATAGTTAAAAGCTTTTTGCATAGTCAATAAAGCAGAAGTAGATGTTTTTTCTGGAACTCTTGCTTTTTCAATGGTCCAGCGGATGCTGGTAATTTGATCTCTGGTTCCTCTGCCTTTTTGAAATTCAGCTTGAACATCTGGAAGTTCATGGTTCATGTACTGTTGAAGCCTAGTTTGGAGAATTTTGATCATTACTTTACTAGTGTGAGAGATGAGTGCAATTGTGAAGTAGTTTGAGCATTCTTTGGCATTGCCTTTCTTTGGGATTGGAACGAAAACTGACCTTTTCCAGTCCTGTGGCTGAGTTTTCCAAATTTGCTGGCATATTATCAGATTGGATTAAAAATTTTAAATTGTATTAAAAGATAATCAGATTGGATTAAAAAACAACAAGACAAGTATATACTGCTGACAAGAATCCTATGAAAGATATAAATGTTGACATAAATTATAGGTTGAAATAAAAGGAGGAAAGGAAACATTCACATTAACCTGAATGAAATAAAATTTAAGTTACTACATTAATCAGACAAGGTGGACTTCAGAGCAAAAATTTTATTTAAAATGGTAATTTCAGAATGATAAAGAAGCGATAACATCAAGAGGGCATACTGGCACAAAATGATTATGCATCTTATTATCAGAGTTTCTAAATAGATACATCAAAAGCAAGGAGAAAGAAATAGACAAGCCCACAATTAAGGTCAGACATTTCAACCTCCCTGTATCATTACCTGATAGAAGAACTAAATAGACTTTCATTAAGGATATTTAAGATCTGAGCAGCATCATTAATCAAATTGACCTTGTAGACATTTATAGAAAACCTAAACCCAACCCAGAATACATAATCTTTACAAGTTTGAACAAAGATACACTGTATTCTGATCATAAAACAATTCTCAATAAATAAAAACATTTCAGATCATATGCATTTTATTCATTAATGTATTTATTTGTTTATTGCACAACAGAATTAAGTTGAAAATTAAAGATAGATATTTGCAAAANTAATACATTTAATAGCCTAGGTAAAACAGACTAATTCCTTGAAAGAAACAAACTTGCAAAGTTTTCTCCAAAAGAAGCAGATTAACTGAGTAGTTTTACATCTATTTAAATGTTAAAAGTGTAGTTTAAAATTTCTCCTTAAAATTTTTTGGACACATATCTGGTGTCACTGGTATTTAAGCAAGAAACAACACAAATGCTACCCAAACTATTGCAGAAAACTGATGAAGAAGGAATAATTTCACACTAATTCCACAAGTTCAGCTCTATCTGGACACTCAAACCAGATAAAGACATTATAAGAAAAAAAAATGCTTTATGAATATAGATGCAAATATTCTTATTATAATTTAAACAGCTAGAGAATGATCAAAAATACAATAGTCAATAATGTGGCTCTACTTATTGGTGGCTCAGATGATAAAGCGTCTGCCTACAGTGCGGGAGACCCGGGTTCAATCTCTGGGTCAGGAAGATCTCTTGGAGAAGGGAATGGCAACTCACTCCAGTAATCTTGCCTGAAAAAATCCCATGGACGGAGGAACCTGGTAGGCTACAGTCCACGGGGTCGAAAAGAGTCGGACACGGCTGAGTGACTTCACTTTCACTTTTCACTTATTGTTATGACTGTGTTCAGTTCAGTCTCTAAGTCATGTCTGACTCTTTGTGACCCCATGGACTGTAGCCCGACAGGCTCCTCTGTATATGCAAGAATATACAGGCAAGAATACTGGAGTGTATTGTCATTTCCTTCTCCAGGGGATCTTCCCAACCCAGGAATCAAAACAGAGTCTCCTGCATTGCAGGTGGATTCTTTACAAGCTGAGCTACCAGGGAAGATTTTATTTAAAAATAATATTTATTTAATACCTATATTAAAAGGGATCTATGTATTATTTTCAGGTCTAATTTTACAGGCAGTTTTTACAGAGTGCTTACTTTGTGTCAGTCTCTTTACTCAGCACTTTATATACAATTTCTTTTTTAATCCTATCAGATATCTTACAGATACCACTTTTCACACTGTAAGGAAATCAAAGTCAGAGCTTGCGTAACTCATCCAAAGTCACTCAGCTTATAAGACCCTGTATTTCTGTTTAGCAACAGAAATCCCAAGCCAGGCCATTAGTTCATTCTGTCCCAGGAAAACAATTTAAAATGAGTCAAGCTTATTTTCCTGTATCCTTGACTTCTTGTTTCCAATGCATTTCATCTAAATACTCTTCCACAAGTGAGTTCTCAGGTTACTTGTAAACAAGAGCAGGTTGCCCAACCCATGGTCTTTCTGATAATTGCCCAAACCTTAAGAATCCCCTTTGCCAGATAAGCAACTGCAATTCTGCAATTTTCTCCATGAATTACTATTCCTCAATAGTACACTATTCTAATGACACATCTGGATACAGTTTAAATTGATCTACCACTGATGATATTTTTGTTTAGTGAATTTCAAGTGTTCTATCTTTTCTGGTTCAATGAAAAAGAATTAGAAAGCTCAGTTCGTTAAAAAACAAAAACAAATGAATAATGACCTTTTAAAAATTCTTACTTCATTGAATTCAACCTGTTTAACTTTTATTTCACCATGAATTAGTCAAAATACACCCCAGGACAAAAATTGAGATCAAGGAAATGGGGGACATTCTGAATCAGTAAGTCTTATTTTGTTGTTGAGTCTCTAAGTCATGTCTGACTCTTTGGGACTCCATGGACTGTAGCCCACCAGGCTCCTCTGTCCATGGGATTTTCCAGGCAAGAGTACTGGAGTGGGTTGCCATTTCCTTCTCTAGGGGATCTTCCCAACCCATGGATCAAACCCACATCTCCTGCACTGGGAAGTAGATTCTTTACCACGGAGCCACCAGGGAAGCTCACCATTCTTTCTATTTCTGAGTTAATTCTTACAGAGCTGAAATTATTACACAACTGATTTTGCAGCAAAATGTATAGAGAGAAGTACTGAAATAATCCCCTTTCGTTCATTATCAGTCCTTTACCGTGTAACTATTTCAGGAAGCACAGACTATACTAAACACAGATGTTTTATATTTTTCTTACGATGAGATGCTCTATTAAAGATGAAATAAACAAATAAATAACCTATGGTTGTGTAAATTATTTAAGATGATACTAAATATGTGTATAGAATTTAAAACAATTTTCTAAAATTTTTTTCAGTTAGTATTCTTAATTGTAATATGAGATAGGCATCATTTTCATATGAAATTAAAGCTTAGAAGCTGAGGCTCGTATATAGAAAGTAACATGGAAAGGTGAGAATTTATCAGGTACAACCAGACTTTGCTTTCAGTTACACAAGAATTCTTTCAAGTGTGTTATTTTGTTGTTGATTTCCTTTTTTATTTTTAAAATAATATACTTCACAGCTGCTGGTGGATTTCAGTGGCACTCAAGTAAGTCCATATACATACAGTTTAAAGTGTTGCTAATGTCTACAGTTGACTATCGGAACCATTACTGCATTTATTACTGTATACGCCGAATTTTTCCAACATAGCTCTGATTATGCACATTCTTTTATGGTGATTTTACCCTAAACGTAGCCAGATGTACTGCACTCTGCTCTTCAGGAAGGTTATTAGGGAGTGATTTATTGATGGCATTCAGAACGCTTTATGGCTGCAAGGCCACAGCGGTAACATCCGCCTGCCTGTCTACCAGGGCATCACGCCTTGTTTCCTGGAGTTGCAAAACGTGAAGCCCAGGCCTCCGTCTGATTTTACTTCCTTACATTTGTGCTGACTCCATCTAGGTTGTCCTGAAAATGGGAAAATGTACACCAAAAAGAAAAAAAGAAGGAAGACAAATAAATACTATCATGTTATAAATCTGAGTAGTATGTTAATTAAAGGAGTGTTTCTTTGCCCTCCTATTTGGTTCATATTTTAAAATAGCTCATTTGCTGTTCTGGGTTAAATCACTTTCTGACATTGTCTTGTTTGTTGGTGATTCTAACAAACACGATGTTAAATCATATCAGTAAAACACAAGAAGACATGGACATTTTAGTCCGTGTATAAAAACAAGTGTCTATGTCATTTAAGAATGAAAAAGAAACAGAAAAACAAAATCACCATGTCAAGTTAGTGGAACTGTGTTGTTACGAAAGATTTAATACTGATGATAGAAACTATTTTTATAAGTTAGAATTTTAGGATTAATGTTGAAATCGTGGCCTCTTGACTTAAAAATTATTCCAACATTTTCCTGTCTGCAGTAATATGGCTAATGTTTGAAGATCAGCGTTTCATTCTTTACTACTGTTCTCAATAAAATCACAGCTTGTCCAGAAATATTGGATTATTTTAAGCCATACAGATTTGCTGTGTAGGGGGGCATAGAGAACGCAAAATGTGTTTCACTTTTGAACTTTATCGACTGGTTTTAAAGTTACAATTAGGGGACCTGCTATGTGTAGTGGCCACAGCTCCTTCTTTATATGCATAACCGCGTTCAGTTCCCAAACCAAACCTAAGATGCTGATTATTAGCCTCGTCTTATAAACAAGGGAGTTAGGGACGAGACCTGCTCTTTTCCTCTAAAAATTTTATTGGATTGTAGTTGGTTTACAATGCTGTGTTAGTTTCAGATGTACAATAAAGTGAGTCAGGTTTATATTCTCATATATTCATTCTTTTTCTGATTCCTTTTCTGTAGAGGTTATCACAGAATATTGTGTAGAGTTTCCTGTTGTTTATGTGTCTTATATATACCAGGTGAGTGGGTCCTGACAGGCAGAATGATATCAAGCAGTGGTCTGAGCCCAACATCCATGCACTGGCAAAATTGCTGAATGAACACACCGGGACTCAGTTTTCAAGTTCATTTTGCCTTTCTCTTCCCCTGTGCACCTGCTTGAATGGCGTTTTCCCTTTTTGTCACCACGTTGATTTTGCTGATTTCCTCTGCATGTCCTCTGCAGCTGTACCGGATGCCACCTGGTACCCCTGGCCAGCAGCTGGAAGCTGGCTGCTGTCCTGATCAGGGTGCACCTTACATCACTGGCCGCCTCTCCCCCACATACCTTTTCTAATCCACCTCCCTGCGCATCTCTTCCTCACATCATTACCCACTCACGTCTTCAGCCCAGTGACCAAGGCTGCCTTCATAATCTAGGCAATCAGCTTTGTGTTGTCGAATCTTGACTTTGAACTTCGGGATTCTGCTCTGTAAGTATTGATACCACAATCAGGGTATAGAACCTTTTTAAAAGCAGTTCAGATTCACCATTACCATGTGGGCAGGATTTGTGGTGGGTCACATAGCTTCAGTGTAAGTTCCTGCTTTGTTAAACCGCCTCCACTAGGCATTGAGGTGCTTTCAGAGCTGATGCTGAGCCAGTCCCTGTAATGATGGTAACGCCACCTGCACGCTGCCCAGGGACAAGCCCTGTACCAGGTGTTCTGCATGTGTTATTTCCAGTCTTAGTGAAGTCTTAAAATACATGCTATCATACCCGTAAAGGACTCATGACCTGCTTATAGGAGAATACAGTCAAAATACAACTTAGGGGCCAAATTCCTGTCCTCTTTGCCGCATTCTAGAATACTAGCAGATGTGGGCTGGTGGCCAGGAGACACACATGAAGCCCCCAGTCCCCCATGCTTCAGATTTCTGATGACTTCTGCTTGATTCGTGCAAGCTGGGACTGCAGTGCTTCTCTGGAGTGGACATAAGAGCCATCACATAGCTAGTGCTGGCAGAGAGGAAATGGCAGCCCACTCCACTATTCTTGCCTGGAAAACCCCATGGACAGAGGAGCCTGGTGGGCTCTCCTCCATGAGGTTGCAGTCAGACACGAGTGAAGCGTCTTAGCATGTCCCCACCCAGGACTGGAGTGGTTAAGCACACACACTCTCTCTTCACCCTGTGAGCTGAAAAACAGCATCCCTGTCCTACAGGCTTCTCGAGGTGTGTAATCAACCTGGAAACGTCACACAAGAACCAGCTCCCAGCTCCCAGGGGTCTAGCTGCTTTCTCTATGCAGGCTCTTAACCATCACTATACCTGTCTCATGCTCTCATGCTGAGTTCTTGCTTATTTCTTGACTCCTAGCCTTATCCCTTATTTCATGTTCTAAACCAGATATTTTGGTCATCTGGAAGTATAAGGTTCCTACCTTACTTGATGTAATGGCTACGCTTCTGAGGTCCCAAGAAAACTTATTGCTTAAATCTTTCTTGGACCCTAAGGTATCCTCCAGCTCAATACATTTGCACTTTGTAGTGAAATAATACTTTCTCCAAATATTTGATCTATATGTACAGTATCCAGTTTTTAAAGCATTTTTACTTGGCATTAAAAAATGTTATTTTGGGAAACATTAACAATTGCTAAGATTTTTCAAGCCTGTTAATATGCATTTTGATCACTGAGTATTTACAAGCTTTGAAGGCAAATCTTTAAGAATAATCTGGTCATGTTAACGAAAGGAAATAATGATTAGAATTAGCGAGACATTTGCGCAAAAACATTCTCTTTCTGCTCTGATGGAGAAAAGATAAATTTAGTAAGAAATGTTAACGCAAACTCACTTAGGCATTTTCTCTTATTTTGGTCTGTTTCCATTTTTCTCATGAACAGAACTTTGTATTTATTGACAGCATGCTATATTTAAAATTTCTAAATACAATTTTATACTTAAGCATTCTGCTTCACAACATACACAGATGTAGTGTGACTTATTTGATGGATATCAAATATTTCATTTAAAAAATAGTGCAGTTCTACAGTACTTTAGTGTCTTGTGTCTTGAATTTACCAGTCTAGAATATTCTTACACAGATAATGTCAGGCAGTAACTGGGTTTGGCACTGATGCCCATTCAGGCTGGTGAAATAGACAATTTTTATTTTAGTGTTTTAGTACTTTCAAATGTAATGAAGTAGCATATAAATCAGAGGACGGATTATGGCATAAATTAAAAACGCAGATTTAGAGACCAAAAAACCTACATCTTTTAAGTATGTGATTGTTAGGAGACATTAGGAGCACTATTTTATTAATCTGTCCTTCAGAATTAGCTTCCTATTAACCATTCTTCAACGGTTACTACCAGCAAACCATTGCCAAGATTGATCACCCAACACCACAGCAACTAGTCTGTTATGAATAAAAGATGACCAAGTGGGTAAAAGAACAGAAAATCTCACAGTCATTAGGGCAATGAAAGTTACACAGTGATGCATTTTGTACTTCATTATAACATCACGAGAATACACCTTGCATACAATATATTTTTTTAAAGGAACTGAAACCGAATTGTGGCAGAGGAAAATCACTGGAGTTTATGGACCACTGAGATGTGTTGTTGTGGACAAGAACCCTCTCCTTTTTGCTGGGAGAGGAACGGTGGATTTGTAAGAGAAGAATTAAGCAATGGTCTTTATCCTGACCCAGCTCCTCCATCCTGGGCTTGGTGGCATGCTACCTATGATGTAATACAGTGGATCTATTTATCTAGGCTCTGCTCCTCTCAATAGCTGTTTAAGCTCTTGAATGTGAGGACAATCTTGTACATTGCCGTTCATCCCACTCACAGTATCCAAATAAACTGTCAGTCCTGCATAAATATTTACTGAATAGATACCAAACATTTAGAAAAACATTTGGAAGGAGGAGACCAGCAAGAGAATACAGACCATTTCAAATTCTTTTTCTTGGGGAAATATTCAACACAGGGACCATTCTTTAACTGGGCCTTTCCTAGGGGGCTAGTCTGAAGATCAATATAGCTGTAGGCAAGCCCATTTATGGAAATTATTGTCACCAATCTCATACTTTAATCCTTCCAGCAGTTTCAGTCTTGGTTTAACCTTTCTTACAGGCATCACTAGGTCATACTTCAGTATCATCAGACACTTGCTTCTGGTAGCAAATGGTTCTGGGAAATTAATTAATTCAGACTTAGCACTTATCACATTGAGAAATGAATGCATTTGAACAATGGCCGCCTAGTTCAACATTTTTATATGTTCTCTATTTTTCTAATCCTTACAGGGGTTTCACCTGGAGGTCTTTTCATTATTTAAGACATGAATCCCTGAGGCCCGGAGTGAGTCTGGCATGCATTTATCATTTAGTCATGATTATCCTTTTCTGGGCTTCACTAGTGGCTTAGACGGAAAAGAATCTGCCTACAGTGCCAGAGACCCGGGTTCAATCTCTGGGTCCAGAAGACCCCCTGGAGCAGGGAGTGGCTACCCACTCCAGTATTCTTGCCTGGAGAATTCCACGGACAGAGGAGCCTAGCGGGCTACAGTCCACGGGATGGCAAAGAGTCGGACACGACTGAGCAACTGAGACACACATTCTTTCTGTTCAGGCTGTTAGTGTCTGCTCTGAAGAGTCAGTTGTTCTAACATTTCAGGGGACTCCACTTACATCTTTCTGACCAGGATCTCTTCACCCTTCTCAGTTCCCAACCCTCTTTCTCACATACTGTGCTCTGGATTTAATGAATGGATTTCTCAGTTTCCTGAGAAGCCATGTGCTATCATCACTCTGCTTTTTCTATTTGGCTCCCTCCCCACTTTTTCATGCTCTCTAAAAAGTGATGCAACAGCTAGTCTATTCTCAAACCTCCAATCAAGCATCCCTCTAGAAGGAATCCTTTGCAATAATTGTCTCTGTCTGTCTGGGGATTGTCTATCGATAGTAACAACACCTGGCATATCATGATCCATTGTTGGTGTTCAGTCACTGAGTCGTGACTGACTCTTTGTGACCCCATGGACTGTAGCTCACCAGGCTCTTTTCTCCATGGGATTTCCCAGGCAAGAAGACTGGAGTGGATTGTCATTTCCATTTCCAGGGGATCTTCCCGATTCAGGGATCGAACCTGCATCTTCTGCATTGGCAAGCGGATTCCTTACTACTGAGCCACCTAGGAAGCCCATGACACTTATCAAGCTGTATTGTAATTGACTATCTGCCTGCATAGATTAGCCATTTCAGGAGATAAGAGCCTGGGGAATTTATCTTTTTATATTTAGATTCAAGATCAGTGTCCATATATTGTAAGTACTCAGAATAGTTGGGAATTGATCATCATAATAATCTTATGATTATACATTTATACTTATACATTATACATTATACTTTTTCCAATCACAAATTTCATCTGTGCAACATTGCAAGGAATTTCCCAATCCTAGAGTTATAACGAGGTAGAATTCACAAACTTCTGTTCAGTTTGATTTCTGAGTTCAGTTTGATTTTTAGGCTTTCCTGGTGGCTCAGATGGTAAAGAATCTGCCTGCAATGCAGGAGACCTGGGTTCTATCCCTGGGTTGGGAAGATCCCCTGGAGGAAACCATGGCAACTCCAGCCCAGTATTCATGCCTGGAGAATCCCCATGGACAGAGGAGCCTGGAGGGTGACAGTCCATGGGATCGCAAAGAGTTGGACACGACTGAGGACTAAGCACAACAGTGTTACCCTAGCCTCCAGTGTTCGGGCTGCTGTCTCCTGTGCAGCCTGGAGACGGGGAGGGATGGTTCACCTTGAGGCACATCCTCACCTTCCATCAAGGTCTCTTCATTTGGAAGAAAGGGGAAGAGGGCAGGGGTGGCTAGCCACATCCCGGGGAAGGAATGAATTCCTGACGTCGCTCTGGTCCTTTCTCGTCGATGGCACATGGTGGTTTCTGTGTGCATGATACGTGGCTGTCTGTGGGGACCACCACCTTGGTCACATGCATCACGAATGACTCTCAGATGTGAACACAGATTACCAATTAGCCCCAGTCTAGGTATATACTCCCATCTTATTTTCAGAGATGAGGGTTGCATTTGCTGAACTGTATATCTTTCCCTGCTCCTCTATTAGTCTCCATGGTTCTTTCCTGTGAAGCATAAAAGTTCAGGACCCTTTCAACACTCTCCAAAAGCTGCAGGGGACTGGAGGGGAGAGAAGGCAGCGTCACGTCTTGCTTGGAATCACTTGATGATGATCCTCACTGGACGAGTGCATCCGAACTTCCAAGTCACAGTGGAGGGCAGTCTCCATGCTTGCACACACTCCTACCTCCAGGCGTGTACACACATCTCTTCCGAGAGCTCCTCCTTCCTCTCCCCTCAGGTTCCCTGCCTCCAGACATGGAGCCTGACTCCCTTTGCCTGCAGAGAGAAGACAAGCATCCCCTACAGTTGCCAGCACAGGGAACTTGCACTTTCCAATGAGGAAGGTGATCACAGCCTCTCCCCCCATCCAGCGCTCTCACACAGTCAAATCTGCTTCAAGCCGATCAAGAAAATTCAGTCAGAGATGGTTTGCATGCAGCAACCTTATAGGAATTAACAGTAACTGATGTTTGTTGTTTCTTTTCCTAGAGATGTGACCACTACATAATCAATCTGTTCATCTTCTTCACTGGACCACCCCCCGCCCCCACATAAACCTTCCTGAGATGTTGCATTAAAAATATGCGATTGGTTGGTGTCTTATTACTCTGGAAAAACACACAGTTTTAATCAGCAGGCACTACTCTGATAGTTCTCTCACCTGCAGTTAACCGTGAACGATCCCTCAGGATTTGGAGGAACGAGAATCTGTGCAGGCAGAAACCGAAAAGCAGCACAGAAAAGGAAGGTGTTCTCCGTGCCAAACCACACCCCAGTGCATTTCCAATGTGGACAAACCCAAACGGAATCCAGCGCTTTCCTGTCTGAGATGCACACAAATACATCCGCCAAGGGGACAGAGGTCAGTGGATTTCTTTAGAGCGCCCTTTGCTCACTGCTGGTCCAACATCAGCATCCTAAAAATATCTACCAAAACTTGACCTCGAATGTGAAAAATCACACTTCAGTTTCTTTAGTCTGAGAAGTAGCTGCAGCTGATATCTCTCCACCTACAGGGTACAGTGAGGTCAGGGTATAATTAGGATAATTCTCAATCAACTTTTCTGCCTTTGAATCACTTGAGGAAGTCATTGTTCCCCATTTCTCTATCTTTCTAAATTTTGTTTTCCCCACGAGACACATGTGAAGAGATGGGCTAACGAACAAGAGATTCTGAGAGTCATTTATAGACTATAGTCATTCATAGACCACTAAAAGAATGAGAAATCAGCTTAACTTAAAAGTTAATAAAAGTGGTATAAACAGTCTCATTGGAAAAGACCCTGATGCTGGCAAAGATGGACGGCAAGAAGAGAAGGTAGCGACAGAGGATGAGATGGTTGGATGGCATTACTGACTCGAGGGACATGAGTCTGAGCAACCTCTAGGAGATTGTGAAGGACAGGGAAGCCTGGTGTGCTGCAGTCCATGGGGTTGCAAAGAGTTGGACACAGCTTAGTGAGGGAATAACAGTCTCAGATCTCTTTCACAAGTGTGTAAACTCTAAGTAGGTTAGTCTGTGCATCACACTGGCATGCTACTTAGAAGAAGAAAAGGTGCAGGCTTTGAAGCTTTGACGTTCGCCTGTGCTTAGGTATTAATACCAGTAGCAAATAATACAGTCTTAGCGGTCTATTTGCCAGCAGGTAACCTCCATTCGAGGCTGTAAGACTGTAACCTGTTCAAATTCACCTCCCTCAGCTTCCCTCCAGAGGGTCTGTGGCTCCTTATCAGTCCTGAGATAGTGGAAGCTGAAGTGGTTGTAGTCCCTAGAGAAAGAATGATATGATTTCACCATCACTGCTTGCCCATCTGAGTCCACAGTCCTCTGCTTCTGTGCATCCTTGAAGACATTACTTCTAGATTAAAACCTCCTGTGCCCTCCAACAGCCTTTCCACAGCACTCCCATCCTTCTAGAAGTTGAATGTTAAATTAATGAGCATACAAATAAGTACAGGAAAGTTACTATTCTCTATAGAGAGTTATACATGGTTATGAAACCTGACACATTGGCTGAGCCCTGACTTTTATGCCAGCTGTCAGATATGGGTTGTCTCACAGGCTCTGCACACCTGAATGAAGTTGGGTATGCCATTCACAGCTGGGAAAAGGCAGGCTTAGAGAACTGAACTGAATTCTAGCTAGAAAACCTAAGAAGTGGTTTTTATTCTCTCTCTTTGCCCAAGGCATCTCAATCCAAAGTCAGACTCTAAATATAGAAACTTACAATAGAAAAGTTCATACAGGAAAATGTGTAAGCTAAAAGAAGAAGATTCTGAAATACAGCTGACGCCTTGCAGTTTGCCCACAGTGAGAGAGGTAAGAAAGAGAATTCCAGGCTCCTCATCTCCTATTTTTTATGCCTGAAGGGACTGGAAGCTTTACTGGCCGATTTCTTCAATTTTCCACGTGTGCCTGCAGCTCGTGGTTAGGCTGAGAAGCAGTATAATCCTTGCACACCTACTGCAGGAACAGGGCTTACAAGCCCAGGGCCCCTGTGCCCTAGGCAGACACAGGGCTGCAAGGTGGCGGCTGCCTCAGGGCCAGAAAAGAGTTGTGTGGGTCCTGTCTCCGTGTGCCTCCGGCTCAGCGCCTTCCCTGACCTTGAAGCAGGTGTGCAGAGCACTCCTGCTCACCTAGCTGGGATGCCAGGTCCCAGCCACTCCACTTGAGAAAGAACGCTGTGACGGCATAACACAGGCTCCCGTATGAAACTAGTTTTCCTGTGCGATAGCTTCACTGAAGTCGGTCTCCAGAATCTAGCCTGGCCCTGGGTATTCAGCTTTTCTATTATTTGTGGACCTCTGAATTTGTGGTTATCGTGAAAGAAGAAAAAAGGAATGATGGAAGAAAGAATAGAGGGAGAAAGAAAAAAGAAAGGAGGAAAGAAGGAAGGAAGACAGGAAGAAAGAAAGAAAAAGAGTCAAGATGAAAGAAGGAAAATAAGGGAAGGAAGGAAGTGATGATATGTTTTTAAGATTTTTGCTTAATTTCTGAATGAATGCCTTTAATATGCTCCATGGGAATGGAGGGGGAAATTCCCCAAGGGTAATATTCCTTGGGCCCCTTATTTCTACATGCAGTTGGCTTGGCCAGTTTCTTTCTTGGACAGAACTCTCTGTTGCAACAATGAAACTTCTCTGTCTACTCCAAGCACAACAGACATTTCCTAAAAGACATTAGAGTGCAGAATGGTTGACTCCAGCCTGAGCTGTGGGGGCGCTCCCTGCCCAACCTTGTACCAAATGGCCTCACTGCTATGTTAAAATTAAATGTCAGAATTTTAAGTACTGCAGCCTGTATCTCAGCCACTCCTGCATTAAAAACATGAGAGCACAACCTAGTGGAATCCACCTTGCACCAGCCGTGTTACTAGACCTGGAGGTGTTTGCTGATCAGAAAATGTGGAACGGTTCCCAAAGTGGGCTGAACACCTATCCAATTATCTAGCTGATGTTCTTGGGATTTTTATTTTTTGTCTTCCCAGAACTTCTGGTCACTATTCACATTTGGAACTGTTGTACAATGTGGCCCTCTGGGTTCCCTGTAGTGATGGAAAAGTTCTAGGTTTCTAAGAAGAAATAAGAGCCAACACCAGTCTCCAGACTCCCGGGAAGCCTGACCTATATCAGAGGACATTTTTCGAAACAAAAGACCTATACAAAATTCAAATTGGAACAAAGACCCAGGTAGTAATTACTGCAACCCCCTGTTTTTCCACTTTCCACAAAGCTGAAAATTCATGCTTAAAAAGCAGTGAGGCTCAGTCAGGTATAAAGGCACGTGCAGTAATCTGAAACACGTGAGCTGAGTTCTGATTTGCTGCACAAAGATCTTTTGCTCCAGGATGTCTCTATTTGGTGATGTACGTGAACTGCACCCAGGATTGAAGAACTAAGACAGTTTTTAAGAGGAAGTTATGTGGGGCAAGGGAAAGGAATGGATTCTCCACTGCAAATGGTTTAAAAGTAGCAATTCTCTTTTAGGTAAACCTTCCATGAATGCATGAATGGAAGAAGCTTGTGGCCTTGGATACTTTGCTCTCTCATCTTAACTAAACTGGAAATCTTTATGTACTCATGGTGAACAAAATATTAATTCTACTCTTGTTTGATATATGTCCACAGAAAAATGTCCACTTGTGCTGATATTATTTGTTTTACTTTATTTCAATTAATTGTCAAAGTAATTAACACCAAAGGTAAGGATGCTTGGAAAACACAAAAAAGCACTGATGATAAATAATACAAAACAATGACAGAAGGAAAAACGTCACTCCAAAATCTCTTCATTTTGAACCAAGATGATCAACATTTTGGCAATGTGTCTTTTTTAATACATATAATCACATATGTGTGCTAAAATGCTGTGTGATCAGCATTTTATCATAACTATTTTCCACATCATTAAATATTTTTCATCAACAACATTCTGAACAATTCTGTTATTTCATTATATGGATATACCACAGTTACTTAAGCCACTTATATTGCACCTTTTGGAAGTTTCTGGTTTGGGCTATTATGTATATTATTTCTAAATGTTTGCACAGAAACCATCATGTTAGCAACTGATTTACTGAGGGAAAAGTTGGATATTTTAAAAATTCCTGGTAACTATTGTCAGATAAGAAGATGTAGTAATATACTTCCAACAAAGGCAACTGCAATCCAAATACTTACGAGCCTGGCACCAGGCCAATTTCATTTATTTAAAATGTAACTAAGTAAAGGAACACATGATGTTGTATCAGTTAGTATTGATGTGATCTCTAGCATTAATTTTTTACTTTTATTTTCAAACACTTGACTCATTTATTCATCACCTATTGATATAAGTTGTAATTATATTGCTTTACTTATCTTGCATTTATATTCATCATATAGTCTCTATAATTTTTATCTATTAATTTACTGCTCATAGTTGTAGTAATATATTTGCCTGTTGATTTGGAAATCTAAGCCTTAGTTTTGGTGTTATTATAACTTGTGATACCTTCTCTTGATTTTAGACTTAGCAAATCTTGCTCTATTTATACACATTTAAAATAAAAAGATGAATTAATATATATTTACATATATATGTATAGACATACTTTAAAAGCACAATATTAAAACAAGAAACCCTATGTACTCGGCTCATATTAAGAAGCAGAATAATATTGGCGCCACTCAGTTGAGCACATTTGTCATTTTGTCCCCAGAGGGTAGACGTGATGAATGATTTTCTGTTTAGGGTTTCCTTCTTATTATTTTAGTTTACAACTTTGCCAGTTTTTAAAATGTACCTGTATGAATAGTCTCTGTGCAATCTTTCACAGCTTTTTTTTTTAAGTCAACATGATACTCTTTAGTTTCACTCATGTTTATGTGTGGGCTTCCCCCTGGCTCAGCAACAAAAGAATCTATCTGCCAGTCAGGAGCCACAGGAGATGCGGGTTTGATCCCTGGGTGGAGAAGATCCCCTGGAGGAGGGCATGGCAACGCAGTATTCTTGCCTGGGAAATCCCATGGACAGAGGAGCCTGGAGGGCTGCAGTCCATGCGGTCACAAAGAGTCAGACACCGCTGAAGCGATTTGGCACGCACACATGTCTATAGCTGTGGTTTACTTTCACTGCTCTATGCTTTATTTTGAATATGTGTAGCAAATTTAATTATATAATCTACCACTGATGAATATTTATTTTTCCAATATATTTTCATCTATAAAACATGCTGTTATAAACATTGTTAAACATGTAAACATTAGGACTCAGCTGAAATCCACTAGGGAGAACTATGAACATTTATTTATTTATTTATTTATTTTAAAAAATTTTTATTTTAACTTTAGTTTACTTTATAATACTGTATTGGTTTTGCCAAACATTGACATGAATTCACCACGAGTGTACATGCGTTCCCAATACAAAGACTTGGTAACTGGTAAAATACTCTTCCCTACAAAAGAAGGGTGAGGAAGGATGAGAAGGAGAAGAGCACGTGCCAAGGCAGACTGCAGTTACTGCTCAGAGGGGGAGACCAGGAAGAGCAAGGCTGGGACCCTGGCCTCTTTGGAGAAGGCGTGGTAGCTGGGAGGCAGCATTTGGCATGAGCAGGATGCTTGTGGGAAGATGCAGGCAGAGCTCCACGGAGACAGTCCTCTCCAGGGGGTGAAGGGTTCACTGGGGGGGTTCAGGATGAAGCTGGCCCGTGAGGGCTGCAGAGGTGCGGGCTGCCGGGTAAACACAGCCGGAAAGAACCTGGAAAAGACGCCCTTTCCCTGCCACGTCTGGACGACCTCCACCTTCTCTCATTCTCCCTGTGGACGGAGCCCACCTGCAGCCAGCTGCCAGAGAGGATTCTGTGCCGGACTGTCCGTGTTCACTCAAAGCAGGCAAGGAAGTGGGATGTGGGGGTGAGCGGCAACGACCCACAACAGACGCAGGTCTCCTCATGCTGATAATCTAGTTCCCCCCCTCCCTTTTTTTTAAACAATTCGTTGCATTTTATTATTTTATTTAAATTTATCTTTAACAGGAGGATAATTGCTTTACAATGTTGTGCTGGTTTCTGACATGTATCAACGTGAAGCAGCCATAGGCATACAGATGTTCCTTCTTCCTTGAACCTCGTTCCCACCTCCCAGCCCACCTCACCTCTCTGTGTTGTCACAGAGCCCTGGATTTGAGCTCCTTGCATCATACAGCAAATTTTCCAGGGCTAACGCCTAGGAGTGGAAACGCATGTGTGCATTCCATCATTTCTAAGAAATGCCGAAGCACTTTAAAACTATTTTATACTGCCGGTCGGAGGAGAAGGGGAAAACAGAGGATGAGATGGTTGGATGGCATCACCGACTCAATGGACAGGAGCTTGAGTAAGCTCCAGGAGTTGGTGATGGACAGGGAGGCCTGGTGATGGACAGGAAAGACCTTAGGGTCGCAGAGTCAGACACGACTGAGAGTCTGAAATGAACTGAACTGAAATGATACTACGGACTGTGATGTATTATCTCATTGCGCTTTTATTCATCCTTTTCATGATTACTTAGGATGGTTGAGGCTATTTCCATATTTTAATGGATATTTCTGTTTTCCCTTCTGTACAGCGATAACTCAAACCTTTTGCTTGTTGTATCTAACTGTGTGTGTATGTGCACACAACCTTTTCTCATTCTTACCAGTTTTTTTTAATGTATTATGAAAACGAACAATTTTTTTATGTTTTGCAAATATCTTGTTCCCAGGGTCAGTGTATTCACATTATCTTTTGTTTAATATACTTTATTAATTTACAAGCTAATAATTATTGTTTGCTTTCCTCATGAGTTGGGCATTGCAGATTTAAGAATTTCTTTCTTTCTTTGGGGACATGAAAATATTCTGTCAATTCCGTTTGAGCATTTTTTTTAAAAGCTTGCCTTTGAGTTTAATTCTGTGATCCATTTGGGATTAACTTGGGGGAGAAGGTAAGAGGTGGAATCAGGATCTATTTCTAAAAGCATATGGATCATGGTCATTGTCCTGTTAATTGAAGAGTGCCTTCTCCTTAGATTCAGAAGTGGTTCTGTTTTTCTTTCAGGGCTGTGTATTATGTTTCTTTCTGCTCTGATGTGTTTCTGTAAGTCTGTGACAGCCCTCACCATCCTTAATATTATATTTTTATAATAAATCATGATTTTAAGGAGAGTGATTCTTTCTGCCTAACTCAATAAACAGGTGCTTCTGCAAATTCTATATAATTAAACAATGTACTTTTCAAGTTTCATGAGAAAATTAATTTTTCAAACAAGTTTTTAGAAGAATTGATATTTTTACAAGGAGTCCTCCAGTCAATGGATATTTTTTTGTTTTTTTGATTATTTTTAAAAAGGCTTAAGGGGAGGGGAATGGCAACCCACTCCAGTGTTCTTGCCTGGGGATTCCATGGACAGAGAAACCTGGTGGGCTGCAATCCACGGGACTGCAGAGAGTTGGACACAACTGAGTTACTAACACACACAAGTAAAGGCTTATAGTTATGTTCAGAAAGGTTTTGAGTCTCTATTGACAGTTGTATTGTTGGTTTCTTTCCACTTGTTTCTACTTTTGTAAAAAGTATTTTAAAAATTGTATTTTCCAATGCTATAGTCGATTTATAGAAATGTAGCTGACTATTTAATAAGGATTTTACATGTAGTCCCCTTGTAGTATAAGACATAAAACAAAGGCCCTATATTATGTGCTATCTTGACATCTGGGAAAACCAGGAGACCTTGAATCCTGCCCACAAGCCTCATCTTTACTCTGATCCTGAAGACAAGGAACCCTAGACAAACCCTTGTTATTAAGCAAACCAGGCCTTGTTCTCACTCATTCTGGAAAAGTGGCTTTGCTTTCCTGCCAGCCCGTGGGCTTATTCAAACAAGCCAGCCACATCCTCCTGTGGGAACCAGGGGTACCTGACCTCGTTGATCCTACAGAGCCTGCCCCCATAAGCCCTGGTTATCCTCTCTGGTCCCAAGCACAGCTCCCAGGTGGCCTGTGTAATGTGCCCTGTCCCCCTCCCCAGGCTCTGAGCCTCTGTGTTGAATATACAGCTGTCAGTCTCAGCTTTCCTAGGTTGGGTGTCCTGGGCTTGGCCATCCCTGTGACCCTGCAGGAATGTCTCCCATGCCAGTGCAGGGAAGGGACAATAAAGCATTCCCTGCTGCTTACTTTTAAATTCTAGCAATCTGTTTCTGCTGCTGCTAAGTCGCTTCAGTTGTGTCCGACTCTGTGCAACCCCATAGACGGCAGCCCATCAGGCTCCCCATCCCTGGGATTCTCCGGGCCGAGAATACTGGAGCGGGTAGCCATTTCCTTCTGCAATGCATGAAAATGAAAAGAGAAAGTGAAGTCACTCAGTCGTCCCCGACTCTTAGCGACCCCATGGATTGCAGCCTACCAGGCTCCTCCGTCCATGGGATTTTCCAGGCAAGAGTACTGGAGTGGAGTGCCATTGTTTCTACTGCTTGTGATTTTTGGTAAATCAAACCCATACTACTGGGGTGCCTCAAATGAGTTGTAAATGTGTTGAAAAAAATTCAGCTATGCTAGTCCTAGGGTTAACAGAGCTTCAGAGTCAAAAATAAACATTGGGGTGTATAAAGGGTACCATTTTCAATAAGAATTTAAGATAAAAGCTTTCCAGCAACCATATTTAGACAATTGTATCATCTGAAAAAGTGACAACCTGGGGTCTTCTTTTCCAAAATTTGGGAACTTTAGCCCCTACTATTTTCTGAATTCTTGTATGACTAGGGCCTTCAGTGAAATGTGTACTGAAGTATACATGGCTAACAATCCTGAATTTATCCTGAATTAATATTCTACTATTAAGTATCTTTTAGTTTTCTTGCATATAAAATTTTCTGGTTAAGGTAGTTTCTTTTTTTCCTTGTTTCCTATGACATTCCTTGTAAATCACTGTGGAATCTATTAAAGTATTTTGTAGGATATACTGAGATGATCACATAATATTCATCTTTTATGAATTAATGAAAATATGTATGGTGATTTATACCAACACATCTCACAATGTCAAACTCACTGTAAACTACTGACATAAACCCAGTTTGATCATAAATACATTTCTGGATTGGGCTTCCCAGGGGGCACTAGTAAAGAACCTGCCTGCTAATGCAGGAGATGAAAGAGACACAGGTTCAGTCCCTGGGTCAGGGAGATCCCCCTGGAGGAGGGCATGGCAACCCCTCCAGTATTCTTGCCTGGAGAATCCCATGGGCAGAGGAGCCTGGTGGGTTCCATAGGGTCACAAAGAGTCAAACACAACTTAAGCAACTCAGCACACATGCATATTTCTGGATTATATCTACTAACATAGTTTCAAAGTTTTTCAGATATGTTTATGAGTTTTATTAAATTATATTTTTCTTCTGCTTTTTTCTCATGGAGGAATTGGTCCTGCATGAGGGTGTAGGGAGGGGTTCCTGGCAGATAGTAGAGGAAGGCTGAGACTGAAATGTTGGAGAAATACTACTCAGGATTCCTGGATATCAGGTACAAGGAGGAAAAGGGCCACACAAAACAAGTAGAAATGCAGGTCTTTCAAAAAGTTTTGTGTTGCAGCAGAGTTGATTTACAATACTGTGTTAGTTTCAGGTGTACAGCAAAGTGAATCAGTTATGTGTACACATGTATCCATGCTTTTGGGGGTTCTTTTCCCATTTAAGCCATTACAGAGTATTGAGGAAAGTTTCCTATGCTATACAGTCGATTCTTGTTATCTATTTTGTATATAGTAGTTTGCATGTGTCAATCTCAAAATCCCAATTTATCCCTCCCCCCATACCCACTGGTAATCATAAGTTTGTTTTCTACATCTGTGATTCTACTTCTCTTTTGTAAACAAGTTTATTTGTACCTTTTTTTTGTATTCCATATATGAAAGATATTGTGATATTTGTCTTCCTGTGTCTGACTTACTTTACTCAGTAAGTATGACTAGGTCCAGCCATGTTGCTGCAAATGGCATTAGTTTTTCTTTGTCATGGCTGAATAATATTCCATTGTATATTTGTACCACATCTCCTTTATCCATTCCCCTGTTGGTAGACATTTAGGTTGCTTTCATTTGCTGGCTATTGTAAGTACTGCAATGAACACTGAGGTGCAGGCATCTTCAAATTATGGTTTTCTCTGGGTACATGCTTAAGTGTGGGATTGCTGGGGCTTAAAAGCTTTTGCACAGCAATGGAAACTATAAACAAAACAAAAAGACATCCTATAGAACTGGAGAAAATATTTGCAAATGAAGCAACTCACAAGGGATTAGTCTCCAAAGATATAAACAGCACATACAGGTCAATATCAAAACAAAACAAAACAAGGAACCCAATAAAAAATGGGTGGATGATCTAAAGAGACATTTCTTCAAAGAAGACATACAGATGGCCAAAAAGCACATGAAAAGATGTTCATCCTCACTAACTATTAGAGAAATACAAATCAAAACTACAATGAGGAATCACCTGGAAGAAGTCAGAGTGGCCACTGTCAAAAAAGTCTACAAACAATAGCGTGTGGAGAGGCTGTGAGCCAAAGGGAACCCTCTTACACTCTTGATGGGGACACAAATTGGTACAGTCACTATGGAGAACAGTCTGGAGCTTTCTTAAAACATAAAAATAGAAATGCAGGTTTTGATGGACGTTTAGGTCTTGATGAGAAGTTTAGACACCTTTGAAGACAGTAAAATTTATCCAAACATTTTAAACAAAGGAATGGAATGGCTATATTTGCATTTTAAAAGATCATTGTTTCCACAGTCTCATGAATGAATTAGAAAGACACAAGGGTGAAGACAGAGAGATAATTTTCACAGCTGTTGCCATAATTCAGACATAACATTTAATGAATTTCATATTTAATTGAATTTTTGATACAAAAATTCTGGTAATGAGAGTCATATCATTGCAACTTTTTTCAAAATCCCCATTTTTGATGCTGACCATGTTGTTCTGATGAGTTATCTCTCCCAAACGAAGTGTTACCCTAGCACGTCTCCAGTGGCACAGAGAAGGCTTCCCTGAAAATATGGAACAGACCAAGTCAAATTACAGCTGTAAGGGTGAGACAATCAAAGATCTTTATCCTGACAGTAAGGTTAAACCCTCATCAACTCTATCCTGTGTAAACAGATGATCACAGTGTCTGAGTATGCGGCCACTTCTGAGCGTGTTTTCATATATGACAAAAATGTGCCTCTATCTTCAGTTACAGTATTTCTGTGAGAACCACTTTGGCCAATCTCCATTCCAGAGGAGAAAGAAAACAAACAGAAAACAATGTGTTTAAGAGAAGTTTTGAAATTCCTAGTTCCCTTACATGTTAGAGATGATAAAAATGAAACCCAGGGCAACCAGATCTGTGAGTCACCAAGGACCCGAGGGCAGAGACTAGGAGCTCAGACCTTGGTTTCACAGACGAGCCTCCCTCTGCATACTGTGGGGGGGCCAGTTCATTCTCTCTGAAAATGGATTTCTACACGTGCGTCTACCTGTGGGGTCTAATGATGCCTATCTCATTAGGCGGTTGCAAGGTTGAGTAAAATGTGGTGGCAGGCACTTAGAACACAGTCTGGCACTTTCTCAGGGCTAAGTGCTCATCATTATATAGTTTTAAGACATGGCTAGAAAGTTTTAGAGAGATATGACATACATCACAGCAGTGTGGAGCCCGCTGCACTGACAGCCCTTCTCGGGGCAGCACTGATTCACGTTTTAGGTTCATTTTATCCCCTCTGCGTTGACTAATTTCATGACTAGAGTAAAATGTATATGTAAATTTTGCTTTGATAAGATTTAATAACATTATTTGATAAAGGTGCATTTTTTGTGAAATATATCTATGGTCAAGATTAGTAACCGTCTGTCATTGCCTCTTCCACTTGGGATGAATTTATTCTTTATGCAAAATTCATACCATTTAGCCCTAAAATCCTGTGTTGTGTTATTGAGAACAAAATTTGGAAAAGTTTGTTACAGTGAACTCTAAAATGTCACGTTTCTCCCGCACTCATTCCCCAACCTCCTCTTCGTTCTGTACATGCCACAGAAAGCCCTCATTCACCGAGTCATCCATTCATTGACTCCTTTATCCATCCACCCGTCTCAGTTATTACTCAGAACATATTATGTGCACGGGTCCCATGACAGGCAACTCAGCTACAAACAAGAAACACAGAGTAAGCTCTCCTTCAAAGGGAAAGAAAGAGAAAGCTCTAAACCCACATTTTTAATAAAGTGATGCATGTTCTTTGAAGAAAGTGTTTACAGATATCAAACATCTGGAGCAGGGGTCTTCATGAATGAAGCAGCTTTTGATCCAAGTATAAGAGACAGGTGAGTGTTGACTAGGAGACTGAGTTACAGGGTTGTGGGGAGAGAGGACAGAGGGATTTCCTGAGATGGGAAGAATTCTGTGGCCACCTGACACATGTGAAGAATGTCAGAAAGTTCTAAAGACTGGAACCCACGTAGGGCGCCCACCACCAAGGAATCCTGTATATGCCTTGGTCATCAGCCTCAGTTTTTCCAGGGAGCCAGTGAGGGGTTTTTCATTCAAGACTAAACTTTTCAGGTTGGTATTATATATAAACTAGATATACAACAAAGTCCTAACTGTACAGCACAGGGAATTATATTTACTATTCTATAATAAACCACAATGGAAAATAATATAAAAAATATATAAATATGTATATAACTCAATCACTTTAGTGTACAGCAGAAACTAACATAACATTAATAAATCAACTATTCTTTAATTTTAAAAAAAGACCAAATATTCACCTTGTTTTGATTGGGGGCTGTCAATACAACCATGATCTACACTTAATTCCTTATAAGCTGTACTAATTTCTATAAATGCCAATACATTAAGTACATTGTAAGTGTGAATTAAATTGCTTCGTTAGATAATGTTCTGTTTTCTCATGGGGGTGTGCACAGAAATGCACACCTATTTTCACAAATCAGAAGTATTTTCTTCAATGCATAAAAAGGTCTAGGTGCATCTATTAATACGATGTTAAAGTATGTGCAATATGAAATGAATGGAGACAAACGAGCATGCGCTTCTGAAACAGTTATTATGTGCTGTGCATGACTGCTTTAATGCACTTTATTCCATCCGTCTTTCAAAACACCTTCCTGCTATTAAGTTGCTCGTTCACACAGTGAATACAAATGGGGGTTTGACTGTGCTGCCCACGTGCAGTTTCAGCGGTCAAGTAGACACTATGATTTTATATCTTCTTAATTCCTTGATACTCACAAAGTTATTCTTTATTAGTCAATGTCATAGGCCACTTTCTGCCTTGTATTAAGATTGTTTATATTATTAAAAATGAGCCCTGGAAAGAGGACTTGAGAGGAAGTCTTTGATTTCTGTATCCATACACAGTGCATGTAGAGTCAGTAGTTATTTGATTAAAAAATGAACAGATAAATCACACCCATACATCAGTGAACCACATACATAGATTTCAATAGGTGTGTGAGGGCAGGTGTGTGAGGAGAGGTTGCCATTGATCTGATTTTCTAACTAACGTTGTAGAATGATAGTCGAGTTACACTTCCTAGGAGACTATGAAAAGCATGTCTATTCCATTTTTTCTAAAACAAGAAGAAAATGGTTAAGCTTGAAGTTTGTTTTTTTTTTTCCCCCAGGGACATATTAAAAAAATAAAACAAGTGAAAAGGTAAAGCTTGACTATTCTGTTCAGTAAATAGTCAACAAGATGCCCTGAACTTGCAACATCAAAATTCACATCTGCCTCTCCTGCTCAATGTATTTATTGCTCATAGAATTATTGTTTTCTGATTTGAATGGCATGCATAGTTTACAATATCAAGTAATACATGACTAGGTAGACTTTTGCTGCTAGGTAAAATGATATGACGCCCAAGTGACATTAGCCAAAGGTATCAGATGCCCTGGATGCTTTTAAAAGTCCCTTCATCTCCTGTGTGCCTCATTCTTGCTGCTCCTGCCGAGTAAGGAATTCTATCCTAAATAGTTATGCCAGGGCTTTGGGTCCCTCAGGACTGCCCTGCCAGGTCTGTCTTCAATGAAATCCTGTGTACATTTGAAGATCACCACTCTAAGGAGGCAGAACGCCTTGAAAACAACAGCGGGACAGGCCCCTTCCCCAAGACGGGTGAACTTATTAAGGACATCCTTTCTTCTGGGGTGAAGGCAGAGGAGCTGAAGGAGCAATGGCTCATGCTCCTCCTGTAGCACACATCTTATTGAAAACTACAACAAGCATCCAAGTGCTTCAGGAAGAGCTCGTTATTCTAATGAACAATTATTGCCTAAATCCTTGATGCTGATGTGAAGAACTGACTCATCTGAAAAGACCCTGATGCTGGGAAAGATTGAAGGTGGGAGGAGAAGGGGACGACAGAGGATGAGATGGTTGGATGGCATCACTGACTCAATGGACATGAGTTTGAGTAAGCTGCAGGAGTTTGTGATGGACAGGGAGGGCTGGCGTGCTGCAGTCCATGGGGTCGCAAAGAGTCGAACATGACTGAGTGACTGAAAGCCTTGATGAAACTGATGCAGTAAGCAAGCACATCTCCCATTCCTGCATTCTGTAGAGCACTGTTAGCATTGTTGATAAAAGAACGTGGCTGTTAGGGCAACACCTGAGATTGAAAACAATCCAAACTCTTAAAACTGAAAATTAAACTGCATGTCAGTAAAAGTGGATTGGGTTGGGCATTTGCAGCCACTGATCGTCTCATAAACCCCAGCGAAGCGCTTCTGTCTTGTCTGATTTTTCTGAGAGATGTCCATCTCTGAAAAGCCCTTCCGTCTGACTCTAGTACACTGTCCCCAGCCCACTCCTAAATTCCTGTTTCTTCTCAGAGGCATTTGAGCATGGAATTTAGAGCATGAGTTCTGGAATCAAGGACTTGTATTTAAATCCCAGCTTTGTCCCTGCTGTCGGCCCCCTTCTCCTGTGGCATGGACAACAGTTTAACCGTCTCTGTGTCCGTTTCATCACAGGTACAACAAAGGCAAGATTGTCAGTAACTCACAGAGTTGTTATGTGGATTATGTAAAGCTACGAGTATTCAGGATGATCTTGGTAAGCTTGTAATATTCATCAGCAACTTTCCTCTAGAAGGATATACAAATCACTCTGATGGTCTCACTGACAGGGACGATGGTGTCTGTCCTTCTGCCCCTTAGTACTGGTGGCTAATAGGGTTTTGTCTTAGAGGGCATTGAATATTGATGACTTTGTAGGATTTCGTACTTCCTGTTCTGTTGTAAACTGGCTGGACATCTCATTTGTCCATTTTTCTATTAGCATTTTTGTATGTTTCTTTTTAAGAGTAATTAAAAAACACCAATTTCCCTCGGAATACTTGTTGCAGATATTCCCCAGGTCTTCCTTATTCATTTATGCTGTTTTTGTTAAATGAATCTTATTCTTGATTTCACTTTGGAAATTTATATCATTTCCTTTTTCTTTTGTGATGTCACCCAAAATTTTATGCTTGGCAATTCTGTCCCTTTCTTGATATGGTTTTCTTAATAAGATCTCAATGGACAGTTTGGGTTTATTTTGAAAGACATAAGAACTTTAAAAAAAAGAATGACATTATTGAGGAAGAATTTTTTTTAGACCCATCTTGACTACTTATTAATCATTTCTGAGACTGAAATTTTATCATCCAATTCAACTGTAATATGCTAAATGTGGAGATTATTACCTTAGAATAAAGACACTCTGAGAGACTGTACAGAGATTTTAGACCCTGAATTTTTAAAGTATAAAATAGAGTTGAAGATTTTGCAACACAAATAGTGCAAATTCAGAGTTTCTATATATGGTCCATTTAGACTGAAGCCATGGCAATGTAGTATAGTCTATCCTTCTTAGAGTTATCAATATTGTGCAGCTGCTGTGTGTCTTAAAGAAAATGCCAAGGAAAAATAATGAGGCTATATGAAACTTGAAGTGAAAACTTTCAAGGCGAAAATCACAGAGCTAAAGAAATGAAGAGAAAAAGAGCCAGAGCTCCAATCTTACTGCTTATTTACATAACATTACCCTAAATGCTTTGCATTAAAGTTTTTCTTTGAACAATTGCTCTCTTTGGAATAAGCCAAAAACCTAGTCTGCTTCTTTCAGAAGCTGGCACCACAGGGATGATTTCTGAGTACAAAGTGAGCAACTGCAATTCCTCTTTCACTGTGACTTGAACGACAGACACATTTGATTGGCATGAATGTGTCTCCAAGTAAACAGACCCTACTAATACAGAAAGAAAGACAAGACATAGACAAGTCCTCCTCATTCTCCAACACACATACTGCTCAATGCATGTGGAGGCAAGTTAATTTCAGAAAGGTTTACTTCTGTTTTCTTGAGATAACAATATGTGAAGCATTTGCTTCAACTCAGACTGTTGATAAAATTCTTCAGACACTATTATCACTGTCTATGCATTTTATACACATAACATACTCAAACAGGGTGCTATTTTGGTAATTTGTTAAACTCACACCTTCCTTGAACATGAATGACATCTGCCATGTCTATCTATGCTTTGAGAAACATTCCTTAAGTTTGACAGAATCTTTCCTTGTTTAAAATAATGGGAAATCTTGGGAAAGTACTTTTGTTTGCCTAGGAAATAATGATTCTTCTATCCTCCTTGAAATTAGAATTGCATTAAAATGTGTTTTATATGGGTCAACCTAATTCTATATTAATTTATAAGTTAAGACTTTCTCTGTAAACATCATATAAATAGCCAAACATTGTCAGGTCTGAGTAAAAATTATTTTGGGAAGGCAGTTATATATCTATATACAAGCACTTGCACAAAGTACTCATTATCTTTAGTATCATTGTACAAATCAAAATTCATGGAACTTTTGATTTTAACATATTTTGAACTATCTTATAATACTTTTAGGTAAAAGTAATTAAAGTGTACTTCATCCCTTAGATTTTTAATAAATAGTTGGTTTGGTTTTAATTGGAAAATTTTTGAGTAAACCAATTAAAGAAAAATGTAATATAAATTTCAGATTATTAATACTAGGTAGGTAAATGCATAAAAGAAAAATTTAGGGAAAATAAAAGGCAGAGTTACTTTAATAGCTGGTAGACTATGGAACTGGTTTCTACCGAGAGTCATCTTTCATTTTCTCTTTGCTTCTCTTTGTTCTTCTTTTCTCATGAGGTTGAACAGTATCATAAGACCTACCATTTGATTTTGGAGTTTAAGGAAAAGCCCAGTGTCCAGTCGTGCAAACATACTAGAGATTTATTTTTATGGATTCATCATAAAATGGTACTCTGTTCCCACTTAGATTGCTTCTCTGGATTAAAGATCACTTGAAATCTGTGAAAGCTAAAGTGTTAATCTACAGGAGAGATTTTGATTTTTTTAATCTTTTTAGTCTCTGGTTTTAGTAGGTCAGTTCAGTTCAGTCGCTCAGTTGTGTCCGACTCTTTGCAACTCCATGAATCGCAGCACGCCAGGCCGCCCTGTCCATCACCAACTCCTGGAGTTCACTCAGACTTGCATCCATCAGGTCGGTGATGCCATCCAGCCATCTTATCCTCGGTCATCCCCTTCTCCTCCTGCCCCCAGTCCCTCCCAGCATCAGAGTCTTTTCCAATGAGTCAACTCTTCGCATCAGGTGGCCAAACTACTGGAGTTTCAGCTTTAGCATCATTCCTTCCAAAGAAATCCCAGCGTTGATCTCCCTCAGAATGGACTGGTTGGATCTCCTTGCAGTCCAAGGGACTCTCAAGAGTCTTCTCCAACACCACAGTTCAAACGCATCAATTCTTCGGTGCTCAGCCTTCTTCACAGTCCAACTCTCACATCCATACATGACCACAGGAAAAAACCATAGCCTTGACTAGACGGACCTTAGTCGGCAGAGTAATGTCTCTGCTTTTGAATATGCTATCTAGGTTGGTCATAACTTTTCTTCCAAGGAGTAAGCGTCTTTTAATTTCATGGCTGCAGTCACCATCTGCAGTGATTTTGGAGCCCCCCCAAATAAAGTCTGACACTGTTTCCACTGTTTCTCCATTTCCTATGGAGTGATAGGACCGGATGCCATGATCTTCGTTTTCTGAATGTTGGGCTTTAGGCCACCTTTTTCACTCTCCTCTTTCACTTTCATCAAGAGGCTCTTTAGTTCCTCTTCACTTTCTGCCATAAGGGTGGTGTCAACTGCATATCTGAGGTTATTGATGTTTCTCC